>JAYJKW010000529.1:600000-1124451 GCA_035084275.1 Hydrolagus colliei
TTAATGCATTGACATGAATCATTCTGACACCTCTTTAACCTCTAATATTTTCTTTGCAATGTACACAGGCTGGACATTAGAAAGTAATGTAAATCACCACGCAGGAAATGTAGCAGTAATATGAACAACCAGGTTTCAGTCTCTAATTACTAAAAAATGCTAGTTAGATTTGCAAAGATAAATCATGTTTTCCACATTAGAGACTATGTAGCCTGAAGTTAAAATTTTACAGCTTCATTTGCATTTCGAGACACATTATGATGCAATGGTTTGCTGACTGATGAGCTCCTACAGTTTATTAAAGTTTAATGTGCCTGTTTATTGCACTAATGTTTTCCATTTTTGTTGGCCTTTAACAAAACCACAATATTTTCTCTGTAATATTACGGCTTAATTTATATTTCTGAAAACGCTAAATAAATTTCCTGCAATGGTAATTATGTTCCTAATTTGCCAAGGAACGTTAGGTACAACTTTACTTTCAATTTCCCAGGTTTCTCTTAAAATGTAATGCAATCTTTTAAAAAAGACACTTTTCTCATTTATGTTCAAGTCATTGAAATAATCAGTACTTTCTGTTTTTTTCCTGGAGTTTTACTGCCATTTTTGGTGCAAATGCAATTAACCAGTAGAATTTCTGTCATATCTTGTAAATTTGATACAACAACAACAATAAAATGATGTTTGTATAGTAGGGAACGGCGATATATCGGTATATCGTTAAAACCCGATATGATTTTCATATCGATATGCCGATATAGACATTTAAAAAATACCGATATATCGAAAAACTATATATCTAGGTAAAAAATCGGGATGCGAGCACAATCAACTACAAGACCCAGAATGCACATCTCTATACACAATGCACAGACCGAGGTGCAAAGCCGCCATCTTGTATTCATAGTCCTCAAATACAATATACAGGTATGCAAGGGGTGGGGGGAGAGAGACGGCTGTGGGTGGGGGGGGTGAGGGGAGAGAGACGGTTGGGGGGAGGGGGAGATAGACGGCTGGGTGGGGGGGAGAGGGGAGAGAGACGGCTGGGGGGGGGGGGGAGAGGGGAAGAGAGACGGCTGGGGGGGGGGAGAGGGGGAGAGAGACGGCTGTGGGGGAGAGAGATGGCTGGGGGGGAGAGGGGGAGAGAGACGGCTGGGGGGAGGGGGAGAGAGACGGCTGGGGGGGAGGGAGAGAGAGACAGCGGGGGGGGGGGAGGAGAGGGGGAGAGAGACGGCTGGGGGGAGGGGGAGAGAGACGGCTGGGGGGGGAGGGAGAGAGAGACAGCGGGGGGGGGGGAGGAGAGGGGGAGAGAGACGGCTGGGGGGAGGGGGAGAGAGACGGCTGCTGGGGGAGGGAGAGAGAGACGGCGGGGGGGGGGGGGGGCAGGGAGAAAGAGACGGCTGGAGGGGAGGGGGAGAGAGACGACGGGGGTGGGGGGTGTGAGAGAGGGACGGCGGGGGGGGGCGGGGGGAGAGACGGGGTGGATGTGATAACATACAGATAGATAGAGATGGGGGGGGATGTGAGAAAGGAGAGAGGGAGAGAGACATAGAGAGACACAGACAGAAAAACACAGAGATGGAGAGACTGAGAGACACAGAGAGAGAAAGATATTTACCGCCTGAGAAGACAGGCCCCGAATGCGCTGCGCGCATTTGCGCAGTACGAAAAAACGGAAAATATCGATATTTCGGTATAAAGTCACGCGACTTATCCATATCGAGCCAACCGATATATCCATATCCGGAAAATTCCCATATCGCCGTTCCCTATTGTATAGTGCCTTTCACGTTGGGAGGATGTCCCAATGATACAATGATAGGCTCTAATTGAAACCAAATATTTTATTGTTTTAGATTTGAATTTACTTTGTACTGTTATATCACAGTCTATGAAATTGAATTGACTATGAGAAATAACTACTGTTATCAAATATGAATGTTTATTCAATGAATACTCAAAAGAAAGGTGTATAATAGAACATTTTTGCTGTGCTTATTAATACAGTAGAAGTCCGTTTATCCGTGACTCGAAGCAACGGCACTTCCGTATAATCGGCACACCAAACCAAAAGTCCCATTCAATAAACCGGAAATTATTCAGAACAATAGCAGTGGAGAATTTATAAATGCATAAATAACAGATAATAACAGAATATTGTATTGGTACTTATTAGGGAACGGCGATATGGGATTTTTCCGGATATGGTTATATCGGTTTGCTCATACCTGCTTAAACCGATCTATCGAGTTTTTATACTGCGCATGCGCGTGCATTCGAAGTGCGCGTGCATTGATGGCGCGCGCGCATTTATGGTGCGCGATCAGTCGCGGTGCGCGCGCATTGACGGTGCGTGCGCACTGACGATGCGCGCGCAGTCGCGGTGCACGCACATTTCGAAATGCGTGCTCTAGGCCCAGAAAGTTTGTAATGTTGGTGTCAAGGTCTGTTGAATTATACGATGTTGTTTGCTCCCTACCTCCCCCTCTCCTTCTCTCCCTCCTTTCCCCCTCTCCTTCTCTCCCTCCCCCTCCACTCTCCCTGTCTCCTCTCCCTCCTTTCCCCTCTCCTTCTCTCCCTCCCTCTCCTCTCTTCCTCTCTCCTTCTCTCCCAACTTTCCCCCTCTCCCTCCCTCCCCTCTCTCCTTCTCTCCCTCCCTCTCCTCTCTTCCTCTCTCCTTCTCTCCCTCCTGTCCCCTCGCTCCTTCTCTCCCTCCTTTCACCCTCTCATTCTCTCCCTCCTTCTTCTCTCTTCCTCTCTCCTCTCCCAACTTTCCCCCTCTCCTTCTCTCCCTCCCCTCTCTCCCTCCCTCCCTCCTTTCCCCTCGCTCCTTCTCTCCCTCCTTTCACCCTCTCCTTCTCTCCCTCCCTCTTCTCTCTTCCTCTCTCCTTCTCTCCCAACTTTCCCTCTCTCATTCTCTCCCTCCCTCTCCTCTCTTCCTTTCTCCTTCTCTCCCAACTTTCCCCCTCTCCTTCTCTCAAAATAGAACACACACACACCAAAAACAAAATCTAGAGATTTATTCTCCTCCATTTCTTGCTTGAAAGTAGCATGTAATGTCCACGTGTAAATGAGATCTATTACAATAGAAAAGAGAGAGACAGACAGTCTGACTGTTAGAGTTAGAAGCCAGATTATCACTGCTGTGTGTGTCTGACTAGACACACACATAGAGGCAGTGATAGTTTGGCTTCTAACTCTCTCACACACAAAAATAACACTTACAGCCACAAAATGCCACTTATTTTTATGTAGTCTGAAGTCTGAATTAATGTCCTTCGCCATTGGCAAGCTCTCCTTTGCTGTGCAAAAAGTGACAGCGTTCGTGATACTTTGCCACTTTTTGTCCCCTCTCTGGTACAATGTTCTCCTCTTAAATAAAGCAGGAATTGTTTGAGCTGCACTGGCCCCACTACCTATCGCTTTCTCCGAAGCGCTGGTTCGACTTTGTTCTGTTGTCGACGATGATTTCGCTCTGAGGGCAGCGTGCTGGGCGGGGTGGTGCTGCTTAATGTGATGTCGCAGGTTGCTCGTGCTCGAATCAGATGTCTTAACCAAGACCTTGCAAACTGTACATCTATACACACCATTACTGACTGCATTGTTTTCAAAGTAGTCCCATACGGGGCTTCTTTTCCCCATGATGAGAAAGGTAAATTTTCAAACTACAATTTTCAGCGATGCGACTTTGTTAAGACGCCACGACTCACGTCGAGTATACACAGTAAAGTGTGCGTGCGCATCGGATGTGGGCGCCCGTTAATTGTGCGCGCGCACCGAATGTACGCGCATTCCATGCTCTAGATCTAGGAGGTTGCAATGCCGGCGACAAGGTAAGCTGGAAAAGATCGCATTACACTGATAATACCAACAATATTGATATATTGCCAGGAACGATATTAAAAATATACCGATGTATATTTTTAAAATCGAATCCCTCGATATAACAGGTTTTTTAGAATTACCATATCGGCACACCGATGTGAAAATCACATCGGGTTTAATCGAAAAACCGATTAATCGCCGTTCCCTAGTACTTATTGTTAAAACTACTCTCTTGCGCTTCTCACCTTTGCTGGTAAATGCTGCGCTTGAAGCTATGATGCTGTGGTTGAGGTTTATAGTCCAGCGATTCTTTTTAAAATGGAGCACGCCAAGCGGGTGAAAAAAACGGAGTGCAACTTTAAAGTCATACTAGCAGCAAGCCGATAACGCTAGCCGATAACCCACATTGTGGTGCAGGTGTAATACTTTGTTTGCTGCTAGTAGAGTCCAGGACGTCGGCTTGCAGCTAGTAAGGTCGCGTGACTTTAAAATCGCGCTGTCGTTTTTTCACCTGTTTGGCATCCTCCATTTAAAACAAAATCGCTGGATTGTAAACCAATCAGCAAAGGTGAGAAGCGCAAGAGAGTAGTTTTATCAATAAATACCAATATAATATTCTGTTATTATCTGTTATTACTTACTCTGGTGTGTTTGGTGTGTATTAAAAAAAAAAAAATTTTGTAGTGGGTTTTCGACTGTGGGCCACCCGAATATCTGGCAGGCGATTTAACCAGCATTGGCCAGGTCCAGCGGGTGCCAGATAAACAGGCTTTTACTGTATTACTACACTAGATGCACATGGGAGATTATTTTCTGTTATTTCTTAATTGGAAATAATGAAACATTTATAAGAAATGCATAATAACTGTATTAAAGATCAAATATGCTAGAGAATATATTCAATAATGCTTTAGAAATTCAATATTGCTTTTTTGATGACATTCACTGTTTTATTAATTCAATACTTATAGTGGAGAGCTGGATAGTCAGTCTCACTGGCTTTGGCCCACTATGGAAATGAAAACAGCATAGATGTCAGGTCGGCATGTGTGTGTGGTCAAATTTTTTCTTGTTATCTTTGTATGTGTTTATGTCTCTCTTTCTCTCTATCCCTACACATAACTGTATCCTGGCCCTTCATCCCATGGAAAGGAGGGGTGGAGGGCCAGGATACAGGGGTGCCTTCTACCCCCTTGATACCAACCCTCAGTTTGGGTCCAAATCCCTGACCGTCCAGAGCCTTGGGACGCCCTCCAGTCACGAAAGGCGCTCTACAAATTGAATTTGTTGTTTATTGTTGTAGGATCAGATATCTCCACATTACACTGTCATAGTATAATCACAAACTTTGTTATAATTCATGGAACTATCATTTTCATTGACAACAACAACAAAATTGCACTTTTATAGCACCTTTCACATCGGGAGGACTTCCCAAAGCGCTGAACAGTCAGGTCGGGATCCGAGCGGGGTAGGGAGGAGGGCGAGAGTCGGGGTAGGGGCAAGGAGAAGGAGAGTGGGAGAGAGGGAAGAGTTAGTGGGGCAGCCGATGGCGCAGTCGAAGAAGAAGGTCTTGAGACCTGCCTTGAAGGAGGAAAGGGAGGAAGCAAGGCAGAGGGGCTGCGGGATGGAGTTCTACAATGTGGGAGCAGAGAGGCTGAAAGCCCGGCTGCCGATGGTTGGGCGGTTAGGGCGATGGACGCGGAGCAGGCCTGAGTCTGCTGAATGGAGGGGATGGGCAGGCTGATGGAGAGACAGTAGGTCAGAGAGATAGGCGGGGGCAAGGCCTTGAAAGTGAGAACAAGGATCTTGAATTCGATCATCTGGGTGATGGGGAGCCAGTGGAGACAGGCGAGGGTGGGATTGATGTGGTCGTGAAGTCTGGTGCGGGAGAGTATACGAGCTGCAAAATTCTGAATGATCTGCAGTCTGTGAAGGGAGGAGCTGGGGAGGCCGATGAGGAGAGAGTTCCCACAGTTGAGCCTGGAAGTGATAAAGGCATGGATGACATTACAATAATCGAACTCTACTGAATCCCTGTGCAGATAAAGTGAAGTGCAGTCATCCAGTGTGAGGATAATGTGCTGTACACCTGGAAGTAAAACCTGTAAATATTATAAATTATACTCCATAGTTTCAAACAGTTCAACAATGATTTTCTACACATATGCCAACAACTTTGCATCATGTAATTCATTCTACTGATTTAACTTAGAGAGATTCTGCTGCTTACATATGTTTTCAACTGCAAACATTTTCAAGAAAATCTCCAGAATATTCTGTATCAACCATCACAGCAGTGCTATTTGTGGACCAGCGTTACATGGGAAAACAGTACACCAGGCTTCCAGCGCTGATTAGTCAGCCTCCCACACCAAAAAAGACCCAAATATCAGAGTTAACAAATCAAGTGTATACTGTTCCAAGATGTTGCTCTATATGATCTATAAATACAAGTTTTTGCTTTAGCGGTAAGCATGTGGCAAACATTACCTTTTAGTAATCAATACCTGATAGACTACAATATTTCAGGATGACGAAAAGTCTTTTAATTTGTCACTGAACTATTCTACTGTTGTAAAACATAAACAAAAGTTGCTGGGGAAACTCAGCAGGTCAGGCAGCATCCATGGAGAAAGGAAAACGACTCAATGTTTCGGGTTTACAACCCTTCGTCAGAACTGGGGCTTGTTTCACATTCCCAGCATCTGTAGTATTTTGTGTTTTATTCTACTGTGGTTCCTTTTGAGCAGTGGGAGCGTGGTTTGCTGAGATGAGGTGGAAACACAATAAAGAATGATCTTGTTGCATATCAGCTTCTGTCAACACCAATTTATTTTGAGTCTCCAAGTTTGTATTGCATGAACTCGGGACAGTTGATGTTGATGAAATTTCTGGGGAAATTCGTCATCAAAAGGATCACGTTTTCATTTATATTTTGCAGAAATAGTATCAAAAGTCAGAAAAGGTGAAGTCTGCCATGCAGTGGCATATTCTTATCCTCAGAGTTTGTAATTAAGGATTGAATACCTGGACTCAGACAAAGTGATCAAAAAGGTTGATAGGCAATCCATTTTGAATCCCTGGGATCTCATATTCTGATGCTGGGCTATACAACATTGTGGGCTCAATATTATTATTATCTAGTGCAGCAAACCCATGTGATTTATTCAAAGCATTGAACAATTTCATGGTGGGAACACGTTGGAGGGCTCATAGTACTGTAATGCAAAATAAATTATTTGAAGTGGCTTTAATGTTGCTGTGCTTTTTACAACTATCACAACAAATTAGGTTATTGCATTATGTGAACTAGAGAATTACATTTACTTTTACAAAAAAACACATTGCAACACAAATGACTCAAATTAAGGCATAAGATTAATGCAAATTAATGGGTCACAACTCACTGCCACAAATCAACAGAGTTCATCTGAAACAGAGTGTTTGCTGAGTGTGATTGCCATAAGGCAATCAGATTTATCATTACCAATGATTCTTGTTAGAGTAATCTCTATTTTTATTGCATGTGAAATTCAATCAAACTGGAGTGTTCAAAAGAGAAAGGTGAAATCTACTGATACAGTACTTGCAATTCGTTCTCTGTGTGCATAGGCTAATTGAAGGCATCTGTATAGCACTAGGTGATACTACCCATCAAATACGTTAGAATTAACTCATTTAAAATTATATATAATTGTTAATTTTGACAATTCGGTGTCTTCCTGTCCAACTTCGAAGAAAAAATTACTTTTCCCTTGGAGATACAATGGCTTATTTTAACAGGGAATAGAATGCTGCTATATTTCTCTTTACCATACAGTAGTAATTCTTGCATTTGGTATAGTTAATTTCACGTCAGGATGAAATGTCAAAGTGCTTCACTGGATTCACTGAAGTTAAATGTTCTTGTATTTGTAGGCAATCATGATAATTGTGCAAGATAATGTTCCTAAAGTAGCCATGAAGTGAATGACTAATTTTATTCTGGGGATTGTTAGCCACTTTTCTTTGCGTGGAAGCATGAGACCTTTTAACATCCTGCTGAACAGGCAGACAGAACATTGGTTTAATGTCTCATCTGAAAGACAGAACCTGTGACAATGCAACTCACTCCCAAAACCTTACTGGAGTATCAGTATAGATTATATTAGTTCAAAATCAGACATAGGGCTTGAATGTACAATCTTCTGATGAAGAGCCAAGAGTGAAAATAGCTGAGCCAAGCTAACACTTCTGTGATGAAACTATTGAGATATGATTGTATCACTCAGAGGCCAATTTTCTAATCAGATCAAAAAAATCTTGGGAGAATATATCTGCCAAAGTTCAGTGTGATGTCGCAAACGTTTGGTGCAAAAGGAGGGTTGTCACTATTTAATGCCTACTTCTGCAATTTCAATATCAGAGAAAATTGAGGTTCTTAAAAATTAAAAGGTATTTATTACTTCCTCTAATGGTCATTTCTGTATTTGCACAATCCCAGTCAAGAAAACAATTAGGTAATCTTCTTGCAGGCTCACTGCCAACTAATTCTACGAATCGTAAAGAAAAGGGTAGAAATCAAAAATGAACCTGAACTTGGGTGAGATTTCATACAAGAGTAAGCCTGATTGTTACATTTGCAGGTGACATAAAGTTGGGGGATGGGAGAGGTGTGAGGTCAGAGTAGGCAATATAGGCCTTACAAAGGGCTGACAATTAGCAAATGAAGATTAATATAGATAAACGCATGGCATTACACATAGGATTAGGAAACATATTCACTCCAAAGATGAGATAGAACTTGCCGAGGGAAGCTCAAAGATATTTGGTGGTGTTAAATTGACCAATAATAAAAGATGTCAAAACAATAAACAGGGCAAGCAGGATCCTGGGCTGAATTGCTAAAGAGTTCTGACGAAGGGTCGTATACGCGAAATGTTGACCAACTTTCCTTTCTCTACAGATGTTGCCTGACCTGCTGAGTGTTCCCAGCGATTTTTGTTTTTTGTTTCAGATTTCTAGCATCTGCAGTATTTTTTTTGCTAAATCAGTTGTGTTTAGATCCCCAGACAGACTCAAGCTGCATAGTGATCTGATCAGGCCACAGCTACATTCGCTGGTAACTGGAATAAATAGAGCTGCCAAGGCCTCCTGTGGAGGAGAACAATGGAGATGATGCCCCACTGTTAGAGAAATGAGCAATGATTAGACAAGCAATGCTGTCTGACCCTTACAGAGGTGTGTAACATTTCAAATGGGAAAGTAAATGCAGAACAGTACTTTATGAAAGACAGTAACTAGTTTGACAATGTTGTTCTTGTATGATCTTTGCTATAAGACTATGAGACAAAAGTATTTCTACAGTATTAACATATTTCTATTTTGATTGTATTTTATTTCTTATATTACATTGTTAGATTCTTACGTTACATTTTCATTTTGTTCCACTGTGTTTGTGTGCTATACGATTACCTTCCAGTGTAACTAACATTATTTTATGCCTTTGTGTTTGTAAGACCATTGAAAACAAATCCCAGTGCTCATTATTTTCTTGTTTCCTGTGACATAATCAAGGTCAACAACCTGACAATATTAAGTGGAAAATAGTTTTAGTCTGCAAGTTATGAAGCAAATTAGCATCCAAAATGGTTGTAGCTCAAGAAATGGCTCCCATCCAATCACAGTTTGGCAACCTTCTTTCCAGGACATAATGGGGAAGGCAAATCCTAATCAAATTAGCTGCCTGAGAAAAATCAACGTGATAGCAGTCTGTTAAAATGTTAAGTGAAATAGATGACTATACATTTTCTGTTTTCAACCATGCTGTAAAACTGTCTCAATAGTTGAAAACCTGAGCAACAATAAAAAAAAACATGATCAATTGGCAATAATTCTGTCAAGCCAAACAACTGCCATCATTACTGCTTTTCTCCTGATGTGATAGACAGATTTCGATCTCAAAGGAGGATGCTACATTCAATAAAGAATTAATATAGATTATTTTTAGGAAAAGTTCAATGAATTATTGAAAAATTCCAAGATGTCTTGTTGTTTACAACTCACAACGCCTTTTGAAAACACAAATGCCATTAGTGAATTGAGAAGAGAGGAAACTGCAAACTAGGATTTTATTCACTTTTTCAAAGAAAAGGCGGAACTGGACTAACTATTTCATCCAATGCAATCGAAAAACAAAACATAACCATTGATCTTTAGCCAAATATCTTTCAACAAAACAATGTAGCATTGTACCATTTTTACTAATGCACAGCAAACTGTTATATCACGAGTGGATAAACTATGATTTTGTATTGAAAAGAAATGTGTTGTGCATTGGATTGTCTGCTGATTGATTTGGAGAGGCACCAGTCAAATATCTGCCTCACCATTATTAAAAGTGCTTTTGGAATCTTCCCCTCTCAAAATATCCACTTTAAAAAAACATTCGTCATCCCTCAAACAACTGTCGAAAATTAAAAACGTCAATTTACATGTTTATGAAAACAAAAAAAAGCCAGGATTTGTCAGAATGGCTCAGTTAGTAGTCCTCCTGTCAGAAAGTTGTAATCCATAGTTCTAAATTGATAATTCAGTGCAATACTATGGCAGTGCTGCACTGTTGAAAATGTTCTCCTTTGGGTGAGATATTAAACTGAGTCCTGCTTCTGATAAAGGCATTAAGGACTGCATGACATGAATTGAAAAGAGATAAGTATCATGGCCAACAATCCTCCAGAATGCTGTTTAATTAATTGGTCATTCACCACATGGAAATTGGCTGTGTGCCAAATGGCTCACGGTATTGCTTACAAAAAATACTGTTTTTGATAGTTCTTAAAAATTGATTCAATTCCATTGTTAAGTCACTTGAGATATTTTGACAATAGGCACCATAAAATTATATTTATTTAGTTAGGAAATGTAATGTTTTATCTTCAAACATCAACATCTAGTAATGCCATACAGAAAGCTTGTTTTGCAATGTGGGAATGCCAAGCTAATGCAACTCCTGTAGAAACAAGAGGCCTTATTTCATCGCAAAATACAAAGAAAAATTGTTATTTGATATCACCCCTTTTATGTTGGGAGGGCGTCTCACAGGATTTAGTATATTTTGTAGGTGAACACAACTGTGACTGTAATTTGTAGGTGAAAGCAGCATTGTCCCACACACAGCAATGAATTGAGTGACTCATTTATTTGTGGGATTGTTGCCGGGAGACAAGGAGAAACTGTCTTCTCTTTTCAAGTAGTGTCATGGGACCATTCACAATGACCTGAACAGACAGTTAGGACCTCACTTACCTCAGTTTCAAATCTCATTCAAATCACGGTACCTCCAACAATGCAATACGCCCCCATTACTGCATTCAAGGGTCAGTCTATAGTGTAGACTGAATGAATGACTTTGAATGATCCCGAAACTCAAGAATTCTCTCCCTCAATCCCTATGCCTGCTCTCCGCCTCCCTTCCCATTTATAAATCCCGCCAAAAGACCTTCGTTTTTGATTGTGCTTAAGGTCACCTCCCTCTCCCACTGGTTCAGCTTCAGACTCCACTACTGTCAAGCGATCTGGGGCAATACCCTGTGTAAAGGGTACTATATAAATGCAAGCTGTTCTCGTATATAAAATCAAAGCTGTTAGATTAGCTTGAATCCAAGGTAATGGATTAGCCTTCTGACTCAGAGGTGAGAATATTGCTAATTGAGCTGGACTGACATATCATATATGATAAAAATAACATGATGTTGCATCTGTAATACAGTATTTGGCAAGAATTAATTCATGAATTTGCTAGAAGATTTTATTAAAGTAACTGTTTACATGTAGACAAGTATTTTATTGACTCAAAACATTGATAAGTGTTCAATATTTAAATTTCTGCTGTGTACTTGAAGCTAGGAATCCTCCTGACTCTTCTCTACTACATACAACCCTATTGATTAAGTTAGTGACTTGTGTAGATATTTGTCCACACCATGTGAACGAGCAACGTATTTGAAAAAAGTAGTAATGGATGGTAGGTTCCAAATTCTCAGATCTTGACAACGAAATGACCCAACAAATTGTTTGATTAATTGAAAGCAATTTTTGGCTAATCTGTATATTCAAATCCACATGTTCATGTAGTTAACCTGAACAAAATAAATTAGCATTTGGTGCCTTTTAATGTTTTTAATTGGACACAGCAGACTTCATATTTTGAAAATAAAGGATCTGATTCAGAATTGCTGTGCTAAATTAGATGTTTACAATTCTGAAAATAGCAATATCAACTTTGCTGTCAAATTGATGTTTCTCATGTGGCATCCGATGAGAGGTTACAGATTGAAATTCAGCTTTGCTCTTTCAGTTCAAATCTCATCATCCATGGAATCTTTCAAATACAAATGAGGCAGACATAATTTGGTGCTACAACATAAAGTTTAGATTGATCCTAGTTATTAGTGTGAATTTTATTTTGGTCAGCCGGTTGTCTGACACAATTACAAACCCATCCCATGCTTAAGAATATGCATACCAAACAGAGTTTCATTGCATCCCACCATGGGGAAATTCCAGAGATATTTATCGGAATGGAGGGATGCATCCTGCTTACTTAATTCTGGAGAATATTAGGTGTGGTTGTGCAAGAGCCAAGGTTTGCGAACCCCAGAGTGTGCATTGGGGAAGGTGCAGCAAAACCACATACTGTAGTTTGCCATTGAGAGCACTGCCTAGGAAGCTTTCTGGTTGTTTGTCCAGGTAGGGCCATCCTACCCATGAAATCTCTGGCTTGCAGAGTTAAGAGGAGCTGAATGTGAAAAGTCCCTGCCCTAATGACTGATCTGCCCTTCCTACTCCTGCTGATGAGTCCGACCGGCTGGGCTGCCAATAGCCGTGCCCTGCAGTAATGCGGACCAGCCTGCCTTTTGAATCGGACAACTACTACACTACAGAATGTGGGCTCAATTAAAATATTCTATTGCCAAACATGTCACCTTGAAGTCAGTTAGCTCCAATGAGACTCTGAAACTGGTTCCATTTCTTAGGCTGATGACTTATTTGAAATTAAATGATACTTTCAATGCACATAAAATTAAATACAAAATAAACGATGAAAAAGTAGTTCAATGTTGGGACATGTATTATGGCCGTATCTTTATTATGAGGGATTTATAGCATTTTTATATGTAAGCCATAAATCTCTCATAATAAACAGCTGCAGTAGACAGAGGACTGACATAATTGAGGCTTTAGATATATACACAAAGTATGAATGGTTTATAACCATCCTCTGAACTCCAGCATTAAAATCCTGCTTTGAAGCCGTCTCTTTTTACTAAATTTCCATTATAAATACAGTAGAAGCCCATTTATCCATGACTCGATGAGCCGGCACTTCCGTATAACCGGCACACCAGAAAAAAAGTCCCCATTCGATAAACCGGAACTTATCCAGAATAATAGCAGTGGAGGATTTGTAAATGCATCAATAATAACATAATAACAGAATATTGTATTGTTACTTATTGTTAAAACTACTCTCTTGTGCTTCTCACCTTTGCTGGTAGATGCTGTGTTTGAAGCTATGATGCTGAGGTTGAGGTTTATAGTCCAGTGATTCTTTTTAAAATGGAGCACGCCAAGCGGGTGAAAAAAACGGAGCCCGACTTTAAAGCCTTACTAGTGGCAAGCCGATAACCCTAGCCAATAACCCACATTGTCGCGCAGGTACAGTATTTCGGTTTGCCGCTAGTAGTCTAGGGCTATTGGCTTGCCGCTAGTAAAGTCGTGAGACTTTAAAATCACGCTGCCGTTTTTTTTCACCCGTTTGGCGTCCTCCATTTTAAAAAAATCGCTGGACTGTAAACCTCAATCAGTAAAGCTGAGAAGCGTAAGAGAGTAGTACTAGCAATAAGTACCAATACAATATTCTGTTATTATGTGTTATTATTTAGTCTGGTGTGTATGGTGTGTGTTAAAAGAACTTAAATTTTTTTGTCTTGGGTTTTCAGCACGGGTCGTCCGAATATCCGGCAGGCGCTTTAACCGGCATTGGCCAGGTCCCGCGGGTGCCAGATAAACATGCTTTTACTGTACTAATGTATGGTTTGATATAATTGTCTTTATATCAAAAGACAATTATATGTATTTTGTCATTATGTCAATTATATGTATTTTGGGCTTTCTGTAATGGCTTTGACTGCTGGTGTGTTCTTTTGAGCTGCAGGATGACATTCACCATAGATATTAATGCTGAAAGGCATTAGGCTTGGGAAGTTTATTAAACATAAACAGTAATCTGCAGTTGATTACAGGAAAATTTAATGTCCTGGACAATATATTCTACACCACAATTGTGAGACGTAACCAGTGAAAAACATTTCCAGATTTCTGTGGATACAATGTCATTATCTTCGGGCACTGATCTGTACTTTATTTCAAATCTTGGTCACAGAAACCTCTTAATCTTCCTCATCATATAATCTACATTCAGCTACTTTGTTTCTAGCTAAGTAGCTGGTTACTACTCGATTATACATTGTAGAGCTTTGGTTCAGAATAAATCAAATTAATTATAGTTGTTTGATTTACTTCTCTCGGACGGGGCAAGTACAGTGATAACAGATATGTGAACCTTTGCAAGTGTTTTAGTGTGGGAGTAACTATACAGTGGTGAATAATTAATCATACCAAATGTTTTCCAAGACTGCAGATTCCCTTTTAACGTGAGTGCCCCATGGAACTGTAATTGGGGTACACTTGTGGCCTCCAGTAAAGATTGGACAAATTCCCACACTAAAAAATAGTTGATCTCCAGATCATCAAGTCTCCAACTTCTTGTGCAGTAATTGATGTCAATGGCAACAAATGAAAACCCAAATGGTGGCTTTTTTGACATACCATTTTAATGCATCCTCAAATATTGGACCCAGTCAACCACATTATAACAGAATTGCCTTGCCAGAGGGATGAGTCGCTAAGATAAGTAGCTGGCCCCTATATCCTTTCCTTAGTGCCTAAGTATTTTCACAATTTAATGAGAAATTGCTCCTTAAACTGCTTTAGTGTGATGCTTTTTCAAATATCCGTTTATTGATTCTAGCTCTAACAAGGATCAGGATAGGGATGTCCATGTCTGCAATGCAAGTTCTGGAGTTTTATTAGATATGCTTTGGGTTGGGGACTGGTTACAAACTATGCAGAAATAACCTGGGAAGAACTTTTGTATCTAATCAGTAGGGTCCTGCGATATATCGATATATCGGTTATACCCGATATAATTTTCATATCGATATGCCGATATAGACATTTTAAAAATATCGATATATCAAGGGAAAAAATTGGAATGCGCGCACATTGAACTACAAGATCCAGAATGCTCATCTCTATACACAATGCACAGACCGAGGTGCAAAGCCGCCATATTGTATTAATAGTCCTCGAATACAATATACAGGTATGCAAGGGGTGAGGGGAGAGAGACAGCTGGGGGTGGGGGGGGGGGAGTGAGGGAGAGAGAGACGACGGGGGGAGGTGTGGGGGGAGAAAGAGACGGCGGGGGGGCGGGGAGAGAGAGATGGCGGGGGGGTGGGGGGGGAGAGAGACGGCAGGGGTGGGTGGGGGGGGAGAGAGAGTCGGCTGGGGGTGGTGGGGGGGAGAGAGAGATGGCGGGGGGGGGGGGGTCGGTGGGAGAGAGAGATGGCGGGGGGGTGGGGAGAGAGAGACGGCGGGGGGGTGGGGGAGAGACAGGGGTGAGAGATGGGGGGATGTGATAATATACAGATAGATAGATAGATAGATAGATAGATAGATAGATAGATAGATAGATAGATAGATAGATAGATAGATAGATAGATAGATAGATAGATAGATAGATAGATAGATAGATAGATAGATAGATAGATAGATAGATAGATAGATAGATAGATAGATAGATAGATAGATAGATAGATAGATAGATAGATAGATAGATAGATAGATAGATAGATAGATAGATAGATAGATAGATAGATAGATAGATAGATAGATAGATAGATAGATAGATAGATAGATAGATAGATAGATAGATAGATAGATAGATAGATAGATAGATAGATAGATAGATAGATAGATAGAAATGGGGGTGTATGAGAGAGGAGAGAGACACAGAGACACAGACAGAAAAACACAGAGATGGAGAGAGTGAGTGTGAGAGACACAGAGAGAGAGATATTTACCTCCTGAGGAGATAGGCCCCGAATGCGCGCGCACCTCCGAATGCGCGGGCGCATGCGCAGTACAAAAAACCCGAAAATATCGATATTTCAGTATATCTCGATATGAGCCCATTGATATATCTAAATTGGAAAATTTTCATATCGTCGGACCCTACTAATCAGTGGAGGGAATGGATTCGACAGATTAAATGGGATTCTCTTTTTCTATCTTTTCTTGTGTTGTTATCTGCACAAAATGCATTTGAATTCTCTATCTGGACTGATGCCTGCAGAGTGTATTGCAGGGGCTTGACCTAATGATGTGAAATAAATTTTTGTGTTTCAATTATGTTAGCGAGACATGAACAGCAGGTGGTATTGCCCACCCTGAATCTTGGAGCAGGCAGAAGAATGCATCAAACAAATATTAGAAAAACTGCTACTAACGAGCAACTTTGCCATTCTTTAGGAGGATGGCAGGGAGGAAAATGTGATTGAGGTATAGAAAGAGTGTACTGTGGCACTTCCTATAACAACTGTGCACATTCTACCAAAGAACATTAACAATACTATCCACTCCATTCAATATAGCGCCTGATCATGTTGCCGGAAATTTTCAAAGTGTTTTACGTCAGAGCGTAGTGACTTTGTGAATGACCAAATTTATCTTGACTTCTGCAGGTATGCTGTCAGTGTCTCATCTTCGTGTGAGAAGAAAATTAGTGCAGATAAGTTAAGCCGAGTGGTAAATTAGGAATAAATAATAATATTATTGGACAAGAAAGCTGTGGACAAACCAATTTCTAACAGGCATTGGTCACCAACACTGTGGTATTCATCTAATCATCTGATTATTACTGGACAGATTCCTACAGTCTGAGTGACAACAAGCCAAATTTGGAGTAATCTTTCACCATTATTTGCTGTAATTAGTTCTTGTACAGAAACAACGTGACTGTCATGACTATCACTCGAGATAAGAGAAAGCTATAGATTGACATATTGCAGGATACATGAGGCTGGGATATCAGCAGCTTACGTAGCAGAAATCATCACCAGCTTTGACTAACATTCTCTAGAGAGAACAAGATGAGGAAACACACATTGCAGACATCAATCCAGAGACGGAATTCGAATGAACAAAAACATGCAATAGACCTTAGCTGGATACCATTTAAATTTGAAGCTCCCCCAGTGGGTTGGTCTTAAAATCATTCTGAAACATAAGCACAGACTTGGAACATGCTCATTTTTAAATTTGATGGTATGAAAAAATAGGTGAGGAAGGGAAAAGAGAAATTATCCAGACTTCTCTTTGATAACTGCTAACCAGTGTTCCTCTGCTGGAATAAATGAGATGTGATGATGTTGGCAGGGACCTTTGATCAAAGTGTCTGTTAGATATCAATATCCAGCCACGCACTTGAAGAGCTGCTACTCTTAAGCAAATAATCTACTGGAACCATGAATCAACATCAGCAGGAGGGTAAATTGGAACATTGAGAGAGTAGGGGTGGGGAAGACCAAACATGTATGTCTATAATCAGGGTGTGATACTTTACAGTGTTTCATATACCACATATTTGGTTCAGTATACCGCCAGTTAAACAGATAATGAAATAGAATTAAAAGAAAAGGACAATAAAGACAAGCTATTCAATCAATCAATAATAATAATAATAATAATCCTTGCATTTGATATAGGGCTTTTCACATCTTATCAACATTTCAAAGTGCTTCACAGAATCAATAATAAACTAATAATAATCCTTGCATTTGATATAATGCTTTTCACATCTTATCGATGTCTCAAAGCGCTTCACAGAATACACTGTAAAGTGAATTGACTGTATATTCTGTGGGCGAAACACGGCAGCCAATTGCACACAGCAGTATCCCACAAACAGTCATGGATTGAAATGAAATTGATTGAAATGAATCAAGATTGAAATGAATCAAATGAAATTGAAATAAAATGAGAAGATGCTAAGGAACACTAGTCTGTTCTGATGACGGGGGAATTCCAGATTTAATGATCATGAAGAGAATGTTTAGGATATTTGTAGACATTTTGTTTCTGAGATAGGAGCAAGAGAAAAGGGCAAGGAACTTTTAAGCCAATAGTTAAGTCCACAGGTTTGTTTCTAACAAGGGGGAATAGATGTAGGGAGCAGAAACGAAGTAAAATCTTTTTAAAAAAAACAAGGCAAAGTCCCGATTTAACAGGGAACAAATATTTACAGTTTAACACCAAAGCAGGACACACTCTTGAAATCTTCGACAGTTAACATTGTGAAAGAAGTAAATTGAGCAAGACTGAAGATGATGAGAGACAGAATAAATCCGTCATAAAGACAGAAGTGTAAGTATCAGAAGATATTGTACCTGTTTTGCATTATCTTCTTGAGACATTGCAAACCATCACCAATACAGAGCATAACATCTGGCTCAGCATCTCCATTATTTGCTATATTCTTTAATGGTTCCTCTGTCAACAAAATCATCATCTTGGAATGATGGCATTTCTGCAAATAGAATCCAGAAATACTTGCTGACCGAAGTTTTGAGAAAGATGAAAACTACCCTCCTGAGAGATTGCAACATATCCATGGTAAAATCTTTTTTTGTTATCGTCAAAAGTCAATTTTAAGCTGTTGACAAAAAAAACAACAGATAAAGGAACTTTTGAGGCTCAAATTCAACTAGGAGCTTCAGACGGGATTATAAACTCTCTGAGCGAATCCAAAGTGATTTTATGAGGATTAACCCTTATTTTTCACCATTTCCCTCCAAAATATGTACAACACAGTAGTTCTGACGCATTTTGGAAAACTCAAGTTCCTCTCAAATGATTCTAAATGGTCTGAAACACTGACTGTCCAGCACCTTGGGACGTCCTCTCTACGTGACAGGTGCTATACAAATGTAAATGTGTGGTTGTTGTTATAAATACTGTAATTATATTTAGATTAATGAACTTGCATGACTTGAGAGCGTTTCTTTAAATGGAACAATGTAGAAAGACACAATGGTCTTTCCAAGTACTGAAACTTTGTTTTAATTGTTATTTTCACAAGGTGAAATGTTGGTACAAACTGCACCTGAGAGTAAGTCATGTAAGTTAAATAGAATTGCAATCTTTTATGATGGGATGATTACATACTCAGGAGGGAACCATTAAAAAAAACATTGCAAATGCAGATTGTGCTTTAGTTCTTTAAGAAATGAAGGACAATTAAAGAGCCAATGAGATAATGAAATACAAACTAGAATAGAGCAAATTTTAACCAATATTATTGCTCTGTGCACACTTGATTGGCCAAATGGTCTCCTTCTGCACTATAAATTTATAACAATCCTTGCCTTTGATTATAATTTTATATAATCCTTGCTTTTCATGTCTTCTAGACATCTTAAAGAGCTTCACAGGACATACCGTAAAGTGATTTGACTCTATATTTGTGGGTGAAACAACAACAAAACAAAATTACACTTGTATAGCAACTTTCACATCAGGAGGATGTCATAAGATGTTGGACAGTCACTGCTTCAGATCCGAGATGAGGACAGGGAGTGGGGAGGGAAAATGGGATTAGGGGTCCATCGAAGAGGAGAGGCTTGAGGCGAGACTTGAAGGAAGCCAGGGAGGGGGCGAGGCGGAGGGACTGTGGGATGGAATTCCAGAGGTTGGGGGCAGAATGGCTAAAGGCTCTCCCACTAATGGTGGGCGGTTGGGTCAGGGGACGTGGAGTAGGCCAGAGGCTGCTGAGCGGAGGGGGTGGGCAGGTTGGTAAGGGGAGAGGAGGTCATAGGTGTAGGGTGAGGCAAGGTTGTGGAGGGCTTTAAATGTGAGTTCTGGATTATCTGCAGCCTGTGGAGCAACAATTGACACAGCAATGTCCCACAAAGAGTCGTGGATTGAATTACCCCATTTTTTTTACGGTTTACTATCCCTGGAAAAATGATCCACCAATTGACTAACAACAGGGTTCCTATTTACTGCTAGGTAAACAGAGGCATGTGGAGTAAGGAAACTTGCCCAACATTTCTCACTGCCGTGAGTGTAACCCAGGTCTCTTGCTTGCAAGATGAATGTTCTAACCAATTAGCTACAGGACTTCACATTTCTATGTTTCTATGATAACATGTGCTTCTAAAGCATGGGAGAGAAACAAAATACAGGCAATTGGAAACAGCCTCATCTGATAACTGACGGAAATGTTTGTGAAGTTCAGTCCATCAAATCTTTAAACGAGTCTCTGCTTGTTGATGAATTTACTTACCTTGGAACACAAAAGTAAAAGATTAGGAAATAGAAATGAAGCCAGATGTAATGGTTTACACAAGCGTGAAATCATTACAGAATATTTTTCCAGGGTAGATTAATGAAGTAAACCATGTAAGTGGGTTGGAGAGGAAACCAGACACATTTTCTTTTGAAAAAGAAGTGGATAACTGGATGGGAAATGGATATTTCAGGCCCAATAACTTTACTTATTACTAACAGATACTTTCTTCAATAAGCCAGATAAATAGCTCTAAATGTATGGACTTCCAAAGTGAAACCAGTAAATAGCACTGATCAGTATGAAATCTGATGTCTTTGTTTTCTTCAAAAATAATTAAACTTATTGTATTTTCAATAAAATTGACAATTAAATGGCCAGAAACAAATCTGTCCCACTAAAACAGGACGACACAATTCATTGTAGCACCAATTCTCAGCTCCTCTTCTCCCTCACCATCCACAGCCTACATAGCAGGAGTAGGACACTGGTTGAACCTCACAATCCATCACGCTGGTAGCTTTTATCTCGTATTATAATAATCCCACAAAAAACAATAATAATTTGGTCATTTAAATTCACGACTGTTTGTGGGACACTACTGTGCACAATTGGCTGCCGCGTTTCTCCCACATATATACCTTCAATTCACTTTACATTATATTCTCTGAAGCTTTTTGAGAATTCAGACATCTAGATGATGTGAAAAGCACTAAATCAAATACAATATATTATTATTGTTATCACTGCTTAGTGGAATTCTGGCATTTGCTTATTTGGGAGGAGCACTAGGAGTAGAATCACCACAACAGTCCTGCTATTCATCTGTTTGCGCACACACCCAAAGCCTTAGTGACAACAATATAAAAACAACAACAACAACTTCGATTTATATAGCACCCTCCACGCCGGACGGCGTCTCAGAGCGAGCTTAAACACAATAATAACCCAACAGGAGACAAGTAGTATATATCAGGACATTTGCTATGTGGCATGTAATATTAAGTGTCATTTTGCTTTGTTTGACATAAAGAGATCCATTGTGCAGAATATGTAAACCGTGTGTAATCACACATATATATATATATATATATATATATATATAGATATTATACATCATGGATAACTATATATACCGAAGGTGTTAGGGGTATTCTGCCTCAGTTCAAAATTGTGTACACTAATTTAGACTTTTTACACTTTTTTACAGCATTTTAAACCTTGAACAGCTGAAAAAAAAGATTATTTTCACATCCCCTTCACTCGCTCCATTTATCAGAATTTTACAATTTTAACCGTACATCTGGAGGCCAAATGCAAGGGGCACTGCCTTGGAGAAACTTGTGTGAGAAACTAAACAGTGGATATTCTCATTAACACAGGTTGCTTCAGTAATCGTGTCATTTCAATGTTACATGATAATTTATTTCATTCAAATTTCTGTGCCCCCCTGATAACAGCATACACTATTCAAATATTATGCAACAAAATTGACAAAAATAATGGAAAGTTATACTGTACTTGGTTTATTTTGCGCAAAGTATTGAAGGATCACTACAAGCAACAGCATAATACTGTATGAAGAAGACGATCATAGTGAGAACTGAAATAATCTCTGGGCATACATAACTAACCACGTGTTGATTTAATCAATGTTAGTTTTTATACTTATCAAAGGACTGGTTGTGCAATTGACTCTTCCATAACATTAAAAATATTCCCTTGGAAAAAAAATTTTGACCACTCAAAAACTTTTAAGATCAGCTTGCACATATGCCTTTACTTAAGGGAGTTTTTTTTTGGCAAAAGATAAAACAATATTATCCCTTGTAATTTATATTGTAGTAGCATGATTCAATAATTTACAAAAATCAGCTTTCTGAGTAAACCTGGCCCAAGGTTGACAGTATGCATGTTGTCATTTCTTCTTTTACTGTTTGAAAAGGAGTGCTTAAAAAGTGCTGATATTCAAGCTTTTCTTTCACTGGAAATCATCTACACCAGAAAAGAGAATTTCCATTGTTTCCATAGAAAAATCCATTGTTTCAGGAGGTTCATAAGGACCAGTAAAGTTGTTTATTCACAGAATAATTTCTTCAATATTTTTCAAGGCTTTTGGTAGATTATTTTTGTGTGCCTCAAAATACAGGAGAAAATTAAAGGGAAAAAAATTAAACTCCAAATGACTGGCAAATTAGGTTAAAAAACAATACATCGTTATTTTCCTCCCCACAAGATATCTGGATTGTAGCCTTTTTTCCTCACACTCTTAACCCAAACAGGAACCCAATTTTGTTGGAAGGCAAATTAGTTTTATGACGACATGGACTGACATATATCACTTTGAAGCCAATGCTCCTTATTGCTAAGGCTATTACTGAAGCTCGATGTTCCTTCAAAGCAACACATTAAAGCAGCTGTTTCAGCTATTCAGATCATAATAGCCCAGAACATTTCATCTAATTATAAGTGATAATAAATTAACTTTTCTGTGCCTCATTAACATGGCATAACAATCTGAAACTATTAGAATTTTTTTTATCTATAACACTATCTGCAAACAACTCTTAAAGTACGTATTAAATGATAGGTTCTCTTTTCAATCTAGTTGTGTATAATGTATGGTTTACAGATATCTGGAGATGCCATGACCCTGTGTTATTTCACAGCATGCACACTTTCTACTCCTACATCCTCTGCCCTAACTATACATTTCTGCCCAGTTGATCCTACTTAGAAATGTATATAGTGCCATGCACTCATTTCAATCAGTGAAGCAGCTACATTTCCCATATCACTCAGGTAGCCTATTGCTATTATAGTGTAATACCTTTCCAACACTAGTCTTCCTAAGTAGCTGCCATTCTACTTCTAGTAAATCCCCATCAGTTCTTGTGCACAGCTATTGTGTGGCAAAGGTTAGGTCTGCATCATGACAAAAAGAACACACATGACAGATGAAAATAAATTGCTCTGTGGTATATGAAAAGCAGTGTACTGGAGAATAATAGGTTTGAAACAGTATTACACTCTGCACTACAACAATGCATTGCTTTCCAAGCCTTTAAAGTAGCAAAACGCTTTTGATTCTTTACACTTTTACTTTCTCTGTGCCCTTGGCTCATTTGTATTCATCGACCTGCCTACAAACACACAGTCAAAAATGTAACATAAAAGCATTTTGGAATGTTAATTGCTATAAACGCAAGTTCAAATCAACAAAGGCTATTAATGTATTGCATATACAATTCCCATGCATCATCTCCCTCACTGTGAGAGGGTGAGTAAAAAAGCCACAAAGTAGAGTTAAGTCAGTACAGTGACCTGTGATGTTGTGATTCATGGAGCAGCAGGTACAAATCAATCGTAGAATTTCAGGGGTGGATTGGGGGAAGCGGCACAGACGAAAAGATATCGAC
The DNA here is from genome assembly GCA_035084275.1 of Hydrolagus colliei. Classification (NCBI taxonomy): domain Eukaryota; kingdom Metazoa; phylum Chordata; class Chondrichthyes; order Chimaeriformes; family Chimaeridae; genus Hydrolagus; species Hydrolagus colliei. The sequence continues at coordinate 623,701 of JAYJKW010000529.1, forward strand.
CTGAAACTTTAACTCATTTTCTTCTCTCCATAGAAGCTGCCTGACATGCTGCGTGTTTCCAGTAATTTTATTTGAGATCTCTAGCATCTGCAGTATTTTGCCTTTTGTTTAATGTGATAATTATATCAGTTGATGGGTAAGTGAATTCCTGAAAAAGCAACCAAGATTATTTTTCACCAATTCATTGCAAATATTTCCACAAATTTCTATTGGTCCAGTGAAGGGAAGGAATTGAATATGCAAATTCCTTTGGCAGATGGAATTCAATGTAGGGAAGTGTGAGGTCATCCACTATGGACCGAAAAAAGCAGAATATTTTCTTAATGAGGAGAAATTAAGAACTGTGGAGGAGCAAAGAAACTAATTCCCAGGTGCAAAAAGTTATCAAAAAGATAATTTGAAATGAGTGCATGGCATTTTATACATTTCTAAGAAGGATCAATTGAGCAGAAATGTATAGTTGGAGCAGAGGATGTAGGAGTAGAAAGTGTGCACGAAATGTTACCTTTCATCTCAAGAGGCCTCAAATACGGAGAGGAAGAAATTATTCTTCAGCTGTATAGAGCATTAGTCAGATGCCCCCAAAGCAATAGTTTCCCTGGATCCCCATCAAGATTAATCCAGCCACGTTTATGTCAATGAAACTAACAACGTTTAAATGAAAAGGAAATTTCATTTAATTTTCATCACTAGGCTGATGGTTACGCGTACTATTCAATTTGGTGTTTTTTAAAACAACAGGAACCACACACAAAACTTTCTTAAGGCAATGCACCCCCAAAAAGCTGCACTGAACAGTTTCTAATAGCATTTTGGCAGGCCGTAACCATCTTTGCCATAGCAAAGTTAAGCAGTATTTATCTAAGGCTTGCATCAAAATGAATTTGACTAGTTTCTCAATTGAAGTCTGAGTTAAATCCATACCGTTTACCTATCCTCATTTCTGAGCATTTCAGAGAAAGTGCTCTCCCAACGTAACACGCAGGTATCTCTGACAAATGCTGTGAGCTATTCCTGGAGACATTTATCCTCTGGATTTGAATTTGAAATCTCAGTAGGAAGAAATTGACTATACCAGTAAGTCATCCTGGAGCCTCTAATGTTCATACCTCCTCTCCTACCTGACTTATCCGGCCCGTCTTTTGAGTGAGATGTTAAACTGAGGTCCTATGTACCTGGGTAGACAATAAAGATCCTATAACACTATTCGGAAAAAGTAGGGAGCTTCTTCCGGAATCCTACAAACAATCCTCCAGATAAAAGTGATCATTTACTTCATGGCTATTTTCTTCCTCCTTTGGCTGTAGATGTGCACAATTACTTATACAAAAGATGACGTTTCTACTGGGACATAGAGATGTGTAAATAAAGAAAGTTTGTGAAGCTCATCTTCCAATTTTTATGAATTAGATTTTTTAAATCTTTATTTTTATCAATTTTGTTTTAATTGATGCTATTAGCAAAGATTATTTTGCTTGACAATATTAACAGAGCATAAAGCAATAATCAAGCCTCAAATATTATTCTAAATTGGACAAAGGGGAAGGTGAAAAGGCATTGTTGCAAGCTGTATTTTGGAGTGATGTCACATACTGTCACCATCATAACTTGGAAATGCAACACATTACTGAAGCCAAACATCATAGTAAACTTGACGTAAACAAGATAAACCCAACAAATTTTGTACTGCCAATGTTTCACTATTAAACACTAGATTTAGTATTTACCTCACATTCCATGTATAAAACTGGATTCTGTAACACATACAGCAAAGCTCTATTTCCCTGTGCCCTTTTGATTAATGACACAAAGTAAAGGACAGTCTTTTTTCATTTATAGAGGACAGTGAAAAGCTCAGATCCTTAAAGTGTTGTGAACTATTTTTAAAATCTTTGAATTGAACATTCTATGTGTTTATTTTTGTTATTAAATGAAAAATTGTGCTTTAAACGAAGAGAGCAGCATTTATTGTTACACCTCATTTCCTAACAAGGGCGACATTTGAATACTCCAGTGAGACCATAATCATCTCTAAATTCAAATGTGAAAAACAAATAGTCATAATAGTAAGTGGGAGACCACTTAACCCGGACATTGGACTAGTAATTGGATCAGTTCTGATAAAGGGTCGTGGACCTGCAACGTTGACTCACTTACCTTTTTCCATGGATGCTGCCTGACCTGCTGAGTGTCCCCAGCAACTTCTGTTTTTGTTATTGGACAAGCAATGACTTGGGCATGGTTGTTGTGGCATGAACCACTTCCGTTTCAAAACAGTAACGTCCTTAAATTGTTTTCAGGTGAGATAATAAAATAATAATCCTTGTCTTTGGCATAGCACCTTATCATGTCATCAATACATTTTCAAGCGCAGGATTTATTGTAAACATTCAGGATTTTCTGTACTGTATATATAGGCAAATACAGCAATGTTCCCTGAACAGCCATTAAGTGAATACCATTTATTTTAACGTGTAACATTGTCAGCCAGGATAGAAAACATAGAAATAGAAAACGACAGAGCTCAGCCCATCAAGCCTGCACCCACTCATAGAGTGAGGATATTGCTTCAATACCACCACCCTGCTTTATTTCTTTACTCCCCATGGAGTCTATAGCTCAGTGGTTAGAGCATTCGTCTTACAAGCGAGAGGCGTGAGTTCAATTTTAGGCAGGGCGAAACCGTGGGAGAATTTCCTTACTCCACATGCCTGATAATAACTCCTAATATAAAAAAAAAAATTTGGTCATTCAATCCACGACTGTTTGTGGGACACTGCTGTGCGCAATTGGCTGCTGTGTCAATTCACTTTACAGCATATTCTGTGAAGTGCTTTGAGACATCTAGAAGACAAGATAAATCATATGCAATATTCTATATCAAATGCAAGGATTATAATTATTATTATAACTTCAGGGCCATCTCCTTCATATATCTAGTGGGATACTGGGAGAACTCCCTTCTTTTTGATTAATGCCTAAATAGATCTTGGTTTAAATGATTAATCTAAAGAACGACACCTCTGACAATGCAGTCCTTTCCCAGTTTAAGTGAGAGACATAAGCAAAGAAGGTTACAGCAACGGCAATTGACATGGGTACGTTTGGAAGTTCATCTTGAGTAAAAGAGTATCATCAGAACAAAGATCTATTTGAATTCATGAAACTGGATCCAACATAAATGCGGGGAAAATAGAAATAACTTCTAGTGCTCGAAAGCAACGTCATCACGATTTGTCCTATTGTAGAAAAGTAAGCCAAATATAACAGCTGGGAAATCTAAAACACATTGTGAGTTATTGTTATTGTATGGTGCATCGAGCAATGTAGTATTGACAAAATCCAGCTATCAGTGGGGAGCTGATTCTTATTACCTCTTCAATCATTGTGTTGGGCTTGTCTTGTGCTCCTCCTCAGACTGATTATTGCTGAGATATCTGCACCAGTTAAAAAAGGTGATGAGTCAATTAGATCTGTACAATTATTACAATGCAAATTGACTAAACAGATTGTTTTAAAAATAAAACATTAACTTTTCTGGCAGAAGTTCACACCAGCTGCTTTCACACCCAGACAGATGCACACTGTTTCCAGGTGGTCCTGTTGACAGTACACTGTTGCTCAATTGCTCATTTTATTTGTTACTTTTGGTTGTTGGTAGAGCTAAGGAGGATGCATCAACATCGAAGTGCATTATAAAAGATACAAGACAACTCCTCATATTATTTAGAAACATGTTCACATATTGATGACAAACCTCTCCTGTTCTCAGCTTGACTGAATACTTTACCTTTTATCTTGGAGAAGAGTTAGCAGACCAACCTTATTTGATAAAAATTTAAAGGAAACTCAAATCTATTGACCCATGCCTTCCGAACACGTGTCATCGGGACACCGGTGCAGAGTTGACCATTGGGTAGAAAAACATTGGTTGTTGACAAAATGAAAATTGGGATTTTATAAACTGTTGAGAAATACATTACATGACAAACAACGTATTCTATATTTTAAAAACAAAATGACTTAAACATCCAACATAATAGGTAAGGTGACACATTAAAATACATCCACATGAATATCAAATATTCCCCACCCCCACCTTTTCTCTCCTGAAGGCATTGCTTCTTCCTGGGGCACAGTTACTCACATACAGAATGCCAATTCTCTTGCTCGAGTGTCTATTCATTATATGTGACTCCAAAGCATTACAACTGAGCCTAATCTTGTCTTCATCCAACATAGATGCACTTTACATTGAGATATAATTGGATTGTGAAACTTGTGGCCAACATGCTACATGGTTTTACATGCAGAAAACTCCCCCTTGGTGGCATCATCTGCAGATATGGGGTAATTTTTCACATTTATGCACATGACACTCAACTCTACCTCTCTGCCTCTGCCTTCAATTTCAACTAGTGTCCTGACAGGCTGCCTGTCAGACATCAGGTCCTGGATGAGAGAAAGCTTTCTACAGCTGAACATCAGCAAAACCAAGGCCTCCCTGACTGGCTCACACCAGCGCCTCCGCAGCTCAGGCATTGGCAACATTAGCATCCATGGATACACACTCCACCTAACCAAGCCAGTCAGGAGCCTGGGTGTCTTGTTTGACCCTAAGCTGTCCTTTCTCCCACATATCTGTGCCATGACCAGCACCGCCTCTGCAACATCGCTCGTCTCCATTACTGCCTCAACCCACAGGCCACTGAAACCCTTTCACACATATTTCTCATCTCAAGGCTTCACTACAGCAACTCCCTCTTTGTCAACTTCCCCAACTATTCCTTCCACAAGGGGCAGACCATGCAAAACAGTGATTAGAGCACTCCCTTTACAAGCGAGAGACCTGGGTTCAATTCCAGGCCACGTAGGTGAACCCTTGGGCAAGTTTCTTTACTCCACATGCCTAATAATAATTCCTCAAAACAAAATTGGTCATTTCAATCCACAACCGTTTGTGGAACACTGCTGTCTGCAATTAGTTGCCGTGTTTTGTCCACTTTACAGTATATCCTGTGAAGTGCTTTATGACATCTAGAAGATGTGAAAAATGTTATATAAAATACAAGGATTATTATTAGTAATAGTAGTAACTCTACAGCTCGTGTTCTCACCCGGACTAGGATCCACAACCCTATCACCTCCATTCGTGCCTGGCTCCAATGGCTCCCCATTCCTCAGAGGATTGAATTCAAGGTCGTTGCCCTCACATTCAAAGCCATCCATGGCCTTGCCCCTTCCTACCTCGAGGACCCGCTGACTCACTACCAATCTGCCCGGTGCCTCCGTTCAGCAGGCTCGAGTCAGTCTGCTCCATATCTCACATCCGACCCATCCTACCATTGGTGGCTGGGATTTCAGCCTCTCTGCTCCCACTCTCTGGGACTTGTTCCTACAGTCCCTTTGCCTCACTTCCTCCTTTGCCTCCTTCAAGACAGATTCAATCGTGCCTTTTGCCTCCCTCTCACCTTCCTCCCTCCCTTCCCCCCAATGCTGCCTCCCCACCTCCCCCACCACTCATGTTTGGATCCCGAACATTGACTGTTCAGTACGTTGTGACATTCTCCCGATGGTAAAATAGGCAGACATGTGGCAGATGAAGTTTAATGTGGATAAATGCAAAGTGATGCATTTTAGGAGGAAGAATGAGGAGAGGCAGTGTAAGCTTGATGGTAGAATCTTAAAGGGAGTGAAGGAACAGAGAGACCTAGGGTTCATATAAGTAAATCTTTAAAGGTGGCAGGACAGAAAGTTACAGCCGTTTTAATAAAAGCATGTGGGTTACTAGGCTTTATAAATAGGGTCATATAATACAAAAGTCAGCAAGTTATGATAAACCTTTATAAACAACAATAACAAAATTACATTTGTAGAGCGCTTTTCACGTCTGGAGGAATGGCCGAATGGCCTCGTTCTGTGCAATAAAATTCCATGAGATCATACCAATAGTCCTATAGTGAATTTCACAGAGCTCCCCAAATAACTTCAATGTACTTATAGTTGCTCAACTGCACTAAATGTCCTGGTTTCTGCAGTGCAAACTAGTCATAAGAGATTTGAAGACCAAATTGACATAACTTGGCCAAGAGCAACTAAAGCAATTACAGACATGATTCTGGTATGGCTGGTATAGCTTGATAAGGTGACAGTGAAAAATGACATTTGAGGACTGAATCATTTCATCACTTCAAGACTGAATCAAATGTGATTTTGAAGCTTTATTTTCCACTAAATTCACCATGATAAAACAAATCAATGACTTGCATGAAATTCTGCCTGTTTTCTGCTCAGAAGTTGATCTGGCAAAGCCTTGTATTTGCTGCATCTTCATACCCTGATGCCCTATGCACCAGTGAAAACTCTTGATTTTGCAACAAAGTTTTCACTTTTTCAGAGTATCTTGGAAATTCCCTCATGTATTAAGCGGTGCTTTTCTCTGGTTTGGCTGCTTTTGAACTCTTCAAATAATCCAACTTTGCCTTTATCCTTCCCAGCCACAAATGAACATTTGAAGTGCAACACTGCAGATAAACATAATCAAAGGCTACTTACTTGGCGGCACTTTAAAAAGAAATGGTTTGCATTTCTCTGCGGGCACTGTTTTTTTTTAAAAAAAACAATTTATACAAAGTTTTCCAGTAATAAAAAGTTGCTCAAATGGGAAGAACATTTTCTAGAAACTCAACATTACAGCATTTTGTTCCTCCTGAAATTTACTTCTGTTTCGAAACTGGAACTACTGCTGAAATTTCTAAATCAACAAAAACTCAAAATTCACCCTTAGGATGAAATTCGCCCTTAGCAGCGTTTAAAATGCTTTGTGTGGAATTGTTGATATTTTACTGTGTAGAAGGCAGGGCACATGCATGCACAAAGTATCAAATAATGGTCTCTCAGCTAGATTTGTAATTCAAGCAAATAGTATCTATCACATACCTTCATGAGACACTGACCACATCCTCTCTACCAAAAATATTGACATTGCACACCTCTACCATTTCATTGTGTCAGTGTAATAGAAATCCTTTTCTTTATTTTTACCTGCTTGAATTCCCTTGGAGTGGAGGATTGCTTTGAACTGTACTGTGCTTGTACAATATGTAATTAAATTGCTCTCTTAAGTTTAACTCCATTTTACTCACTCTTCCATGCCAAGATTCAAAGAAATCAAGAGAATACTTAGAATGAGTACTTAACTGATCCATGTGGAGCCTCACAAGGAACTACATTTAAAAATATTGTAATTTAAAATCTGCACACTCCACTTCATTTCCAATATTAAGATAAGATTGGCAAGAAATGCTGCTCTTGCTGTGTTTTCCATTGTGTTTATCATCAAATTTGAATCCTGAAATAGCCTGTCCTAAATAACACTCCCTCACACTGCAAAACAAGAACCAACAACAACAATAAAATTACATTTGTATAGCGCCTTTCACGTCAGGATTGACCAATGCAACAGATGAGACGTTAAACTAAATCCAGTCAGACATAATGGTTCAAATCCAACTTTAAAGATCATTACCACATTAATGTTAGAGTTAGGAGTGTTCCCGGCTGATATTTTTTCCTCAAGCAGATTGAATAATGTAAATAATAATCCTTACATTAAATTTTTTCAAACATTGGTCAGCTGCCCCATGTAGAAACCCATCACCACGCTTAAGAGTATCCAAAACAAAAGTGAGAATTCCATACATGCCTATAATTCCTATAGATAATTCTATAGATAGTCTATTGGAATGGGTTATGTAACTCTCTACCTGGACGGTCGCATCCTGCTTACCTAATTCTGAAATGTATTAGGTCCAGGTTGCAGGAGCCAAGGTGTGGGGACTCTGGCATGCATGTTGAGGGTACTGCAGGAGTCTACCAGCTAAAACCATGCAGCCATACATTGATAGCACTGTCTTGCAAGCTTGTCAACGGGCTGGTATTTGCATGGCTATCGGGAGCTGTAGGAGGATCCCCTTGCACTAGTGACTGGTTTGCCCTTCCAAATCCTGCATTGGAGGAAAGGCCATGAATACAATAAAGTCTAACCCTGTCCTTTCCAATGTCTACAATGAAGCAACTTGCAAGGAGTTGGTACAGGAGGAACTCCATTTTTTCAATGTTTTTCAGATATTATGTAAAATGATGGTTTACATTGTCAAAATGTATATATCAACATTGGGCAAGTTACTTAGCACATCCTACAAAACTATACTGTTAGAAATGTGTGTTGTGAAGCATATTGCATCTGCAGGGAATTATATAGATGGTCACAGCACATCGGTCACAATTGGGTCTGTCTGCCATGAGTTTGGATTACAATGTATTCCAGATTTTATAACTATAGGATTGCGTTGATTTCAATCACTGTAGTGAACAATTTCTTGATTTGACAAGGATGAGCAATCCTCTACCCCAATTATACTCCATCAAAAACCTAGACTAATCTTCCTCCATGAAGGATACAGTTTCGCCTTTGCTATTTTCAGAAATGAAAGAGGTAAAGCAGGTTTACATTTCTATGCAATCAGCACAGCTGCAATGAGGAGTACAACGACCCATTCTCTGGGGACAGCGTTTAGCCATTACATGTCTACGGATCAAATTTTCTGCTGGCAATTTACCATTTTCAGACCACTTTCTTTTTTAAAACTAATAAGGAATGGCAGGAGTATCAACGAGTGATGGAAGGAAACACAGGTGATGGCTAAAAGCACGCACATTTGAAAAGAATATTTAAAAATATATAAAATTACATTTTCTTCTTCAAAACTAGCAATAAATTTAATGATGCCAGAAATGTGATTTTTTTTTCCAAGTACCTGTAGTTTTGTTTTTGAAAGTAAGTTTATAAAAAATGTTGTGTGGTAAATGGCCTGGCATCATTACTTTTGGGGTCATTGAAATTCCCATCTGAGATGGGAGTATAGTCAGGACACACTTTATTTATAAGATACTGATCTTCGTTTTGCAGATGTGATGGGCAAAATGTCAACAATTCAATTTTTAAAACACCCAGGAAAGATAAGTCTTAAGGTGTGGCTGTTTTTTTTTACAAAAACAGCTTCAATTAAAACATTTCTTACAGAAATGTTTCTTACTTCATTCTGAAGTCATAAATGAGGATTTTGAATTGTTAGAACATTCACCAAGCCTGGGGAATGACACTTTTACAGTATTCACTGTGCAATAGTCACAATTCATACCAATATTCATACCACTAAAATTGATTGTCCTATTCAAAAGTGTATCTTTGTGGTAAAAATGAGAGGAAAATTTAAGAAGTTGTCAGACAATGGTGCAACCTGCTTGTCCGACCTGATGACCTACTTCTCCAAATGGGCAATGATCAGAACATTTTCATTATGGCTATAACTTTATACAATGAGGAGGGAGGCCAAGAGTAAAGTTATATTTTTCACATATCTACCTGCTGTGTGACACTTCATCAGCTACTTGTGTGCAATAAAAAGAATGTTTCCAGTGAAATGGAATGTCACTGATCTAATGTGTAAGAATAACTAGATATCTAAAAATATCTAATTAATGAATTCAAATGTTTACTTAGGCCACAGTCTGTTTCATCCATAACGCTTGTGATCATGTGTTGTAAAATGGGCACTCAGACTTTCAAGATAACCACTTTTAAACTAACATCCAGATTCTACACATTTTTTTGCGGAGAATGCGTTTTTTTTGTTGGAAAAGTGCTTAGTGTTCAGTTAATAATAATCCCTCCAATAAAATATAATATAATAAAATTGGTCTTTTCTATCATTTCTATCCACGACTGTTTGTGCGATACTGCTGTGCACAATTGGCTGCCGCGTCTCACCCACAAATATACAGTCAATTAATTTTACTGTATATTCTGTCAAGCGCTTTGAGACGTCGATAAGATGTGAAAAGGGCTATATCAAATGCAAGGAATATTATTTTTAGGTTGAGAATTTTACTTATAAAATATAGAATCTGCAGGATGATTTTGATCTCTATACTCTGGGGGATGAAGAGCCAGTAGAGCTGGGCGAGAATGGGTTGGGTGATAAGTTTACAGCTTGTTGCAGGAGAGGACAAGAACTGTGGAGTTCTGAATAATCTGTGGCTTATGTAGGGTAGAATTAGGAAGACCAACAAGCAGGAGCAATAAAACTCAAGCAGTTTGTGTTTGGGCTGTAGAGAATAATTAGTGTACAGGTAAACCTCTATTTAGGACGGAGTTGCGTTCCTGAAAATCGGTACTCAGATTAAAACGTCCTAAATTGAAATGAGGTTTCCCATTCAGTCCCGTTATATAACCCGAGACGCGTTCTTTCACAAAAGTTTCGACCTTAAACCCACTAAATAACACACAAAACACACAAAATAACACACAAAACACGCAAAATAACACACATAAGCAAGAAGGGGTAATTGGGGTAATTGTACAGTATTGTACTTTAATACTGGCAAACTTTAATACAGTCCTATGTTTTGATAATCTGCTTGCACCTGCAGCTGCAACACACCTTGAACTGTCTGTACCTTTTTTGCCAGACTCGATGCGTTTTATCACTTCCAATTTAGTATTTAAAGTGATGACTCTTGTCGCTAGCGGTATTACTGCTGCTTAATTTCACTTACTGCTGTCTGTTCCCGACTTGGTATAAATGTGGTAGAGGCTGTAAATCGCTCAAAGTTGCTCGGGAATGTTTGGAAATTACTGTAATACTGCCGGTGGCGTGGTGTCCCTTCAAAATCAGCTGGCTTTTAAACAATGACATAGCGACATGCTATTGGCCAGTTCAAACGCTTGGATACACTGTATCAGGTGTGAGCGCAATTAACCCGCAAATACACTATGGACTGTGCATATGGACAAAAAGGATGCTCCAAAAACGGCTGCAATATGCAATATGTACTGTGCATGTGCAAAAAATAATTTTGTTCATTAAAACAAAACCAAGTTTCCTATATCGATAAAAATGTGTTAAAAAATTATGTTCGTTCAATCGAAACATCCTAAATAGAAGTATCCTATATCGGGGCTTACCTGTACAAGTAAGTTTTACTGAATTCATGATTTCACAGAATCAAATGTTATAATGCAACAATGAAAGTAAACACAACCTTTTCATGGCTTCTGATTTAAAAAAACATAATGAACTGTTGCTTCATAGAATTTTGGATATGTACTTGCTCCTCCAAACTGTGCTCTATTCCCAGCTACGAAAAAGCGAGTGAGAGAGAGACAAAGAGAGAGAGAGAGAGAGCATAATTGGTTCACATATTTTGTTTTTCTCTCCATGAAGACATGCTTGAATACAAATCTTGTTACTTGGTGTTCCAGCCAGTTCAATTCTTATGTTTAATTCATTTCAACTTCCTCTTTTGCTTAAGATTTGAATGATAGTTACAATAATCCATAGAATTATTGCTACCTATGGCTTGGAATACTTTTTTCTTGCAAAATCATGTCTCGTGACACCTAAAAGTACTTAAAGAATTGTGGCAACTTTTCTCAAATTTCACAAATGAGTAATACTATAAAGGGTAAAAAGTAACAGCTCTGCAGTTTGTCAAATTTTGTTCATTCATTCCACAGATTTCAATGTGCGATCTATGTGTGAACAGGTGGACAGGAATTAGGTGTGATACTCGAACCACAGGACATTATCACAAACACTAAATCTTGTTTAAACCAAGTCATCATCAGTAATTGGTCAAATATTCCATACGTGATAGAGACAGTTAAGATGTAAAATTATAAAGGGGTTCAAGATGATGAGCGTTAATAGCCTGTTTCCACTTGTTGGAAACAGACTGTTTCCACTTCATAAGAAGTGAACATAAATATAAAATTGCTATTAACAGATCTAAAATAGTTAATACAGTAGTTCACTTTAAACAGAAGGATTTGACAATGTGGAATCCACTACCAGAAGCCATGGTTGAAGCAGATATTGGTGTATTTAAGAGGAAATTCAATGTCTCCATGAGGGTGATAGGAAGAGTGCTAATGGGTTTGGCTCATGAGGAATATAAACACTGACACGCCTGTTTCTTTAGGTACTCTATCCACTTAGCAGTCTCCTGGCCACTCTGCCCCTAACCTTTGAAACTCCGTCCCACAGTCCCTCCGCCTCGACCCATCCCTGGCCTCCTTCAAATCCTGCCTCAAGACCCTCCTCTTTGATGGTCCCATCAATCACCCCAAATCCCCCCCCTTTCCCTCCACTTTCCCTGTCCCGGACCCCAGCTCGGGTGTGAAACAATCATTGTCCAGCACCTTGGGACGTCCTCCCGACTTGAAAGGTGCTATACAAGTGTAATTTTGTTGTTGTGGTATAGATTCCATGTAAATAAATGTAATTTAGCCGAGGGGAAGTGTAATCCATTTATAAATAACAAATTATCACATGCCTGGGAATAATTCTTCTCCCTTTTCCTGTAAGTGCAAAATGATTAAACTAATATGGTATCGGTCTATTTCTCTCATTCTCCCTTAATAGCAGTTCAAATAAATGATATAATAGTATAGGGATTTTGCCAATTATGTCAAATGCATTCATAGAATCATTAGAATTTATTGCTGCTACTGATGATTTTACATAATGCATTAACATCTTCTGAGCTGTATGATTAATGATTGCATAGTATTAACAATGGGGATAAGTGCTTTAAAAAAATCATCCATTTTATATAAAACACAGGTATCTGACAAGATCAACGATCAGCCTTCAGGGCCCAAAAGGGTATTATTATTATTATCATTAGATAGAATCCTTCCCTTGAATCTCTGAAGTGTGAATTCAAATCAAGTCCAGACTGATGTGGAGCGTGCAAGGCCTGAGGTGCATTGGCAGCCCAATGTCAAGATTGCTGGAACCACAGTGAAACTTCTCATAATCTACATTCAGGATTATGGTTAATTAAGCAAAGATCGTACAAGATGATTCATTCTACTTCCTAATTTTAGAATCCATGCATATTCTATATTAAATATGATGCTACTTTACAAAAGATCAGAATATTTTAAGGCACAGATGAATTTTAAGGAATTAAAATGGTAGTCCTGAGCTGGAAAACATGAATTTCTACAACAGTTATGCAACAGCAGCAAGGTAGGTTAACAGAATCACTGAAGAACGAGAAGGTGGGAACTAAATTGGCAAATGGACTTCCGCAGCTATGCAACACATGGTGCAATACACTTTTCTCTGCACCATGAATGAAGGCAATATCAGCCAGCAATCTGATGTCAAAACTATTTAATGAACTGCATCCATCAAATGTATCACTTATTTGAACTTTGAAACTCGGCATTAGAAACGTGTAAAATTACCCAGAACAGTGGGAGATACTGCAGCATGTAGATTTCCAGATATGCATTTGACCAAAATCCCCATTAGACATTTTCATTTTTGAAGCAATTAGAAGAAGTATTCAATAATATTCCAAATCCTTTTACTTGGTTTATATACTGTATATTACACTGTAAGATATTAATGGAACCTTTGCAGTTTTTAAAGAAAATAAACACTCTGCTGTGTCATCACTATATGTTTAGACATGAAGGTTCCAGGTTATCTTAAGAATAGCATGCTTTACTCTGCAGTTCAATACTTCATTTCAAATTCTGTATCCCAACCTTATCATGGGTCACTTAGCGCTAGGATTAAAGGAAAGGGCAACCTCAATAAATAGTTGCTAGATTTCAACTTTATCCAATTGCTATGGCTTCTGTATCGCAAAGCTATTTCATTGGTTGCCCAATGATCTTGCTGCAAAGACGTGGCTGTGACAATACATTTTCATTTTAAAAACAACTTAGGGAAGTTCTTTAAAATTGTATAAACATCTTTATCGTCTGCAGAGAATGATTGAAGTTTGTAAATTCCTAAAACAATAAATTAGATTTGGATGATTCTATTCAAGTCAGAGTTTGATAACAATATGACAATAGAAAGAAACCGGATTCCAGCAAAAATCTGTTTCTATTTAATCACTGACAGAAACAATCGTTTGCAGCATATGTGAAACAAAAGTTGTCAACTCCAACAAGTGTAATGACACATTCCCTCTAAAAGTAAAGGCAAGTTCAAACTACAGTAAAACTCACATAGATTGTAGCTTCAGAAATCATACAATCGCCTAAAAAGGCATGCACCCGAGTCTAATTCAGCTTCCTATCAAAACCACTTGCTAAGTCGTATTTTACAGAATATGTTATGAAGTAGATTGACTGTGAATTTTGTGGGTGATACATGGCAACCAATTGACCAAACTATTATTACCCCTGGAAACGCAATTTGCCAATCAACCAATAACCGGGTCATTACTTACTGCTAGGTAAACAGAGATGCGTGGAATAAGCAAATTTGTTTAAGGTTTCAAAAACAGAAATCGCTGGGAATACTTAGCAGGTCAGGTAGCCTCTATGGAGAAAGGAAAAGTGAGTCAATGTTTCGGGTCCATGACCTTTTGGCAGAACTGACGAAGAACAGAACCGTGTTCTGACGAAGGAACGTGCACCCAAAACATTGACTCACTTTTCCTTTCTCCATAGATGCTGCCTCACCTGCTGAGTGTTCCCAGCGATTTCTGTTTTTGTTTCAGATTTCCAGCATCTGCAGTATTTTGTGTTTTTGTTTAAGGTTTCACCTGCCAGGGAATTGAAACCGGGTCCCCTCACCACTTTCACATTTCCCTTTCCAGAGTCACTGCACTTTACAGTAAATCCTGTGAAATACACATGCCAACTTGAATGGTGTCGTACCAAATGTAAGATTATCAATATATGATCATTTAATCCTTTACATTTATTCATTAGACAATCTGATTGTCTATCTGCTTCAATTTTTACTTCCAAATCATTAGCTAATCAGATGGAAAAAAGACAGCAGCATATTCATTCACATATTTTACCATGACTTGTATATAGTACAGCATCCACAATACTACTGAACATTACATCTCAAAAAGGAAGCTCTAGCATAACAATATTTCCCTGAAACTACTATTTCCACAATCCTTTCAATTTCTAGCAATAGCTTTATTTATTTCAAAGCTATAATCTTTATTTAAAATCACTTAACCATGAAACCTAAAATAAATGATAAATTATTATGCTTCAATAGAATTTTGGGGGATGGGTGGAGGAGGGGGAATGTTCTAGAAAGCAGGAAACTAGCAACTAAGCACATGAGCATCCAAGCATTATTTTATTCTCTGACAATGATATGAGCCTAAAATGAAATGCAGAGAAACAAGCCCCTTTCTTGTTTTAGCTGCCTAAATTCAGTACATTTACCAATGTTCAAAGAATCACTCCTTAATGCTTTCATGACTGTGATACATCAAAACACAGCTTGCACCAACATTGATTTTTTGCTGTCATTTGCATCCCTTCATGAGTATTTGTAAAATTATAATACATTGTGACTTTAACCAGCTCAGCACTTGCACAAGTCTTAGCCTCTTTGCTAATATGCACAAAAATCGCACATCAGGTAAGAAATATTAGAAACATCATCATTGGCCCTTTGCAGTTTATGAACCACACATCGTTATTATTTATTTTGCCATCAATACTTCTCCACAAAATGGAACATATAGAGATCAGCCAAGCTTAGTGGAGCCTTTTCTCATAAATAATCAGATTCACATCTTAGCTCTGGGGAATGGCATTTTGGAGCATTTTACAATGATAAGTTACTGTGATAAGCACTGCAGATGTTATAGAAACGGTCCTTTACAATGAATTACTATTTTTATATTTGAGCAAAGCCTTCCCACTTGATATGTTAAATAAGGTGATAATATCTATTGTAGTCATTGCATGTCAAAAACACAGAACCAGGTGTTTTGTCAAGATACATAAGATGTTGATTATTAACAAAGGTTTGGACAAATACTATAATTATTCTGTGCAGCACTCACTAAATCTTGATCAGGTTCATGTTTTAAAGAAATTCCTCTCTTGCAGAATTATTAGCAGAGTACTAATTTTGTACAGAATAGTACTCAAAATACTTGTCTGAATAAAAACATAATTTGAGAATTAAATGTAAGGCCAAGACTTTTGTTCTGCTCAGAAATAGCCGGCTTCACCGCATAGATGGTATCTCCCCCATCAAAAACCCCCCCACAAAAAATGGCCACTCCGTTTTTGTTAAAGAAGCAGCAATGAATCACTTTTTACAACAATCTAATATATGTTATTTCCTGATGTTTAAAGTGTAAAAGAATGTAGCAGTAACATGTAGCTCAACAGCACCAATCAACCCACGCAATTTCCCGCAGAACAATCTGTAGATGTTTTGGGCAAAATGTCCGACATTATGGCCCAGGTCATTATTAAGTCCATCTTTTACAGAGGCACATTATCACTGGTAATGTGAGCAGTGCAAAGCGCTCTGAGACATCATCCAGCGTGGAGAGCGCTATATAAATCTAAGTTGTTGTTGTTGTTGCTGCAATTAATTGCAAAGAAAAGTGAACTATTTGCTGAAAACATACGAATTTTGGAAGCAATATTATACTTTGCTGAAAAAAGTGAACAAATTCGCAAATAATTTCCACCAAATTCAATATACAGTATAAATGTTTAACGGGTGATGGTTTCTTCTTTTGGACTCTTGAGTTTAAAAGTATTACAGACAGGTTGAATGTAAAGTAAAAAAAAAAGCAGATCAATTAATGTTGTGGTTATTCTGCTGCTTTGCTGTTGATGGTACAGAATTCAGAGCAGGACATCTGTTTACACTGCCGTTACCATGTCACTTGGAGTCAAAACCCAAAACCCTGATTTTGCTCTCTGCTTATCTCACAAATACATTAATCGGTTATTTTGCAACATTGAAATGAAATCCATGAAAAGTGCTCAAACTTTTTATACCTGCGATTTCCAATCCAAATGCACAATGTCAAAAAACAGTGCAAGTTTTCCTTCTAGGACAAAGTTTGTAGTGGTCAATGTAATCTATATCTGCAATTCTCCATGGATAATCTAACCAGCAAGAAACGTTGCAAATAACTCATGAAAACAAAGGTGAGAAAAGAATCAAAGCTCTGGGGAAAATAACAACCATGGCTGAAACTGATCTCAAGAGTCTTTGAAATAGAACTCAAACAAACAAATGGATTCTCTGCATACTTAGTGCATTTGGTACACAGGATTTGGAAACAAAAATTATAATCGATTTCTCTGATTAATTTGTTTTACTGTTTATTCCTTCAGATGAGTTGTTAAACTGAGGCCCCATCTGCCTGTTCAGGTGGACATTACACATCCCATGAGACTATTCAAAAAGAAAATGGGAATTTCTTCCAGTGTTCTCGCAAATCTCCAAAATAAAATTGGTCAATCGCTCCATGGCTGTTTGTGCGACATTGATGTGCACAAACCGGCTGGTGTGTTTGCCCACAGAGTACATAATACACTTTACAAAATATAATGGGAAGCACTTTGTGAATTTTTCAACAATGTGATAAGTTGCTATATCAAATGCAAGCATTATTATAATAATTAATTAGAGAATTTCATGATTTGCAAGTTCATAAAAAAACAGGCTTTGTTAGAATCACAGTGGTGAATTTCACTGCATTCAAAACAGCAACTTCTTCCTTGTGATGGTGACATATTATTAAATTACACAATTTTCAACTCACGATATGCTGATCCCGGCTTTCTCTGCCGGGATCTTGAAAGGTGAAATATTCAACATTTTGGGAAAATGGGATGGCATTTCAGAAACTGGGTAGTGTGACGATAAAAGGTTTATTCCCACAAACAGGCATATTATTGCATTTTCTTTTAAATTATTCAAACTGATAAATTAAGTGGAACATTTGCCTAATCTCAGGCATCTTAGAAAACTTGTTAATAATTAAATCTTCACTTGAATCTCTATTAATTTCACATTCCTCTCAGCCTCCCTGGAGTTCACTCATAATACTTCCTCCCTCGTGCTGCCCACAGGCTAAATCTTGTAAGAGGACTGAATTTGCTTATTAAATACCGAAATGTCTGAGTTGTTAATAACTAGTCTGCTGATGTTTCAAGTTGCAAAATTTTTGTAAAAAATTGTTCACAGATTTCTCTATTATACGATTGCTGATATTTCCTATTCCAACTAAATACCCTATAACATTGAAATGGCATCATCCCCTCACATTATTTCATCTCTTTAATTTTGCTGAAAGGCAGCAACACCGAACATGGACGGAAAGTCATTTGTCTCTTCAACACAATTTCATTGATAAATAACAATAAAATAATAATAATACGCCTTGAATTTGATATAGTGTTTTTCACATCTTCTAGAGGTCTCAAGGTGCTTCACCAAATATACAGTACTCTAAAGTGAACTGACTGTATATTTGTGGGTGAAATATTGCTCACAGCAGTGTCCCACAAACCGTCATGGATTGAAGTTACTATTTTTTTTCCTGAGGGATTATTATCAGGTGTGTGAAATAAGGAAACTTGCCCAAGGTTATGCCTTGCTGGGAAACAAGTGTTCTGACCATTGAGCTACAGGACGCCACTTCTGATAATGCAGAAATCCTTTATTGGAGACCTGTAGGTCACTAAGCATTCACCTTTCAAGCAAGAGACCTGGGTTCAATTTGATACAGTGTTTTTCACATCTTCTATACGTTTTCTAGACAGGGCAAGTTTCCTTACTCCACACGCCTGAGAATAATCCCTTGCAAAATAAACAATAATAAAATTAGTCATTTGAATGCACAAATATTTGTGGGACACTGCTGTGCACGACTAGCTGCCATTTTTCACCAACATATATGTAAAGTCAATTCACTTTACATTGAATCAGACCAAAAATGATTGTTCAATTCTGTGAAGCTCTTGGAGACATGTAGAAGACATAAAAAGCGCTACATCAAATGCATGGATTATTATTACTGTATTAAATCATGCAATATCATTGGCCACACCTTAACCATTCTTTTGTGGGAGAAGAAACAGTTCACATAGCTGTTGCTTGATCCTAAGGTAATCGAACTATACAACTCTACAATATTTGTCAATCCATCGCAATGCTAATTTGCTTATCTCTCAGACTCCAGCAGACTCTTGGCTGCCTGATGGCTAGAGCTTTCCTTGCAGAAAGTGCACTGTTTGTCCTGAGGTACAAAACGCGATTGACATCACATCTTTCCTGAGAAACAGCTTTTCAATCCATTGTGTTCCATGCAGTACATATTTTCTAGTCTCACCCTGCAGCTAACTGTATGCTCAATATCGTTAACATTTTCATCACAATCTTTTTCTACTCTGCATATCTATGACTCTGAACTCAAAACAATGCTGATCTGTATGCTCACTTCATAGTTCTTAGTTTTTCATCCATGTTCTTCAGTCTAACTCAAATATACCTAGGCCATTCATACCTCTAAGCATTTTAAAAATTGGGATGGATTATGTTTTCACTCAATAATTTCTCCAGCAAAAAAATAAAGCGCAGAATCCCTTTTCACATAATGTAGTCTTAAATTCTATACTCATAGTTGTTGCTTTACTCTGAACTCATTAAATTGCATCAAATCCTTTGAAGGCAGGTATACAATACTACACACAATATTCCAATTGTGGCCTCACTGTTGAACAATATTAAGTTAGAATAACATATTTTGAATTATGGTCAAAAATGCCCTCAAGAATTTGATCCGCTTGGTTGATAAGATTCACATTGACAGGAAATATTAAATGAACGATCAATAAATCACACCCAAACATTTTCCTTTTCCATCTCTGCTGAAGGACAACTTTTCATCAGGCACGGATTTCCTGTTCCAACCGGTATTCACTTACACTTTCTACATTAAAATCTATAAAACATGTTTCACCTAAATATTTACATTGCTGAACCGTACTAGAAATTTCCATGTGTTATAGTGAATGGGAACTGTCTTTGTAGCTTTCAACTAATAATATAATCAAATATTTACAGTAGAGCCATAACAGGCAATATAAATCCAGAAACAATTATTTACACGCTTCTTTTATTCTAGCATTATTATTCAAATCATATTTATTAATGTTATCCTCAATAGGGAATCCAAGGCAAATCATTCTGCCCATCAGAAGTAGTTCATCCAAATCGTCGGTACTCTGGTTTGATGCCATATAATTACAGAGTGGAATTTCCTCAAGTTAATGGATAGTTTAGAAGAATTCCTTAATAAGGAGCAATACAAATTATACTCCACTATTGAGTATTTCTGCAGAAACCTTGGGGAGAGTTTGAGAAATATACTTGTAGTTATTGTGAAGTTTCATTTTATTGGCTATTAATATGGAAATTATAATGCATTTTTGAGAAGGGAATTTCTCCTAGCATCCAAACCTCCAAGAAATGAAAGTTTTCTAAAGCAATAATTCTTAATATTTACATTCCAAATATAAAGGCCTCCAAATATTTGTGGAACTTCCCAGAGACATTATTCAAACAATAGATTTATTGTGGAATCCTGTAGCTCAGAGAAAGCTCTCTGGTTCAATTCCCGGAAGGGCAAAATGTTGGGTAAGTTTCCTTATTCCACACACATCTGTTTACCTAGCAGTAAGTTAGAACCCGGTTGTTGGTCGATTGGCGGATCGTAGTAATTCCTATATTCAAAAATTGGTTGCTTCAATCTATGACTGTTTGTGGGACAGTGCTGTGTGCGATTGGCTACCACATTTTCACCCAAAAATACACAGTCAATTCACTTTACAGTATATTCCGTGAAGCACTTTGAGACATTTCAAAGACGTGATAAAGATCTATATCAAAGTGCAAGGATTATTTTTAGTTTTGCAAAGATTATTATACTATTACTTAAAAGATTCACCCAAACCAAAATGGACCTGTGACCAACATAAGAATTTGAAATACAGGTTGACCCCGCTTATCGAACGCCCGGTTACCGAAACTTCACTACAACAAGGGTTTGTTTTTGTACCTCTTATGCGCTTAGTGAAGGCTGCGTTCGCTATAGTGAAAGTTTAAATCTCACGAGCTTCTCGTCTCCTGGCCACCCTTACAGCACATGCTCGGTCTCAGTCGACGAAGCTACCTACATTTACTTCAGCATGCCACCTAAACGCCCATTAGCAACATCGCCAACACCATCGAAGAAAAGGTGAAATGTTGGAAATGAAGATGGATCAATGACCAGAATGAACGCCATTGCCCCCTCTCCGCTAGGATAATCCAAGAGAAGGCCCATACAGTATGGGAGGAGCTTAAGCAGGATGCTAGACAACCCACATGACGCTACTCGGAAAAAGCCAACGGAGACTTTTCTGCTAGCAACTGTTGGCTTGATCGTTTTCGAAAGCGATACAAGGTACATTCTATCAAGATGTGCGGGGAAGCTGCTAGTGCGGATGTTGCTGCTGCCGAACATTATCCAGATGAATTTAGTAAAATCATTAAGGAGGGAGATTATACACCACAACAAATTTTCAACTTCGATGAAACAGGCCTTAATTGGAAGAAGTTACCTGAGAAGATCTACATCTCCATAAGTGAGAAATCGGCCCCTGGAAAGCTTACAACTGAAGAAATTCAGGATTTAATGAAAGAACAGACAGCTGAGGCTGATGATTTATGTGAGGAGCCCAAGATTCTTAGTTTGAATGTTTTGAAAGCTTTTCTTTCGAAAATAGACGAAGCAATTAATATTTGCAAAGACAACGATCCTGAAATGGATCGCAGCGTTAAGGTTGCCCGTGGCATCAAGCAAACTATTCGTTGCTACCAAGAATTGTATGAAGAAAAGAAGAAAAACTGTTAGCAGTCTTCTATCGATAGTTTCTTTAAGCCGACATCGTCCAAAGAACTAGTACCAAGTACGTCCGCTAACTATACAGAAACTATTGTTTTCTCAATAGATTCTCCCGATTCTCCAGCCTCCTCCTCTTCCTGCCCCTCCTCCAGCAACAATTAAAACAAAGACCTCTTCCCTATTCCTCACCTCATCCTGTTACAGGAAGTACGGAAACTTTCGTTTCGTTATTGTATTGTGTTAAAAATTTACTAAATAAAATACTGTTCAGGTAAACAAAACAAACATTTTCATCTTGTATTCTTGAATCTTTCATCTTTTCAGCTTGTAATTAAAGTATTGCAGCCTTCAATGGCAATTCTACCTACCTTATACCTTCGCTGGTACACCGCAAATGTTAGCGCTAGGCACAACTGGGAACAAAACAGATTTTATTCACACACGGAAACACAGTAGGGACCTCCCATCCGCTTAACAAAATTCTCGCTTTACGAGGAGTTTCGAAGTCCCTAACCCCTTTGTTAAGTGGGGTCTACCTGCACAGTAGTATTTGTGAAAGCTTTCTTGTTTACCTCAATATCAAACTTTCTCGGCATTTCAGTTTCCTGTTTTCTCATACCATAATTCTTGCATTTGATATAGTTGTCCTATTGCAGTACATCAAACTGTCTCATAACAATTCATGGAGTTTTTCCGTAATATTTCCATATTTGCAGGCAAACATGACAGGCAATTGTCACACGTGAAATGAATGTTTTTTTTAAATCTGGGGATTATTGGCTGGAATGCTTTTGAATGTCACAGGATCTTAAACAACATTTATATAGCACCTTTCACACAAAGTTCTTGGACTGCTTAAGAATATTTTGAACAGGCGAATAGGGCGTTGGTTTAAATATCTCGTCTGAAGTATGATATTTGCAGCAATTCAGCACTCCCCAAAGTGCTGCAATGATGCATCTGTCTTGACAATGAGTTAAAATTCATGCCTTGAGGCTTGAAAACACAACCTTATGAATCAGAGTTGAGAGAGCTATGAACTATGCCAGGGTGACAACTAAAATATTTTGAGCTCAATTTGACCATAATAACACTTTGATCTGGAGTCAGAGGTACTATAATGTTAATAATACCCCTATACCATTCTCTTTCCAAAACTGCACAGCCAAAATAACACAAATGCCAATTAAATGATATACAGCACTTCTTACCGATGAAATGTTACATTTTGTATGCATTTGTACACTTGCCATTCAAAATAAAAAAATGAATATTTTTCTCCTCTTAAACACACATCAATTCATTATTTTATTTGCCAAGCAAACCAGTAAAAAGAATGATATTTCAACCCATTTGCCAATATCATTTTTTTTCTTTAATTCTCTATGACAGGGATGGGATAGTTTCTATTTGGAGAAAAAATATCATTTAAGGAATGCAGCACTTTTTTGTAAGTAAACCATCGGAATTTCTGCTTCAATCATGTTTCTCAGTATACAATGAATAATTCTCCCAAAGTACAGTAGTACAATTTACAACATAAGAAAAGCTGCTCATGTGTGAACCAAGAAAACATAATCAATCGGAACATTAGATATTACCACTTCCCAAATGACATAAAATGTTTGTTTCTTCCAACATTTTGTCATAAGAAATTGATTTTTATTTATGACTGCAGGAAAATACATCATTTTGATCTAGGGCATACTGTACTGTTAGACACCTAAAAAAATTATAAATCGAAAATGGTAAATGGCAAGTTTCTCCATTTAACAATTCTTCAGATCTTTTTAATTTGTCATCGAAAGTGTTTCAGACCATATGCTTTTTCATACAATTCCCCCTTTCTGCAACAACAAAATTGAGATTACATTTGTGCCATTCAGGAAGCATCTTAAAATTATTGACCTTATTGTATTTTTGGAGGGAGTGTTATGAAACAAGAGAATATTCTGAATCGTATAAAAGATCTGTTGAGATCTCCATACCACAAGGAGTCTTCAATATTTGTCAAGTTCACCCACAAAACACACACAATTGCACCACTTTACAGTATGGAAGAGTTTTGAGATGTTTTTATATGTTACTACTGTACATAAAACAAAAATATTATTAAGTGAAGACTAGTAATATTGGCGAATTGAGATGATTTATAACTCCCATATTCAGCTTTGAAATAGACAGATATTCTGAAAACTGCCAAAACAATGTCTCTGGTTAATATCTTGTTTATAAGTGAAAGAAAGAAACATGAACCAGTTATCTATTAGACAACATTTCCAAATATATTTATTAGATATTGAGAGCCACAATTGAGAACACAGGCATTAATTCCTTCTTTTGTACCTTTTATACAAATAGTCTGCATTCATGGAATGCAATGAGCAGTTTCAGGAATGAAGATAAACATTATTAGGAGCCAGAAATAATAATAATAAATGGTAGTTGATTTGCACCCAATCTTCTTCAGTTGCAATTACTTAAAATTATAATGTCGAACAATTTACACACAGCAAAATATTTTTCCTCCAAATATTTACATAATTGTATAACTAGATTCATAGTGTAATTTGTTTTGAACATTTCATGCACATTTAAAATTTCTAAAGAACCATGGATGAATAATAATCATTGCATTTGATTGTATTGCAAAGAAAGACATTTCTTTTAATAATCCTGTTGTTAATAAGTAATCACTGCTCCTCCTCCCAATCATTCACGATACTATTTAAAAGAAAGGCCTTTAGAGCTATTTTTCTGATTCTTTGAGAGGACTAACATTTTTCCAATTTTCCCTCGAAGATGGTACATATCCCAAGAGTTAAAAAAAGAACATATTCAGAAGGAATAGAATTAGAGATGAAGGTGATTTCATTACAAGCAACACCCACAGGAGTTACTCTGGGGATCGCAAATGATCATTACATGGCAGTGTTTATATGATTTTCTCAAATGGCTGACTGCTGTAAATAGGAGCAAATTTTGCTGTAAATTTTATTCTTCCCACACATCGTTTCTTATTTTATGGCATTGTGATTGCTTGGATCGGGGAGTTAAGTTGGGCATGAGTGTTGTGAGTGATGTACACTTTAGAAAGATGCACCGAGGTAACAGGAAGATTAAAAATATAGGTGTAGAGTTGCGAAAGGTAATTTCAGATTAGACAGCAGGATTTTTTTAAAAACAAAATTCAAAATACTGCAACTGCTGGCAATCTGAAACAAAAACAGAAATTGCTAGGAACACTCAGGTCAGGTAGTATCTATGGAGAAAGGAAAGTGAGTCAATGTTTCGGGTCCATGACCCTTCGTGAGAACTGAGGCATATTGGTGGGGAGAGGCTTTTAAGGACTAACACCGTGAGACAGGGCAAGGAAGACAAAGGTAAAAATGTGGTAGAGGACAGGAGATGAAGGGTTAAAAAGGTGTTAGTGGTGCAAAACTAAAGTGGATTGCAACAAAACTGGAGAGAAGAAGTGTTAATAATGCACAAAAATGGGGGGAATTGCAACAGAACAGGCAGACCAGAGAATAAGTGTAGGGACCCAGATGATGTGGTAATACAGAGGCATTTTTAACATCGGTGCAATCAGTGCAATGCACCGACGGGCCCCTCTGCCCCCTCATATTGCGAGCTCCCAAAGTATATTTGCGCATGCACTTATGTGCACATGCGCAATTTTATTTTATGCAAAAATTTACTTTCGGCGGGTGTGATGCCTCTTTAGACGGACTGCCTGCTCTGCCGGGCTGGGGAGAGCTCTGGTTTTCACTATATTTAACAAAAAACAAGAGCACAGCACACTCAAATCCTCCCATTTCGATGATTTTTTGAAAGTAATGCATGTGCACTTATTAAACTTACTGTCAGTGAAGGGCCCCCTAAGAAAATTGCACCGAGTAGTTTGAAGTCTTAAAAACGCCTCTGTGGTAATGATCACATCACATTATTTTAAACCTAGAACGTAACTGATAACAGGAACAGGTTGTAAGGAAGCTGCCAGATGCCAAGATGCTGGACTCATTTAGAAATCAGCTCAATGTTGGTTGGAAGGATAATGTTCTGAGGGTATTCTGGAGGAAAGAGATTGAAGAATCTTCTACACAAAGAAAGATTAGATAGAAAGTTGTTGGAGTAGCCTGGGGAAGTAGATTTGTGCTGATTTCACACCAATTACAGTAAAGCTGCAACTTGTGGAAAGCCATTTAAAATGATCATTCCTATTTTAATTTTGAATTTTATAGGGTTGTTTGCTGAGATATCTTGTACACATTTGTGATGTTTAATAAATACCTCAGAGGACTGACTGTTTACAAATATTAATACAGTACTTGACTTTATTCAGGTGCCGGTTTACTTGACTATAAAGACAGGTAGGTAAACTGATCTCTCAGGCTTTGCACCGCTCTTAAAGTAGGTAACATTGTCATAGCAGAGATTGGCAAAACAAGCATTAACATTTCTAGGCATTGCAAAAGTGGTTCAAATGAGCAAGAGAAGGAAACTTATTTTTCTGCCGATTCCAGTTTCCTTTACTCATGCCTATTACCTGGAGGCTGTGCAAAAATAAAATGAGTAACTGCAAGGTTGGATTAATCACTCATGAAATCCTCCCTCCTCTGGAAATGTTAACTACCCCTCCACCCCCAACATTTTACAATCCCCCTCCAGCTCAGATATAATGTCAACTCCTCCTTTGAAATACATTGTGATGATCCATAGAGGCACTGGACGTCATCAAATTACTGTTTGGCACAATTCCTGCTGCACCACAAAATTGTCATTACCAATCCACAAAAATAATTTGCATTTATACAGGGTCCTTCACAATGGATTCCATCCGAGTGCTTCACAAGGTCGGTCTGATGGAAACGTGGGAGATAACCGTATGCACAATCAAAGAGGTTTAGGTGGGATATAAAGACAGAGGGGCCAAGAGAGAAGGGTAGAAGCTGAATAGCTGAAGGCTCAACTACAAGGACGTAGGGGACTCAGCAGGCAGATTTTGCCAATTGGGAGGGGAAGATTTACAGGAATGTGGAATCCAATCTCCATACAAGACAAGCAGAGAGGCCAAGTGGAAAAGTGAATTAAAATCACATACATCAGGAAGTTCTTGTGTATGAAGAGATTTATAAATGAGAAAGAGCACCATAATATCAATTGTTTGGAAGACAAGCAGCCTGACACAGATTAGGGGGATGTGTGTATGGAGATTGGTTTCGATGAGGATGCAGTGAATGGTTTAGATGAGGATGCTGTGGAGAAGTTTTGGATCAGATGTATTTAATGCATGACTGATTTAAGGAAACTAACATTGAAAGCATCAAGATTTTTTAAAATCTCAAATTGTAGCTACTAGTGGACTTTTTGGGGGGTTTACCATTTATTTTCTAGCTATGATCTGGTAAATTACTAACCAATTTCTAACATGCCTTTCCTTGCAAAGTTCTGGAGCGCTTTGTTGCATCAACTTTGCTCACATCTTTCCCTCCACTCTGTACTCAAGTCCCTTCAGTCTGATTTCTAGGCTACCCATAGCACAGAGACAACAGCATTCATCAAAGTCACAAATGACGTCCTCTCTCTGGGACCAGGACTCCTCCTGTACTTCTATACTATTTCCAATGCATTCGACTAGACTGTCCTCTACCACCACCTTTCTTCCTCCATCCACCTTCGTGGGACGGCACTCGTCTGGTTCGAATCAACTGCAATCACTTTGTGTCTGCAAATGGTTTTTCCTCACTTGTGGCATACTCCAGAGCTCTTTTTATGTGGCCCACTTTGGTTCCTTATTTACAAGCTCCCTCTCAGCAATGCCATCCACAGACAAGGATAAACTTCCACATTTACGCAAATAACATTATAGCTGTGACTCCTAGCTCAGTGGTTAAAGTACTCGCCTTGCAAGCAAAGGACCTGGGTTCGATTTCCTGCACAGCAAAACCTTCTGCAAGTTTTCTTACTCCACATACCTGATAATAAACCCTCAAAAAAAAAAATTCATGATTTGGTCACTCAATCCATGACTGTTTGTGGGACACTGCCATGTGCAATTGGCTGCTGAGTTTCACCCACAAATATAGTCAATTTGCTTTACATATTCCTAGACTTTAAGACGTCTAGAAGACGTGAAAAGTGATATATCAAATGCAAGGATTATTATTTATTATTAAACTCTAAGCAATTGAAAACATGTCATTATTGATCTTATAATGCAACAAACCAAAATTAAATAGTTCAACACATTTCCATTAATAACTTTAATGTAGTATCATGTTTCGCTATCATAGAATCTTTAGCTGTTCTTGATTGTAGTGAATAGTGTCACCTAATGCAATGAAACAAAACACAAATCATCTAGGTACCAGACTTGTTGGAGAAACAAAGGTGTGTTGTATAAAAAAACACTGCCCAACTGGTCAGGCAATTGTCCTAATTGTGATGGCAAGAAAAAAAAGAATTGAACCAGATTTCTTGGTAATCACTGCCTTTGAATATCATTTTCTCCTAAAGAACAATTGGAAACAGAAAGTTTCATCCATTGATTTTGTAGAATTGACTTCCGAGATGCATTTTTCCAACAGTTATTGTGCAGATGTGCTTATTTATAAGCTCTCAACTTTCATGAGCAGGTAAATGTACTACAGAATACCGCCTCCTCGGAGGATATTATGCTGGAGAGTCTAATTATGGTCTTAAACACCATTAGAAAGTTAACCTCCACTTGCCCTACAACTTAATTGTTTTTCAGAGGAATCTGTACAAATGTTACACTTGATAACCTCCTCAGATAGACCATTTCAATTTATTTCCAACTGCAACTCCACAAGGAGGTCATGTGACAATTTTGTTCAACTGAATGCCAGAAGGTTTATGTATCAACTCTGTCAGGTCCAATCTCCAGCATTTCCAACTGAAGGTCTATTTTAAGTGAAAGCTGTTTAATTGTGGTCTCATTCACATAGTATCTCAGTTGATGATTTCAATATTTAATCTCTTAAAAATGTCTGCAAGGCACCTGTTATTTTAACTCTACAGATTACGTTTATGGTAATATTATTCTTGGTTGCATTAGAAGAGCAACAGAAGCATCAATTCTTGGGACATTCTAAATTAACTACTGTAGTAGCAATAGTAACATATGGTAAAATTATTCTTCAAACGAATTAGAAAAGCGAATTTCAACAATTTCTTAAAGGGTATAAAAATGGACCATTGATGCCTAAAGCAAAAATATGTTGAAAAATATGTGAACTTCCATCACTAATTATTTAAAAGTTTGGATGCTTAACATGTTAATGTTGGTCAGTGTTTGAGGTAAAGTTTGTTGAGATTCAAAACATCTGCTAATGTTTATGCTATTGTTCACTAACATCCGTTAAGTGACTCTGCACTCCTCTCTGTAACTAGTTTATCCATTTTCAGATGCAGCCAACCTTTTCTATTATTCAAATGACAATGTCAATGGTAGGCACTAATATGGCCTTTTTCTAATAATTTGTTTGCTATGCCAATCATTATTTTTATTGATTGGCCCGAAGGCAAGGCAGAGAACATTGATTTTCGCCAGTGATTTTATATTGAAGTAGTGAAAAAACTGTCACAAGGTTTAGCAGTGTTTATTTAAAATGCATGTCTAGTACACAAATGTTCAGAAATCATATTATAAACTAAGTACAAGATATAAAAATTAAAACAGAGAAGATTAAAACAAAATTAAAACAGCTCAATGACTAAAATTTGTCTGTGGAATTTACACTGTAGCCATAAAGTTCTAAACTTCTCTAACTATCTGCTAATTTGAAAGAAACCAGTAATTCTCGTGGAATTATGGCAAAATTACTCTGTGTTACTTTTTAACAAAAGATCACCTGGTAGACATGAATGTCTTCACAAATTAATTTCTTCATTGAGATTTTGCCCAGTTTCTGTCTTTGTTGCTTTTTGATAAAAATTATCGTAAAATACTCCCTTAACATGTTTTGTATAAATACTGTGAAATTTATTCAAGTCTGTGCTACGATGTTCTAAATTTGCCTCTGGAACATTATATTTTAAGGTCCTGCCTGTCAAAGAGTTAAACAAGAACTACAGCTTTGTTTAATTCAAGCGTAGTACAACCTAACATTATAAATTGCTGACATATTAGCATTCGACATTTAACTCAACGTGGAGGCAACATGAGTGATGCTTACACAATCTCCCACAAAGAAACCATCAATAAAAGAGCTTTAGATGTTATTTGGAAAATGGCTCCAGTGTAATGAGAACTATACACAAAATAGTGTCCTCTTTTGTGTGAGGAGAACTTTCACAAAAATTGCTAACTTATTTATTTATTATGATAAATGTCATAACATACATGGAATTCTTCAACAAATTCTTAAGCAGCTTTCCTCATAAATATAATTCAGCTACTGATTATAATAACACTTTAATTTATGATTTGAAGGAGTTTCTGTCTTAGCAACATAGAATAAGAGTCTCAGTAACATAGAATCCAATCAATATTTCTGATGGGAAAAAATAGCCTAGAATTTGGAATCGCTGAATGTGGTTTACCCCATAGCCCACTGGTGAGGAACATGAACCTGTGTAAGACAGAAAAATACTCAGAGGATGAATTGACCGGAATCATTTTAAGGGATGGAATAACAGGTCATAGAATTGCACAGAAAGCTAAAGAACCACTAAAAAAAATTGATGTGTTCAGATGATATGATTATCCTTTGCTCCACGATTAAACCAGGGCAAAACGTTGGGCAAGCTTCCTTGGCCCCCTCACACACATCTCTGTTTACCTAGAAATAAATAGGATGTTAGTCAATTTGTAGACACCTTTTCCAAGAGTAATGATTCTTTAAAAAAAATGTGGTCGCTCAATCCACGACTGTTTGTGGGACAATGCTGTGCGCGATTGACTGCTGCATTTCACCAACAGAAATACAGTAGAAGCCCGTTTATTCATGACTCGATGCACTGGCACTTCCGTATACCCAGCACGCCCCCAAAAAAGTCCCCATTCGATAAACCAGAACTTATCCGGAACAATTGCAGTGGAACATTTGTAAATGCATAAATAATAACATAATAACAGAGCATTGTATTGGCACTCACCATCAAAACCATTCTCCTGCGCACCCCACCCCGCTGGTAGATGCTGCACTTGAAGCCATGATGCTGCGGTTGAGGTTTACAGTCCAGCGACTACTCCCAAAATAGAGCACGCCAAACAGGTGAAAAAAACGGAGCACGTATGACTTCAAAGTCATACTAGCGGCAAGCCGTTAACGCAGCCGATAACCCACATTGTCACGCAGGTGCAGTATTTTAGTTTGCCGCTAGTAGAGTCTAAGACTTTGGCTTGCAGCTAGTAAAGTCGTGCGACTTTAAAATTGCGCTGCCGCCTTCCTCACCCGCCTGGCGCCCTCCACTCAAAAAAGAATCGCTGGACCGCAAACCCCAACCAGTAAAGGTGAGAAGCGCAAGAGAGCAACCCCAACAACAAGCACCAACACAATACTCCGCCACTATCTGTCATTACCTAGGCTGGTGTGTATGATGTGTGTTAAAAGAACTTAAATTTTTTTGTAGGAGGGTTTTCGGCCGCGGGCCGCTCAAAGATCCGGCAAACACTTTAATCATCATTGGCCAGGTCCTGCGGGTGCAGGATAAACGGGCTTCTACTGTACATAGTGACTACACTTTATAATAAATTCTGTGACGTACTTTGAGACACCTAAAAGATGTGATAAGGCACTACTGTATATCAAATGCAAGTATTATTGTTAAGTTTGCAAGAGATTGGCAACTGAATAGCTATTCTCACATACCTCTCATTCCATCTGATACAAATATGCCTTTCAAATTCAAAAGAAGACAGTTTCCTACACATTTGGCCTTTTCCATGACCATCAACATGTCCAGGAACAGACTGTTGACAGAATCTGCTTGTACCTTCTGAAACCTATATTCAGTCACGGGCAACTGTGTGTAGCTCTCTCAAGAGTTCGATCATTGGACTCATTAAATGTTATATCTGAGAAGAACGAGATTGTTAATTGTGTTTACAGTGAAATACATGAATAAATGTGTTCAAAAACACTAGGCCACGTATGTTACGCGGGGGTATAGCTAGTTGCAATGAAAGTATCCATTAGTAAATTGGTCTTCTTATTACTTATTAATTTAATGGTTCTTTTTCTCAATGAATTTCTCTCCTGAAAGCACATATGTCTTTTTTTTGATCATGCAGATGGCTGACACATGCAGAAACCCATCATTATGCTTAAGAGTAAACAAACTGCATACCACTTGCACATGGAAATTCCTGTGTTTGGAATGGAATGCTCTGGCTAGATGGATGTATCTTGCAAACCTATTTCCAGAGAGTATTAGATGCAGGTGGCATGAGCTAAGGCTTCAAGACCCAAGAATGGGCTTGAGGGTAGGAGATAAACTAGAGCAGTGTTGAGCAACCCATTGCCCTCAGGCCAGAGGAGTACCACAAGGCCTTTAAGAAGCAGCCCCTGAACATCTGCCAAGGTTCAGGTAAGTCTGTGATCAATTAGTCAAGTGTTTTCAGATTTTTCTTTATTGAATATCTCTTGATTTATGGCATGAAGCAAAAAATATTCAATCGAGCAACAGTATTTTGTTGACCGACAAAAAGGCTGGTCACGACAGAACTAGAGCTGTTTTCCTTTAATACAGTATGGTTGTCAACAGCCTTTGAGCTCAGAGGTTTGATTTGCTTTGACACACAGCCAGAGGTTGTGCTTTGGATTTCAATTCTCAGGCAGGGTAAAATGTTGGCAAGTTTCCTTCCTTCACACACACCACTGTTTATTTAGCATTAAGTAGGTACCAGATTGTTAGTTGATTGGCTGATTGCTTTTTCGGTTGTTATAAACCCTTCAAAAATATGTATAATTTAGCCACTCAATCAACAACTGTATGTGGGACACATGTCAAAGGACACGCGCACAACTGGCTGCTGCGTTTCACCCTCAAAATATGCAGTCAATTCACTTCATCCTATAACCTGTGAAGCACTTTGAGTTGCTCAGACATGATAAAGCTCTATATCAAATACAAGGGTTATTATTATCATAAATTAACCAGCTAAAACCACAGATCTTGCCATTGAAAGCACCACCGGGCAGGATTTTAACTGCTTGTCTAGCTAGGTCTATCCTCTGCATTAGGGTTTTGGCGAGCAGGGTTAAGAGGAGCTGACAGGGAAAAGTTCTTGCTCTGAGTGATTGGTCTCCCTTTCTAAATCCTGCTGATGAGCCAAATGTATTGTCATAGGCAATGCTGAGTAATGCAGACCATGTCAGGCTCAGGAATCAGATAAACGAGACTGCCACAAAGGATTGACTGTTCCGACATTACATTGACACCTATTTCATTCCAAGGAGACCCTGCTTAATCCCTTCTACCTCAGATAATATATTAATAGGTAGTAACTATACCAACAGATACTAAGTGAACATCTTGAGAGCGATAAGACCACCGAGCTAAAAATAATAATCCTTGCATTTCATATATGGAAGATATTTCAAAGAACTTCAAATGATTCACTGTAAATTGTAGTAGGCAAATCAAGAACTCAAGAGTCAGGCGGCAAAGTTTGTCAAGCTAAAGAAGAGACAGAAAAGTGAGCAATACAGGAACAAAATAAATGGAATGAATCAGAAGGAGAAGCATAAAATCTAGGTCAATTTTAAATGCTTTCCATGGAATAAACTACCCATGTGCCACCTTCTTTCATGTATTTCCTCCTTTTATTTATGAAGAAAAAAATACTAAGTTGTTCAGAGGGAAAAATTGAATCATGATTTGGGAACAAGAAAATACATACCACCTCAGATAGAAGATTTAACAGAGGCATTTAAAAGGCCTTTTACATAAATCATTGCCAGCCCATATTATATGTGGTTCTTAAATAGAGTTTTTGATATGAACAAGTACAACACTAAAACAAATAGTGTGTGCCAGTTTTATACTCCACATATAAAACTCCACACCCCTCAATTCACTCTCCCTATCCCCTCTCATGTTTTAGTATTCATATCTCCTTCTCAATTTCTCATGACACAACATATTACACACAATATTCCAAATGTGGCCTCTCTGTTAATCAATATTAAGTTAGAATAACATATTTTGAATTATAGTCAAAAATAGAGTTTTTGACTATAATGCCCTCAAGGTGCAACCAAGAATTTGATCAGCTTGGTTGATAAGTTTCACATTGATGGGAAATATTAAATGAACGATCAATAAATCACACCCAAATATTTTCCTTTTCCATCTCTGCTGAAGGCCAACTTTTCATCAGGCACGGATTTTCTGTTCCAACCGGGTATTCACTTACATTTTCGACATTCAAATCTATAAAACATGGTTCACCAAAATATTTACAATCCTGAACCGTAGAAGAGATTATAGCATTTCAATGTGTTAAAGTGAAAGGGAACCATCTTGAGCTTTCAGCTAGTAATAAAAGTAAATATTTAAAGTAGAGGTACAACAGTGGAAGCTCAGTGGTTAGAACATTTGCCTCAGAAGCAAGAGACTGGTGGGAGACTCAAAGGGTGGTCAGTGAAGTGTGCAAAGAATGAAGAAACCTTAAGTGTTAAATACATACAATGGTGCACGACTTAGACATCATACCTTCAAGCATCTTCAAGGAAATGAGAAAGAGGACAAGCCAGCTTCTGGTAAAAGTCAATCAGTTTTATAAATATAGAATCATTTCTAAAAACTAGTTGATATCAAATGTCATCTCCATTTCCAGAAAGGAATAAAGCAATGAATCTGGAAATTACGGACCAGTTAGTCTGACATTTACTGTGAGAACAAATGCTCAAGAGATTAATCCAACATTCATCTAAAGACCTCAGAGCCTGTAAGAAACAGCCAGCAAGGATTTAGAAGCAATTTGTTCCTCACTAGCATTTTAAAGAGAGACTTAAATGGTTGATAAGGCCAATTCAATGGATATAATTGACTTGGATTTTATAGATATGTGATAAAGGTTCCATGGCTTGAAAAGAAGATTAAGTTTCACAGAATTAATGGCAAATTTACCAGCTGCATTGAAAATCAACAGAACAGCGGGAAGTTAAAGGTGATCATAACTAGAAGACATTTTGTATGAAGCTGTGGGACAAGCAACAGAAAAGTTCTGCGGAGTTCTGTTCTGCATCCATGCTATTTACAACATTCAGAAATGATAGAGGAGAGTGCTGCCAGCATAATTATGAAATGTGCTGCTGACACCATGCACTGTAATGAATGTAAGAAAGTCTGCTAACATTCAAAGTGGTTTGGACAAATGAGCTACAGAATGACAGATAGTTTAATGTAGATGAATGTAGGGTTATGCATGTGAAATATTAAACAAGTGTACATGAAGACATTTCCATTACCAAAGATGGAAAAAGGAAATAGAATTGCGGGTATGTATGATTACAGACCATTCATTGAATGCAAAGTTATCAACAATCACACACCAGAATGCATAGGAACAGGGTCTCTTCATTACCTATAACTCAAATAGTCCAATATTTAATTTACAATGACACACTATTTAATCACCATTGACTGCATCTTAAGGGCATTTGAAAACTTAATTATAGCCATGTACAGGTAATTGTTGAAGCCACATTTGGAAATATTGCAGTCACTTTTGGGCACAGTACAAATGAAAAGACAATGATATATTAGGGTGGACCCAGATGCATGAATAATTCTGATGCAATGGCATATAGGTAAGGAAGATACTTGCAAAATTGAATGTGCTTTCTTTGGAGGCAAGGTACTTGGAACACGTTTTCAAAATGACACACACATTTTTTTTTACTTAGGAGCATTTTCCTTCCAATGAAGAAGATGTGTTGAATAGAAAGCCAGCTACAACTATCAAAGTCAACACCTTTGTACAGAGATAGTATGAATCCCTGTTTAGAAATAGCATTGAGCACAAGACTTCAGGTGTGCGCAGGCATGCACATGGTTGTGGTGCACACGGGGCTGATTCCCGACTGTTTGAAAGAAAGCATTCCTGGAAAAATGTGTGAACAACCTGTGTGTGGATTTTTTGTATTTTCTTTTGGATTCATGTTGTGACAAATATATTGATAAATACATATATAGTTTCCCCAAAAAATTGAGCACAAGTAGCATTAAGGCTAAGAATGGTACGATAGAAAGAATACAATTACTTTCTGGAACATTACGTTTATGAATCACTGGGACCATGGATGTGTCATGCCAGGGAAAGTAATCCATCAATTAGGAATAGGATACATGCTTACAAAATTATTCTTGCTCTTTTTGGGGTTTATTTTTTGAGAATGGAAGGACAGAATTCCAGAACATTGCTCAGGAGATTAGATGGGTTCACCACCATTACATATAAAGCTTTTACCAAAATGGTCCTCTTTCCTGCCTCCACCTTGCATTGAGTGTACTGCCATTACCAAGATTATCTCTCCCCTCGCTAACATTGTGGGCAGTGGTTTTACTAAGACGTCACTTGCAGGGCCTGTCTGGGTGTCTTGGAGGTGGCAACAGGAGCCCGGACACAAGTATTCTTTGCAATGACAGTAGTTCTGTTGTATTAAGAGACAATTTTGTCTTGGTGGCTTTCAGCGACATACACATCATGCACAATGACCATTTGTGCATTTCGTCCACAAATATACAGTCAATTTTCCTACTCTCCCAACCCCTACACTGATCACTCCCCCACTGCTCTGGTCCCTACCTGACTGTTCAGAGCCTTGAACAGTCAGGTAGCCTGATGTGAAAGGCGCTATATAAATGTAATTCTGATTGACTGATTGATATTGTATACAAGTAGATTTTTGGTTTCTATTCTAATGATCTGGAGAGAGGGGATTGACAGTGTGAAGTCATCCATGGCTTTGTCCCCACTTACCTCTGCAACCTCCTAAGTCACCCTACTAACCTGCCCACTCCCTCATCTCAATGGACTCCGGCCTGCTCCATGTCTCCCGACCCACCCACCCCACCATCAGCAGGCGAGTATTCTGCCATTCTACCCTTAACCTCTGGAATTCTATCCTGCAGTCCCTCTGCCTCGCCCCCTCCCTAGCCTCCTTCACGTCCCGCCTCAAGACCCTTCTCTTCGACTGTCCCATCGGTCACCCCCCAACCCCTCCTTAACCTCCACCCTGCCTGTTCCTGAATGCAGCTTGGGTCTGAAATACTGACTGTCCAGCACCTTGGGACGTCCTCCCGATGTGAAAGACGCAATACAAATGTAATTTTGTTGTTTTTGTTGTTGCATAATTATTATAGCTCCAACCATACAGTTAGCAGTGGAGCCCTTCCCACAAATAAAAAAGGAAGATTTCTTAGTTCAGATTCAGTTGGATTGCCACTTACATCGCTTTAATGTTCAAGACTTTCTTATGGTGGTGCATAGACCATATTGAATCCAAATGTTTTAGTGTTTTAAGATTTTAAAAGATGTTCTTCCCAGTTGAATCATTTATCTCCTGTGTGAAATTAATTAAACTTGACACTAATACTTTTATTGGCAGAGAAAGCCAAGCTGGAAGGTTTCTCACACGGTATATTTTAATTCTCAATTATTTTTATGATTCTGTATCCCAAACCAGGTGACAAGCTAAACTTTCAGTAGGTTCTAATCTGCCAAAACAACATTTGCCAAAAGGACTCTGTTTTGAATTCCCCTTCAATTTTCTGCCTGTTTTAGGACATTGTTGTAGGCTAATTATCTGGCACACCCCATATAAATGCACAGTCACTGCACTTTAAGTAAATCCTGTAAAACAGCACGAGCTGCTAGAACAATTGGTGAGTTACCAAACCAAATATTGCCATTATAATAACTATTATGATTAATAATAAGTGGATCATGTCAGAGCAGAGGTCCTACAACTCATCATTATAAATAATAAAAATAATAATCATTGCATTTAATATAGTGCCTTATCACATTATTAATCTTCTCAAAGCACTTCATAGAATATACTATAAAGTGGATTGATTGACTGCATTTTGTGGGCAAAATGTGGTGGCCAATTGCACCCAGCAGTGTCCCCCAAATAGTTGTGAATTGATGTCTTTGGTTTCCAGAGGAATCACTATTTGAGGGAATCCTTATCAAGAAATTGTCAAGAAATACTCAGATTAGCACTCACTGTTTAAATATTATTTATATATATTTTCTATGAAGCTGTGCTCCCAAACTAAAT
Source organism: Hydrolagus colliei (assembly GCA_035084275.1). NCBI lineage: Eukaryota > Metazoa > Chordata > Chondrichthyes > Chimaeriformes > Chimaeridae > Hydrolagus > Hydrolagus colliei. The sequence goes on from JAYJKW010000529.1 coordinate 661,743, forward strand.
ATTTGAGAAATCCTTCAAATTTCATGGAATGCAGTAAAACAAATAACAAAACAACTGTGCAGCGGTATTAAAAAGGAAACCTAAACTGCATTGACAACAAAAAAATGATTTCACATTCCTTATCTTCCTTTGATATTCCAAGAAACAAAACTTGCAGCATTCTTGCAGTTTACACTATTGTATTTATACAATCTGTTCAGCAGTATCTTATCTTAGTTTTTTTAGTTTTAACAGAAATAGCAAACTTAGTACTGTTCATTTGGTATTGGATCCATGTTCAGCCACTGAACGCTAGATTTGTTGATTTGTGTGTATACTGTATTTATACATAAAACATGATGATTGATTAGTTGTTCAAAATGCATGCATTTCCAACACATCATTTGTATTACTATAATTCAATACAAATACTGAATAGTTGCAGCATTAAACTATTTTGCAATACTGCAGTTCAATGTTACAACATTTTGCATTCATGTTTCTTGTTATTTGTTATATCTAATCAGTCACTCCATCTGATGGTTCAACACAGTGAATCAGAATAGAGGCAATGTGCAAGAAAGTTATCCCGCTTTGATATGACAATGTGATGGTTTTTTTTTAAAAAAATCAATCTTTGCAAGCAAGGGTAAAATAAAGATGTGCTTCATTCCCCATCATGTGTTTTGTGGGTCGTTGACAGTTAAGCCTCTTTTTGCATGTATTTTAGATCTACGCTATTATTTTATGCTCACCCACATGATTACTCAGGCCAGATCAATCCTGTATAGGTTTCACTGGCTCCAGTTCAGCTCATTTGAAAAAAAAAGCTGAATATTTTATTCACAAAATAAACATTTTTACACTAATTTATGCACAGCACTCCTCCAAAAGCTTCTTCTTAACCTTACTATAGCACTGGCTAGCAAGGGCTTCAGCAACCAACCATGCTCCAAAAGCAACATACAGACAATGGCACCCATGGGATGGGGAAAGGGATAACATCTGCAGTAATCCCATTCATCACTTTCCGACAGAAGCTCAGATAAAGCCGTTATCTCTTCATGTAAACCATGTTGAGCTGAGTGCAAGTTTAACAGCTACAGTGACATGTGTCAAAATATTCCACAAGAACATTACATCCTCAGATTTAATGATCCTGATTCAGTTGTACTAGTCCGCCCTCCACATTTAGAAACAAGACAGAATGATAACACAAACACTGTTGGAAGCCTGAATGATATGACAAAGACAGTTGTAACAGAAGAAATTAATCCAGAGTTCAAGATAAAAAAAACATATCTAGGAAGAATTTAATTTTTTATAGTACCTGATGTCAAAACATCTCAAAACGCTCCTTGAGATGTTTTGACATCAAGTACTATAAAAAATTAAATAAAAATTATTTCATTATATAAAAAATAAAATTATTATTATTTTTAAGTACTGTACTATGTTTTTAGTCAAATAGGATAGTTATTTTGTATACAGAAAATCACACCGACAGCCATAAAATGAATGACAAACTTTTTTGGAGAAATGTTGACTAAGATATTCTTTTGGATATCATGAGATCTTTGAAGTCCACCTGAAGAATAGGCAGACAATAAATTTCAGTTTAGCATCTCATTAGAGGAATGGCAAAACCAATACAGTTTCAGCCTGTATCATGAACTCAAATCCAATATATGTCTTTTATCCACAACGTCTTGATATCCTGGCAAGAGTTCTACAAAATAAGCCCTTGTTGGCCTATCTGATATCCAGATACATTGATTCAAGTCCTGGTAAGTTAATAAACAATTCATATGCTCTTTTATTTTCCTCTCGTCTTTGTCTGCCTGAGCCAACAGAAAAGTGTGGTTGGTGGTTGCACTTTTTCTGTGAAATTTGCTTTAAATGACCTCTACTGACCAGCTATAAATACAGTTTCGGGCCCGCGGGCCACTTCCACTGTTTACTTGACTCATTGAACCAGTGCGCAATCTAGGCGCTTCCAGTTGGAACCCCCAGCTGCTCTTCCTTCCCCACATCCAGTCCCTAACCAGGACCGCCTTCTTCCACCTCCACCACATTGCCTGCCTCTGACCATACCTTACCCCAAATGCAGCCAGAACCCTTGTGCACGCATTTGTCTCCCAGCTCCACTATTCAAAAAATCATGCCCATATCTCATCAGTTCTAGCCAGGCTCCACTGGCACCCCATCACTGAACAGATCGCCTTCAAGAACCCTCACACTCGTGTTCAAATTCCTTCAATCCCTGGCACCTTCCTACCTCTCCGACCTCCTCACTCCTCAATCCACCATCCAGGCCTTTGCACAACTAGCACCAGACTCCTGCTCATCCCTCCCACCCTCTGCTCCACCATTGGAGGTTGTGCATTTAGCCTCTACGCCCGAAACTTTAAAGCACTCTCTCTCAATTCCTCCACCCCCCCCCCCCTCTCTCTCTCTCTCTCCCTTTTCAAGTCCTCCGGAAATCTTTCTTTTTGGCTGTACTTAAGGTCCCTCCTCCTCCCCCACACCTGGATCTCCTCCCACCCCTATCCCTGATTCAGGCTCCCACTGTTAAATGCTCTTAGATGCTCTCCTGCGTGGAGGGTGCTATGTAAGTGCAAGTTATTATTGTGAGTGTGTGTGTGACAAGAAATAATCCAATTTACAGTGTATCCTGTAAAGTGCTTTGAGATGTTGTCACAAAGTGAACCTTATACAGTAAAAGCACATTTATCCGGCACCCTTGGGACCTGGCCAATGCCGGTTAAACCGTGTGCTGGATATTCAGGCTGCCGAAAACTTAACCCCAAAACATTTACTTTTGTAAAAAAAATGTAAACATGCCATATTAATAATAAACTAAATAATAACAGAATATTGTATGGATACTTACCAATAATGCAATAAATATCGATTACAGTCTTTAAACACAGCACACAATCAAAGAGGTACTCTCAGTTTTTCCTTTCTTTCTCTCCCTCCTTCCCTCTCTCTCTCTTTCACACACACACTCAATCAGTCTAGCATCTTAATGGCTCCAAACCTAACTCCACTCCTCTAATTTTCCATCTAAATTAATCAACTCACCCCCCTCTCTCTCTCTCCCCTCCTCTCCCCCACCTCTCTCTCCCCCTCCCACTCCTCTCTCTTTCTCCCCCCCCCCCCCACTCTTTCCCTCTCTTTCTTCCCCCCACTCTTTTCCTCTCTCTCCCCCCTTCCCCCCCTCACTCTCTCTCTCTCTTTCCTGGAGAGGAACAACATTGCTCTTTTAAGACCCAAACCCTTAAGTGGACTACCGGCAGCATTCAGACCTAATCGTACTGTACTCTCCTGCGACAATTGACTCATTAAATGCGCCACAGTGATTGTGCTAGATAAGATCCGATTAATCGAATGGGGACCCTTTTTTTGAGGTGCCGGTTATACGGAAGTTACGGTTGATCGGGTCATGGATAAACGGGCTTTTACTATATTCACAAATGTAAATGTTATAGAGTAAGTCACAGAACAATTTTTTGAAGTTGTAAACTTGGCTGTTATTTTCCCTCCCTTGAACTGGAACATTAACAAAACTATGGTACCTCAACACATTAAATCAAGTCAACTCAATTAGCACAGACCAAGGTAGGAACCTAAATCGTATAGTTCCATAATGCAAATATCAACTCTACTAGAACAGAAACACAGATCAGGTTAGAAGCTGTCTATGTTCTATTCAAACTGTTCCAGGAATGGAATGAACTCCAAATTTAAAAAAACTTCCCACTGTACTTCTGACAATCACATTTTCCCCACTCACCTCCTGATTGAGATTTCCATATTAGTTCCAACTGTTCTGTACTAATCAGCTATTCTGTGATGTGAATTATTGTCCAACGGCAATAGGTTGTTAACGTCCATTCACTGAGAACCCTTAACAATCATCAACCAATCGACTGCCCATCATTCAAACCCTGTGAACATCATGTGAACATCAGAGTTAATGTGAGAGATTTTCAATGAGTACCATTTTTTGTACAGTAATTTTGCCGAAAATAATTCAGACCAAGCCACTACTCCAATACAGAGCTCCATGAGCAAAAGTCCATCAATGCAAAAATGATGACAAAAATTGTTCCAGCAGCTTCAAAGGAATACGAAAGAAGGTGATTTGTTGGAACTGAATTTTTTTGAAAATATCAACATGCTGTGTCTTTGAAGTGAAAGGGCATCTCTGTGGGTATGTTGCACGTCAAGGCTTGATAACCTTTAAAATATGTTAATCGATCAAATATATGAGAACAATATTCCGACCCTTTAACATGACTCACTAGCTAGCACAAGGACTTAAAAGACCGGGCAACATACAGTAGTTTGTTCAGGGAATAAATTGATGAATGTAGTTAATGGGAATCTTTCTGGTGATGTATAACACAGAATAGAGCACTTGTTGTAATGAATGGATGGAATGAGAGAGTAGGATAAATCTTCAATTTGGGTACCATTCACGCTAAAAAAACTGATGATCCTAGTTCGAGGAAAGATTTATGTTAAATATGACACAGCATTTCTCTTGTGATATCTTTAGAAAAATAACTTTTTTGATCAGTCAGGTGTCCAATACATGTGGAAACCCATCACCATGCTTAAGAGTATTCAAACCAAACCACGTTCGAAGGCTACACATTGAAATTTCAGAGGTATTTGCTGAAATAGAGGGATGTATTGTGCTTATCTAATTATGGAAATATTTAGGCACAGGTTGGCAAGAGCCAAGACTTCGGGTCCCCCAGATATGATCACTTTGACTTGGATGACACAGGCTGCAGGGTGCTATGCCATCTACAGTCCCTATTGCAGCATCTTATTGCACAGGAATCCCCTTGCAGGATTTGATTGGTAAACAAACACCATTAACCAACATAATACCTTCATTGTGAATGAACTGTGACAAGAACTGTACAATCTACGCAGGTGATTTCATGAGACATTCACTTTCAAAAAAAAATACCAGTCATATGGCCCATGTCATGAAGTCTTTGGAAGGATTGTCATTTTATTAATAACAAATAGAAATAAAATTATCGCAGTAAGAAGAATGGAAAGTAGGTTGTGCTCCATGCTTGTATCTGGTGACAGAGAATAATTTTAGTGACAACTTAAAATGTATTTAGAAACAAAGCTTTGACACTGAATGGGTCGCAATGACCCTTTCAACACAAGGTTGCAGTTGGATCTATTTCACAAGATACTTTAATGTATTGATTTATAACATCATAAAATCTTATTCACAGTAGGCAACAACACGAACAACAGTGTGTAACAATGTAAACACTATATTAATTTAAACTCTTAGAATGAACCATAATAGGATTCAACATATAAAGCCAATTCTGATTTGAACAATAAATGTGCCGTTCACTACATGATAAATTCATCTGCTCACCATTATTTAAAAGACCTTTACAATAATAACTGAACTGTTACATTACTTGCTTTAAATAGAATATAGAACAGATATTGGTTATATTCTAAGTAAACACATAATTACATAACTAACAGATGGACTCCTAATATCTTGTGGAATTATCCAATTGAAGCCAAATACATTATTCTCACCTTCTACAGCTGGGCTAACAGCCCATTAGGAAGCTGTGCCCTGACTCTAGGTGATTAATGGCTAAGCAATGAAAACTAAAGGCATAAAGGGTAGAAGGTCATTTTAGATTATGGATATGTTGCATCAGGAAATAAATGTTCTTTATAAAGAAAACATAATGTTCTTTTTCAGAGTTTAGTGCCTTGTTAATGCATGATAGAGGAAACAAATTTTTGTACATGGGGCAAAGCTATAGTGAAGTAAAGCAGCAAAGGTGTTTGCAGAATTAAACATTCCAACCACCATGCCCAACAGTCAGATGCAATAAATAAGATCATTGCATTGTATAAAGCACCGTTAACATCAGGAGGATACCCTGAATGCATTTCAAAGTACTGTAACATACAAAACTATGTATTTTTTGTAGGTGAAGATGGCAGCCAATGCCCCACAAACAGATTTGAAGAAAATTATTAATTTTTATTAGAATGATTGGTGTCCAGGACACTGGGAGGAACTTTTAAAAAATATCCCTGAAGAATCTTTAATGTCCACCTGAACAGACAAACATGACCTTGGTTTAAAGTCTCATCCGAAGAATGACACTTCCAATAATGCAGCAAAACCACAGCAATGTATTTGAGCATCAGGCAAGACTATACGTCTTCAAAGTCCCAACATGGGGCTAGAGTCCACAACATTATATCTTGGATCAGAGAGCATTACCAATGAGCCAGTCTAAAATCTGGTGTATCATAGGGCATAGTCATGAAGGCATCAACAATCAACCAGTCACACAATCATTCTTCAATGAGATTCTGGAAAGAAGTACGAAGGGAAAGCTAGACAATGAGAACTTCACAAATCAAGTTCAATAATATCCTCAAATGACAAACAGGCACACATTTCACTTGGGCACTAATCAAGAGCAGATAGGAGGGTGGCCGAAGGCGTAGTTGAAGAGGAAGGTCTTGAAACATGCCTTGAGGGAGGCAAGGGAAGGAGAAAGAAGAAGGGAATGTGGGATAGTGTTCCAAAGGTGCTGGCAGAGAGGATGAAGCCCCGACCGCTGATTGTGGGGCAAGCTGGGCATAGACATGCAGCAGGCAGGAGTCTGCTGAGCTGAAGGGTTGATAAGGGGGCTAGGAGATGGTGGGGGAAGGCAGAGCAGCTTGAGACATGAATGTTGGGGAGAAAGGGTCAAAGAAGGTTCTGGACTAGGTTTTGGACTGGCTTAGTGATGTGTAACCCACAATTAGAGCTTCCCATCCTTTTACAAATATTGCAAATTGGATCCCATTATGTGGGTCTGGAATGCGTTAAGGCAGAAGCAACATTTGTGTATTTTATTGAATGCATAACAACAACAACAATAACAAAATTACATTTATAGAGCGCCTTTCACATTGGGAGGACGTTCCAAGGCGCTGAACAGTTAGGTTGGGACCCGAGCAGGCGGGGAAGGGTTGGGGTAGAGGCAGGGGGGACGGAGAGTAGGAAAAGGGGAGAGATAGGATGACATCAGAAGGCACGGTCGAAGGGAAAGGTCTTGAGAGGAAGAAAGGGAGGAAGCAAGATGAAGGGATTGCGGGATGGAGTTCCAGAGTGTGGGGTTAGAGAAGCTGAAAGCCCGGCCACTGATGGTAGGGCGGTTCGGGCAGGGGACCTGGAACAGGCCAGAGCCTGCTGAATGGAGGGGTCAGGCAGGCTGATAGGGAGACGGCAGGTCGGAGAGATAGGTGGGGGCAAAACCATGAATGTGAGGACTAGGATCTTGAATTTGATCCTCTGGGGGATGGGAAGCCAGTGGAGACGGGTGAGGGTGGGAGTGATGTGGTTGCAAAGCCTAGTGCGGGAGAGTACACGAGTTCTGAGTAATCTGCAGTTTGTGAAGGGAGGAGCTGGGAAGGCCGACGAGGAGAGAGTTCCTGTAGTCGAGCCTTGATGGGATGAATGTGTGAACAAGTGTTTCGGCAGCATGGGGGTTGAGGCAGTGGAGGAGTCTGGCAATATTGTGGAGGTGGTAGAAGGCAGTACCGGTCATGGCGCCGATTTGGGGGAGGAAGGACAGTTTGGGGTCGAACAAGACGCCCAGATTCCTGACTGGCTTTGAGAGGTGGAGAGTACAGCCTTGGATGCTGATGTTGTCAGCGCCTGAGGTACGGAGGCGCTGATGAGAGCCAATGAGGTGGGCCTCAGTCTTGCTAACATTTAGTTGAAGGAAATTGTCCCTCGTCCAGGACTCAATGTCGGACAGACACGCAGTCAGAACGCCAGTAGTCGAGGGTGGAAGCGGAAAGGTAGAGTTGGATGTCATCTACATGTAGAAATTTACCCCATGTCTGTAGATGATGTTACCAAGGGGGAGCATGTAGAGGGTGAAGAGGAGGGGGCCAAGGACAGAGCTCTGAGGATGGAAAATGATAAGTACACCTGTTAAGCAAACTGAATTGACTTCTATGTTTTACAAAAATATTTCAAGTCCATTGAATGGTAGATTTAATATACAGTCCAACTGAGTGGTTTGTCTATTATATATCTACACACACACACAAACACACATACACAGAGAGCATTCAGTTAAATTAATTAAAGCCAGAAGAAAAAATATGACATTGGCTTAGTCCAGTATTTTAAACCTTGTATTACACTGAGAATTTCTTCTGTACCATCAGCATATTTTAATAAATAAATTAAAGTATTTTTTGTCAGAGAAGTGCAGAACGGGTGATCTATGCAGTCAAAAAATTTCAATGAAGATTGAAATAAAGCAATTAATTTTTTCTAAGCCCCTGGAGAGAGGCAAAAGCAGTGATTCACCTGATCACACAAAGGGTAAGCAATTAAAATTATTCAAAGAGACTTAAAAAGATTGAGACTAGTTTTGCTGCAGATGGGATTGTTTGAGGAGTAATCCAAACAAATGGAATATTATCAATGGCTTGTTAATGAAAATACCTTCCCCATTTATCCTTATTGTCAAGTCAGTAACAAAAGAACATAAAATACATAGCACCAATTTTTAAAAAACAAACTTTGCAAAGATGATTGTTGGTAAGTACAAAACTTTGCCATTAAAGCTGAGTTTTTAGCAGCATTTGAAAGAGAACTGGATATATATTGTACTTTAAATATTAGGAGAAGCAGAGAATTCGCAGGGGTCGATGATTCATGGCTCCATTAAGGAATAATCTTTACATTTGGTATTGTGCCTTGGTGTTATGACATCACAAAGCTCTTCACGGGATATACATTATAAAGTGGAATGACTCCTTTTGTGGGAAAATGCCAGTTTGCACACATAAATGTCTCCAAAACAACTATGACGTGAATGATCAATTTTGCTTGGGGGATTGTTGACCAGGATACTGGGAGAAACTCACATTTCTTTTTGAATAATGCAATGAAATCTTTAACATCAACCTGAATAGCCAATCGGGTCCTCGGTTTAACTTCTCATCCAAAGGATGGATATGCTCCTCAAATATTTGGATCCATACGTTTTGGATTTACACACTAATAACACCACGGTGTCCATTACTTGATTTTATGGCAAAGCTTTTATTAATCCACATTAAATGTTCAAAAATCATCAAGATGATCAACTTGAAATAAAGTCCTCCATAAAGATATTTCAAACAGAACCTGACAATAGCCACTTTCACCTTCATCGAGACATTTGTTGAAAGGAGTTTCATGTTAATATGTGATGGTCACAAACCAAAGTTGTCCCTTTTGTCATAAATGAACTATGAGCAAAACTATGTTTCCTTTTTTTATATCAAACCAGAAGTTGCAAATAGAGCAATAAACCTGGCTTGGAGTTTCACACTTTAGACCTTATTAAAGATATTTGCAAAAAAAAGAGTTTGAATAGACAAAATCACATACCTGTATCTTGAAAAAAAATGGCAAAGTAGAAATTGGCCTCCCAATGAGTCAAACTATATAACACTGAATTCCCAATCATTAAGCCATCAACGTGGGTCTTAAGGACACCCAGACAGGAAACTAAATATATTACACAAGAAATTACATCCTTTCTGAAGAAATGGTTCCTTTAGTCAGTAAAGATGAGTGAAAATGAACCGTTGAGATCATGAAGATTTAACACCTTAGAACGTGTTGAATTAGTCAGGCTCAGTCGGGGTCACAGTATGCTGGACTGCATTGCATTTGTGGCAGGGACGGGAAAATCATACATTGTTGTGACTCCTGAAACTTTTGACTAGCGATGCCTTCTGGACAAAAACAATTATCTAATTCTCCCTTCAGTATCACAACTGACAACAGAAACCCAGTGAGGCAAGCAAGTAGAAACTGAGTCCCACCACTCCAATAACACAAAAATAATATCTTATGTAGAAATTATTTTCTGAAATTGATTCAAAGGAAGATAAAATGGAAACATTTCTTTAAAGACTGATAATCAATAATAAAGGATTGCACAGATATGATAATTGCACAGATATGATTTCAATTCATCTGAATAAATGTTGTTTGATAAACATTTTCATACATTAAGAAGCCAGAAGTGGGAGTTTACATGGGGAAGACAGCGGTTGCATTATTTAGCATTTGGAAAAAACTGAAATTACACTTCAATGCAGATCACATGATTTAAGATGACTATGTAGGGGATGCTACTGTAGATGTCTCGGGATGAATCAATAAAAAGTCCCATCCACTAAATACGCATTGGAAACAAAAACTATTTCTTCCAGTTGTAACAGTCCAACAGTTAAATAAAAATGAAAACAATCCCTCACATAAAGTAGTTCAGTTATGTTGTGATAGTGCTCAGATTATAATAATCCTTGCATCTGATATAATGATTTATCACGTCTTCGAAACATCTCAAAGCGCTTCAGAATACATTGTAAAGTGAACTGACTATACATTGTGGGCAAAATATGGCAGCGAATTACACACAGCAGTGTCCCACAAACAGTCATGGATTGAAGTGACCGATTTTTTTACCCCCAGAAAAGTAATCCACCAATTGACTAACAACTGGTTCTTACTTACTGGAAGGTAAACAGAGGCAGGTGGAATGAGGAACAACATTTTTCCCTGCCAATAATTGAACCAGGTGTCTTGCTTGTGAGGTGAGTTCTCCAACCACTGAGCTGCAGGAATCAAAAAATTGGATGGGTAGGGATACTGGTCACTCAGGGGAAATTTGAGTAGATCACTTACCTGATTGATCCTGCTTATTTTGGGAGTGTGCTATTCTGGTCTGAAAAAGTTAGATGCACTAAAATACACACCTTGAACTCACTCCCTGATGGTGAGAACACTGGAAATGAGACCTGTTTGGGGGAAACATCTGCAGTTTAGGACATGCTTCCAGTTTTATTTTGGTCACTCAGTCCATTTGTGCGGCATTGCTGTGCGCAGTTGGTTGCCACATATTTCCCACAAAATATACAGTCACTTTACAGTGAAATGCTTTGAGATATCTGAAAGATGTGATAAGGCGCTATATCAAATGGAAGGATTATAATAATACAAGGCATGTGGATGGTTGGATGGAGAGATAATAGAATTATCATTCATTCAAATCATTTATCTTCTTCAAAGAAGTGAATATCCAGAAATACAGCTGGAATAGAAGTCAGTGCATTGTCTTTTCCATCAAGTATATGTTTGTTTGGAGCTGGGGTGCACCAAAGATGAAGAAAGAAAACAAATTAAGAAACTGGACTAAACAATGGAATAAATGCCAACTGTGAAAAGCAAGTCCCATAAGTGAGTCATATACGTCTTAATCTATAAAAATAACATGCTGTGATCATTCAAAACGTGGCTAAAGATAATTTTGTACATTCCTTATTGAAAGAATCATCCCAAGGCGTGTAATGTGAATAAAATCACAAAATCACCCCCCCACCCCAGCCACTTTCTAGCAGGTAGCAATATGAAAGGGCCTGAAGGAGCTTCAATATCCTTGCCTCTCAGTTACAGATCATGGGATTTAATTCCTATCATTGTATTTCTTTACAATATTCCTCAATAGATCATTTCAAATCCTCAAAATCTATCAATAAACCACAGTGTGTCACTTCTACCTGCAAAAAACTCCTATCGGACTTCTGGAGCAGCTTTGAAGTGTAGGCAGGATTTCTGGTGGAATTCCTCATTAAGGAATCCAGTCAAGAAATACCACAGATTAAATTCCCAAGTGAGCCACAGGGGACCAACAGGAGGTAAAATAACATAATTTACAACACAACTAATTTGAGATTTGCTTTTTTCTACAAGTAAATATATAGATAATAGCAGATGGAAGTTTTTGTCAAGATTTCAATAAAATATTGACATTCAATTTATTTAATTATTAAAAAAATATTATGATATGCCAAATTGATTTAGTTTGGTTTATAACTGAAACAGTTCCTGCCTTTACCCAAGTTGTGTTGGATAAATTTAACTTGTTTTTTTTAAAAGACAAAACATAATCCAGATGCTTTTCCTTTCCTAAAGTCACAATCAACTGATTTTGGCTATCTACAATGTAAACCAATCTTTTAGTTAAAATGTTGATCTAATTACAAAAAAAGCATCATATTAAAAGTTAATGTACCTCTTAAGGAATATGGGCCATTTCAGTCTTGATAAATAGATATAAGTGTAATTACATATGACTGCGGAGAAATGCAGGGTGATGTTCAAAGACATATCAAGAACTAGTCGAACACATTCACAGTACCTCGGAGTGAAACAAATCAACACAACTGACATAAGAAAGTGGTGTGCCAAGAACCCACAATTTGCCACAACAAAGGTCAACCAAAGAAACAGAAGGTCAGCCATTCAAGTAGAAGATTCGCAAAGAATGTACAGCACAGAATCAGGCCATTTGGCCCAGCTCATCTGTACCGCTGTTTATACTTCACATACTCCATTTCATATTCACTTCCGTGATCTTCTATTTCATTCTCCCTCGCGTTATATCTATCTTTCTCTTAAATGCATCAACATAAATCCAGTTTCAACATACAGTATATCCCTTTTCTACAAGGAGGAGTTAGTATTTGGGATAATAAAGTCAGTATAAGAGAGTATTTCCTGTTGTTTGCACCCATTTGCACAACTTTGTTTATATCTCATTTGTGTGAGTTCAACACAGACACACATTACCAGTATGAAGTACTGTAGCTAAAACATCTATTGTGTAATTAGGACAATAGGAAGCTGCCCTTTACCAAAAGAAAATGTTAAATTGGTGATGTACTGAGGTAATTAGTGTGGACGTAAGGTGAAGCTTATAGGACACAATGATGGCAATAATGTTTAAATATTAATTTTCAACTGACCTCAAACATTAACAATGGCCTCCCCTCATAATTAGCACTCGATCAAACTTTAAAATTCAACATTTATAATCATTAAACAGTAATAATTAATGTTGGAATAATTAGCAACAAAGTCAAAAGGTGAAGAAAAAAATACTTAACAACAACAACTTCGATTTATATAGCGTCCTCCATGCTGGACGGCATCTCAGAGCACTTAAACCACTTAACAAGATACAAGATATATATGAAAACAATATGAAACAAAAACAATTCCTTTTTGGATCTTTTTCACAGAATGCATTCCCCTCCTGTAGTCACGTCTTCCCGACATGAAAGGCACTCTATAAATGTAATTTTGTTGTTGTTGTTGTAGTAAGATGCATCCTCTTGTCCATCTGTGAAACATCCCAGGAGATTCTTGAAGGAAAATATGTCCTCTGATTGCAGTTCATTCCATTTGAAAGATGCTCTCATTTAACTTTAAAACCATTGTTGATCCCCAGTTAGAAACTGGAATAATATTAATGAATCTTAGAAATGAAAGTAATCTGATTCTAGGAAATCTATTTTGATTGAACTATGGTTGCATGACACAGCACACAAATTGCCCAAAAGAACTTTTAAAAAAATCTTCAATGTTGTTTGCTTCTTAAAAAGATTGTATAATAATTCTTGGCTTTGTTTAACATTACATCTGGTAGCAGTGTTTGTGGGAAGGATGCACCCAAAAGCTTGACTTGGCCAAATTGGGTCAGTAGGATCAGACCAGATTTATGTTTGCTCTTAGATATCTCCTTTCAGGAAAATCTTATGTGGTTTTACTTATTGAAAGATTATGTTGAGTACTTGAGGATTAAAGATGAGCTTGGAACCAAATGTGAAAAGGGGATATGGTGAAAACTGTTGATGGAAATCTCACCTCTTGGTTAATAGGCAATATGTTTCAACCAGGGTTGTGAAGTCAGGATATTAAGGGATATGGCGAAAGGGGGTGTAACTCGACTTGAGGTATAGATCAGCCATGATCCTATTAAATGGAAGAACAGGCTTGAGGGGCTGAATAGCCTACTCCTGTTTCTATCCCTACCACCAGGATATGAGCTCATAAACATGACTTGTAATGAACAAAATAAATGTTTCTTGAAAAAACAAATACACTCTACTCAAGTACAGTATTGAAATTCAGACGGTTTGTTTAGACTTTATATTGTGGATAGATTGTGAATAAATGGAGCACAAGCTGTTGCTATAGAAACATGTTGGTTTGGCATTATTCAGTATGATAGGAAGCAGTCTGTTGTGATCTTTACATTAACAGTTGTGTTAAATTGGTTTCAACAGTGCAATCTTTTCACCGGAGCTTCTTTATGAAGACTGCATCTTTGCACTTCTTCAAAAACATCAGATTTCATGAACAATATTGAACCCTTTCTCACAGCCTGTTGTGTATTGGAATGGCTCGGTTTCATTTTTGGCTGCTTGGCTCAGTTTCACCTTAATCCAATTGATGCTGCTAACTGTGTCCACTCCTGGGAATAATCATAGGTTGAAAAGTAAGTGGCAGTGCTAAGTGTTCAAATTAATGTATAGATATAAAGTGTCATAGCAACTAACTGAGTTGGGGATATATGGAACATTTTACAAACAAAAGTAGTTCATGCGGCATCAATTAACTAATTCAAAAGGAAAATATTAAGATAAAAAACTGTTTAAGTATGCATTGAAAGATTAAGTAAAAAAATTAAGTCTGGTGTCTGTGAGGAGGGTGGGTGGGAGGAGGGTGTGCTGAGAATATATGCATCAAGACAAGATCAATCGTCTGCACTGTGGAAACTCTTGATAAGAAATGGGATCAGAGGAGATGATCATCAAACAGGAAACAGCCTTAAAAGATCTACTGAGTCAAATAAAGTGGCAGAATTGGCCCATTATTGTTCTTATATATGAAACAAAAGACTAAGGTTTATTCAGTGCGCATTGGGAATCAAGGAATATGTGGGAGAAACCTTCCATTAGGTCAAATGAATCTACTTTTTGTCAGTTGTGGATTGAAGTTCTAAGATGTGGAGTGGTATTTCATGCTTTCTTATGTGCCATATCTACATTAACAGAGGCATGAAATTCACCTACATTTATATTTTCAACCAATATTGAATTATACCTTTGACAAAGTACAACAAAAACAACGACGAGTCAAAGTAGCAGGAACATTAAGATTCATAAAATGTTCAAAGGTAATTAAGCATGGATTAGTCATTCAGTGTTGCTAATTTATATAGAATACAGTATTTAAATGAAGCACACCAAGATATATTCATATACTGAATACCATAATAGCATTCATTTGTAAATTAATATCAAGCCTCATTTTAAGATAAGTGCTTATTTGTTTACAGTTAAGCAGAATTCAAAGTTCCATTATAATCCACTTAAATATAAGATGAGAAATATTTAGTTGTGTACAGAAAAATCCACCTGGATGGATTACTCTATAAGACTGCAATGAACTTTGGCCTTAAATTCTTTGCCATTGGTTGTGTTCTTTTATCCTTTTATCATAGAATCAATCGTAGAATCGTAGAATCGTAGAATCATAGAATCTAGCCATTCGGCCCATCAAGTCTGTGCTGGCTCTTTGAAAAGAGCACCTCAATCCCACTCCCCAGCTCTCTCTCTTCCCATACCCGCACAAACCGTCCTCCCCAAATAAACGTCTACCTCTACCTTTAAGAAGACTTGGCTATGTGTTTACTTTCAAGTCTTCCTGTAACCTACAATATGATCATTGCTGGAAGAATTTCTCTAAACTGACCTTGCCTGGTTAAGTTTGGATCTTGAGTCATATTAGAAATAATGTACTTAAACTTTCAGCAATCTTTTACGACAAACAATAATGTTGCTCATTGAAATCCCAACCTTAAGGCGGGTAGGTGGAGTTAGAATAGATCAGTCATGTCTATTGATTGGCGGGGCAGAATTATGAATTATATCACTGTCGTGTTTTCACTTGTGTTCAAATGCTTAACACTAGCTTTCTGGTGGTGATATTCATGCTATGATACAAAGCGGATGGCAGAAGATTTAAGACTGGATTTTGAATGTAGTAAAACCTAGTCTAAAATGTAGTTGATTTTGTCAATCTAATCTGTGCATCACACAATTACAGTGTCTACAACAACAAAATTACACTTGTATAGTGTCTTTCACGTCAAGAGGACGTCCCAAGGTGCTGGAGTGACTTTCTGGAAAAATCAATCAATTTTAAAATACGAGTCCACAGACTGTGCAAGGCAGAATCATGGAAAATTTGCAAAGCAAGAGGCCAGCTTTCACCTCATCAAGTCTGCACCAGCTCTCAGAATAATACCACGAATGTGAATCACTGATTGAAAATAAATACAAGAATAATCACAGCAAGAGCACAAAGCACAATATCCTGTTTATGCCACTTCTTCTACTGGAATTAGTATAGAAAAGAAGGAATATTTGGCTAATGTAGTTCCAGACTGTTAACAGTGAAACATGTGTGTTTACTAGGGTCCGGCGATATATCAATATATCGCTAAAACCCGATATAATTTTCATATCGATATGCCGATATAGACATTTCAAAAATATCGATATATCGAAAAATCGGAATGCCGCACACTGAACTACAAGACTCAGAATGCTCATCTCTATACACAATGCACAGACCGAGGTGCAAAGCCGCCATATTGTATTCATAGTCCTCGAATACAATATATAGGTATGCAAGGGGTTGGGGGGGAGAGAGACGGCTGGGGGGTGGGGTGGGGGGGAGAGAGACGGCTGGGGGAGGTGGGGTGGGAGAGAGACGGCTGGTGGGGGGGTGGGGGGGAGAGAGATGGCTGGTGGGGAGTGGGGGGGGAGAGAGACGGCTGGTGGGGGGTGGGTGGGGGTGAGAGAGATAGCTGGTGGGGGGTGGGGGGGAGAGAGACGGCTGGGGGTGTGTGTGGGGGGAGAGAGATGGCTGGGGGTGTGTGTGTGGGGGGAGAAAGACTGCTGGGGGTGTGTGTGGGAGGAGAGAGATGGCTGGTGGGGGGTGGAGAGAGATGGCTGGGGGTGGGTGGGAGGGAGAGAGACGGGTGGGGGGCGGTGTGGGGGGGGAGAGAGACGGCTGGGGGTGTGTGGGAGGGAGAGAGACGGCTGGGGGGGTGGGAGGGAGAGAGACGACTGGGGGGGGGTGGGGGGGGGGGAGAGAGATGGCTGGGGGTGTGTGTAGGGGGAGAGAGATGGCTGAGTGGGGGGGGGGTGGGGGGGGAGAGAGATGGCTGGGGGGTGTGTGGAGGGGGAGAGAGATGGCTGGGGGGGGTGGGGGGTAGAGACAGACGGCGGGGAGGGGGAGGGAGAGAGAAATGGCTTGGGGGTTGCGGGGGGAGAGATAAAGACGGCGGGGGGGGGGGGGGGGGAGAGACGGGGTGGAGGTGATAATATACAGATAGATAGAGATGGGAGGGATGTGAGAGAGACACAGAGACACAGACAGAAAAACATAGAGATGGAGAGAGTGAGAGACACAGAGAGAGAAAGATATTTACCTCCTGAGAAGATAGGCCCGGAATGCACGCACCGCGCACGCATGCGCACTACGAAAACCCCGAAAATATAGATATTTCAGTATATCTCAATATGAGCCGATCGATACATCTAAATCGGAAAATTTCCATATCGACGGACCCTAGTGGTTACTAACTATTATTAAGAAGGTGTAATTGTAGTTATTGAACTTTAAAAATGATGGTTTAATTCAATGTAATCTTTGAATGTATGTAATGGTTGTCATAAGCATTATGGGTAGTAAAGCCTTGGTCAAGCCGTGAGACCCAGGGATAACTCGAGTCAGCACCTCCCAGCAAACTGGTTGAGACCAGACAATATCAGGTGAGCAAAACAATGAACAGAGAGAAAGTAATTAGGAAAATAATGGATAGACTAGTTCAAGGACAGAGTACATGGGAGGTTGGTACAGGGAGATAGGCTAGAGTAACAGTTTGTCTGAGCAGTAGAGGGCAAGGAATGCCAAGCCTCCTAAGATTCCTCCTAAGATTAATTGAACTAGCAGGACAGAAGTCGTCGAGTGAGAATGAGAAATGTTGACTTGTTAATTCAATTAAGAATACCAAAAGGTCACAATTAGGTACTCATAATCAGGACATTTAGGAAGGCCTGAATTATTGTCCAAACGCTGCTAAAAGGTATAAGAATAGGAACTAGAGAAGGCTTCTGTCAGTTGACTCTTAAATTGGCCGACTCTTTGGTCAGTCGACTCTTTAGTTGATTGACTCTTCAGTGGAAGTGTAGGAGAACAAGAGAGCTTCGGCATAGTACCTACTCTTTGTGTAGGCTCTAAACCGGAATTCAGAGACCAGCAGCCAAATCACTAATCCAGTTCATCAAGTTTGATGAATTGTAAGCGACAAGGCAGAGAACTTCTGTCAAGCAGACTAACTGACGAAGGGCGTCTACAAACACTTTGTGAAGGGAGAAAAAAGAACACTGCTTCTTCAATTTTGATTTATATAGCGCTCTCCACGCTGGACGGGATCTCAGAGTGCTTCACAACAACAGATCCCGGGACCGAGCCAGGGCCAGGGTTAGAAAGGTGACCAAAGACGCAGTCTTTAGCTGGGACCCAAAACAGGGAAGAGAGGGGGGGCGAGGCGAAGGGAGTGAGGAAGGGAGTTCCAGAGCCTCGGGGCGTAGTAGCTGAAAGCACGGCTGCCAAGGGTGGAGTAGAGGATTTGGGAGCCATGGAGGAGGCCAGACCCAGTAGAGCGAAGGCAACAGGTGCTGGTTTGAGGAGAGAGGAGGTTGGAGAGGTAGAGGGGTTCAGAGGAGTGGAGGGATTTGAAGACAAGTTTGAGTTTGAGTTTTGAATGAGTTGTATTTTATGAATTGTAGACTGCCAAGGCTGAAGAGAGAAAGAAAGTGAGAGTGTCTTAAATTTACTGCTATGGCAGCAGAGACACTGTACAGAGGAAAGTGAAACAAAGAGAATGAACAATCTGTCCTGCAGCTGCCATCACAGCAACAGAGATATCATCCAGTTGAGAGAGGTGAAAGGGTAGAGCAAGAGCTGAATGGGTATTATAATCCAATCTTGTGTGCATTATATGAATGATTTGATAAGTAATATTACTCGCGATTCAGTTGTTCTAATAAAACTGCGTCAGAGCTATGTGAGTTGCGATTCGGTTATTCTAATCCAAGAGTGTATCATGAGTAACAAATAACGTTTAATGTGCGATTATTACTAATCGGTTGTTTTCTACTTATGCTTTTTTTGCAACAATAGCACTGTTGCATTTTTTGTGAGGAAATTCCCTTACATTCTTAGTTTGTCGCTAGACAAATCACTGCGACCCTAAAGTGTCAGCATCAACTGCAGTGCCATCTCCCTCCATTCATTATCATCAGTTCCCACAGGCCTGAGGAATCCTTTCAATTTCATGGTTGCCTGCACTGCTTTATTTACACTAAAAACATTGCTTGCAGCCGCTAAAGCACAGGCTCAACAGGATGCACTCAATACACAACAACGTTAGCAAAAATAATTTGTGCAGGCACGAAGGCTCACCATCTTTTGACTGTAGTGATTAGATTAACCAATGTAAGAATGAACTCTAATATTTATCCAATGCCTTATTAATACATTTTAAAGTCATCACTGGGCAGGGCATATATAAAAATGTTGGCAATAGGCTGTCCATGGTATTGGCTGTTTAGCATTCAAAATGCATGTGCAATTACCAGTTTGGGTTTAATTGTAAAATGTCAGCTAACTGTCTGGGGGTCATAGATTACAGATTCAAAACAGATCTGTTCACTGGAATGCAATTAGACCAAAGAAACATTTATTTTCAGTTCTCCATGATGTTGTAGCAAGGTTTTAATCAACAGCAACCTAGGATGTACCGTAAACCTTTACAGCAGGTTTTTAATGTTATTACCAACAAGAATCCAGGACATTTGAATTGTTGTGCACGATTCATATGTTCTGATGAGTCTCACACCAAAAGCTGGCAATGTTTCAAGAAGATATAAATAAAATGTTATGTCAACTTTACCTCTAATTTGTAAATTTCAAGTTGAATATGAAAACAATTAAACACATTAAACAATTAAACACATTAGTTTATAAATGACTGATGTAATTCAATATTAATTGAAGTGCATTTCAACAACAACAACAATCCGTGAAAATTGAGTTGAGAGAAGTGGTGGTGTAGGAAGATAGATTGGTCGACAGTGTCGAAGGCAGCAGAGAGGTCGAGGCGGACAAGGAGGTTGAGAGTGCCATGATCGCAGATGTTTAAAATGTCATTTGAGACATTGACCAGGGCTGTTTTCGTGCTGTGAGCAGCACGAAAGCTGGATTGGAGGTGTTCAAAGAGAGAATGGCGAGAAAGGAAGGAGCAAAGCTGGGATGCAACAACTCGTTCCAGGGCCTTGGAGAGAGGAATGGGAGGCTGGAGATGTGGGGGGGGGGGGGGGGGGGGGGGAGGGGAGTGGTAACTGGAGAGTAGGGATGGGTCCAGGGAAGGTTTTTTCAGAATGGGGGTAATGACAGCTGTTTTTAGAGGGTTGAGAACAGTGCCGATGGAAAAAGTTAGAGGTTTGTGATGTTTCACTGCTAATAAAAGAGCACCAACACATTTTGGTGAGGTGAGGTTAATACTTTCTTGAAAATCATAGGTTTCTTACTGAGATATATATATGGTATATGTTATGTTTTTTTCTGTATATTAATTCAGAAATGGTACTCTCTTTCTAATATAACTATTCAAGGTCT
Organism: Hydrolagus colliei; assembly: GCA_035084275.1. Lineage (NCBI taxonomy): Eukaryota > Metazoa > Chordata > Chondrichthyes > Chimaeriformes > Chimaeridae > Hydrolagus > Hydrolagus colliei. The sequence goes on from JAYJKW010000529.1 coordinate 682,414, forward strand.
TGGAATTACCACTGTCCAAATGAGATTAACAGCAATTAAATTAACATTTCTACAATAGTACTGCATTACTGACACAACAAGGGCATTCATTTTATTACTGATGTGCTTTCTAATCCTCAATGCTCTAATTTGGATGCAGAGGATGACCTGGCATTGATGGAGTAGGCTTTTTATTTGTGAGTGTGTCAGTTAACATGGCTCTGCTTATCAATTCAGTCACCATTCTATGTATGTTAACAACACAGGGCAGAAATGTTGCATTTTTTAAAAGTCTGTAATCAAAATGAGTGCTTTATTCTGTAAATGACTGTATTTTTACTATGTCTGAAATATCTGTAGAGATTGAAGGAAGATTTAAAAACAAATGGAAATTCCAGTCTAGCATTCTTGCCCCTCATAGTATGTCTCCAATAGACTTACATGATTCACTAACAATCTGATACAATTCTCCCTCTACTGCCCCATCTGTTTCATAATGCTAACCTGTGTGGAGGGTGGTAGAAAGATGAAATTGTCATTAATGTTGTAACTGCCTCTCAGCAGAGGAGATCATGGCATGGATGTGGGGTAAAAGGACAGTTGAAAGTAGAACAAGATGCCAAAATTCTGGACTGTCTTAGTGAGATGGAGTGTGCATCCATGAATGATGCTGTCAGCATCTGAAATGTGGGGGCACTGATGGGAGTGAACCAGGCGGACCTTGGTCTTGTTGACATTCAATTGAAGAAAGTTAGCTCTCATCTAGGACTTGATGTCTGATAGATATTCTGTCCAGAGAGCAGCTGTCCTGGAGTCAAGGGTGGAGGCAGAGAGATACAGTTGGCTGTCATCCGTGTACATGTGGAAGTTAACCTGTCCATGTACATCTCTGCAGATGATATCACCCAGCATGTACAGATATCCCTCCCCAAACGTGGGGGATACGGTCCTGAAAACCCCCGTGGTTAGTAAAACTGCAGTTGGCAAATACAAGGCCTTATGGAAAACATGGGGTTAAGGGGAGTAAGTTGCTTATTCTTTTACTAGATACAAAAAAAAACACAGTTGGGGCGGCGTACCAGTGCATGTTGAACCAAGGACAAAGCCCTGAAAAACACTGTACGTGACAGTGTGGGGGCAAGAGGAGAAACCATTTGTGGAAATGAAGTGGAGCCAGTGTGAAAAGTACAAATGGAACCATTGAAGGACAGAACCATGAAAGTTGAGATGAGAGGTGGTGAATGAAGATAGAGTCATCAATGGTGTCGAAGGCAGCAAAGAGGACGAGGGGACGGAGGGAAGCCTGTTTGCAGATGGACAGAATGTCATTTGTCACTTTGACCAGAGCTGTTCCTGTGCTGTGTGCAGCATGGAAACCTGATGGGAGGGGTTCGTGAAAGGAGAGGAAGAAGCGAAGCTGGGAAGCAACAATTTATTCCAGGATCTTGGAGAGGAAACGGAGGTAGGAGATAAGGCAATAATTTGAGAGAAGGATTGGGTTCAGGGAGGGTTTTTTAAGGATGGGCATGATGATGACCATTTTCAAAGGTAAGGCGAATGGTGCCAGGAAGAGGTGAAGATGTCTGTGAGTAGAGGGGCCACAAGATGGAATTAGTAGGTAAGGAGAGAAGTAGGGATGGGAACAAGGGAGCAGATGGTCAGTGTCACGCGGATTATAGTGGTGATGAAAGAATTAGGTGGGAGACAGATTTGAAGGTGTGGAGGGGAGGGACGGGTAGGCACCGAGTGTGAGGTGGAGATGGGGAGAGGGTAGTAGATGGAAGAACAGAGACAGCTGAACAGATCTCCTCAACTTTAGATTCAAGGAGGATGAACATTGCCTCGCAGTTGGCATTGGAGGTGTTCTATCTACATTCTATCTACGAATTTCGTAAGTATTGTAATACAATTTACAATTGCTTTACTTTGGGAAGTCCTTCCAATGCTAGGAACTTGAGCTGGTGGTGGAGGGGGAAGGTCAATAAATATGACTGAAAGTGGAGTCACAGATGCAACTTTTAACACATTTGTTTGTGGACATTTTCAGACGAAGGCTGGACAGTTTTCTTAAAAATAGGTTTAAAAAGATACATGAGCAATAAAATTGAAATTTACACATTCAATTTCAAGGTTAGTTGAAAGATTGTAAAGATAATTCTATTTCTTTATTTCCGAGAAGAAAGTGGAATTGGTTGAGGATGATTAGAGGATAAATGACAGCTACCCTAGGTTTGCGTCAAGAATTGTGGTCCAACATTCAAAATTAAATGTGTTGTTTAAATGTTTTACTTTACACCCATAACTCTCTCTCTGGCTCTCTCTGGCTCTCTCTCTCTCTAATCTCACAATTTATTACTTTGCTCAAATAAATCAGCTAAATCAAGATGCACACCCTCCCTACTATCAGCACCACTATAGATGGCTGGGAATATGACTCTAATCTCTGCAACACCCTATCACTCGCCCTCAGGCATATCCCCTATATCTATCTTCAAGAGCACTGAGATGGTACCCAGTGCAATAGGTACAATATAAATGCATGTAATTGTTGATGAAATGACAACTTAAAACCTTTCTCTTCAAATGTGTTTATGGTCACCTCACCCTCTCCCTTGCTTAGTGTACAACCCCTCCTCTATAATTACCCCGAGACATAAAACCACATGAAGGGTACTGTATCAATGCAATTTTTTGTTTTCTGGTGAACAGGCTACCAAATAAGCTAACAACAAACTATAACTGAAGTATCAAACATTTTATTGAAATCCCTTCAAAAGCATTTTTTTTTGTGTCTAGCAAAATAAATTTCTAGTGGCATACAATCTTGATAAAGTTGTTCTTTAAACGTGTGATGCGAATTTGGGTGTATACACCTTTAATTCTCAGCAGGTGAATAGGAATACAAAATAACTGAGCCAAAATGAAGAATTGCAAGATGGAAGCAAATGACAGATGCCCTATTTCTGAATTAGTCTGTCCTTTCCATCCTGTCTGACAATGATCAACAGCTGGACCACATGCTCCATTATAGTCTGTCAATAGATCTAATCTCTCTACAGAAGTCTGAGAGAACTGGAATACAGATCAAAGCAAAATTTGTTCCCAAAAGACCAACCTGCTCATGGATCAAGATTGTGGCTCTATTACTGTAATTGATAGTACAGATGTGTCTCTTGTGACATGAATAGGACGTCCTTTACATAAAAAGTAATTTCCCCATCTGATTCCTTCTAACTTCCTGTAGATACTCACATCGCACGTCATCCATTAAGAAAAAAAAGTATTTTACTCAAGTATAACTATAGCAACCTGAAAGTAGCAATAGAAAAAAAAGTGTTGTGCTTGACCTTATTTATCGTATCCAAGTTGGCGGCCAGCTAACTTTCTCAGGACACAATGCAGTGGAGTAATATTTATAAAAATCTTTCCCTAGCAACCCTTAGTTTCCACAGATTTATCATTACACCAGCTCTACTCTGACTAAACATCACCTAGTTTAGCCAAACAGAACACTTTAAGCGTCAGAGGGGCTCCACGTTCCCTGGAATGAAAGTCTCCTGCGTTTAAACAAATCACGCTGAATTTCTGGAACCACAGATGGAGATTTGAATAAAATGTATTTTGACCCATTCTCTCCAGGCTTCAGTACCTTTCCATGTGATGCTGACCTTTTCTTTGTTCAGCTAGGTGAAAACCCACATCACCATGCTTCAAGTATATCCAAGTCAAACAGAATTCCATTCATCCCAACTGTACAAGGAAAGTCCAGATACCTTTATTGTAATAGAATAAGCACTTGTTCTCTCAAGGGACATATCCTGCTTACCTAATTCTGGAAAGTGTTAGGTGCGGGTTGGCAAGAGCAGAGTGTGCGTTGCAGCTACGCTGGAGTCTAACCAAATAATTATAGCTTGCTATTGAGGGCACTATCGGTAAGCTTTCCCACTGCTTGTCCAGTCAGGACCACCATACCCATTAAGGCTTTGGCTTGCAAATGTTTACGCCCCAGTGACACTACAGTCCTTCAAAGTTCTACCAATGATCAAGGCTGGCTGTGCTGCCATTAGCAGAGCTCTGCAGCCCAAATGGCCCAAGAACTGGTCTACTGAGACTGGACTACCAAAATCACAGAGCATGGGCATTATTCCAGAATTCTGTTTCCAAAAATGTCACCTTGGTGGCAATTTGGCAAAAGACTTCACTGCTGTTTGAAGGAACTGTCTTAATTAAAGAGAAGGTAGGATCTCCTTGTCATCTAGGTACAGCATTTAGCTTTGATATTGTTTGGTGATAAATGTGAGCAATTTTTGCTGGCTGTACTTTGAAAACTATGTTTTGTAGATGAACAGTTTGCATCTGTACAAATCTTCCCATAGGTCAACAATACATTGGAACACATATGGAAACCCGCATCTGTGAACAAGGTGTAATCTTTACACATAGCAAGAGAAAAGTCATTCAGCTCTACTGAAACTTTATTGAAACAAAGCAACAACAACAAAATTACACTTGTATAGCTCCTTTCACGTCAGGAGGACGTCCCAAGGAGCTGGATAGTTAATGTTTCAGACCCGAGCTGAGGTCCAGGATAGGGAGGGTGGAGGGAAAGGGGAGGATTTGGATTCACCAATGGGACAGTCAAAGAGGAGGATCTTGAGGCGGGACTTGAAGGAGGCCAGGGAGGGGGTGAGGCAGACAGACTGTTGCATGAAATTCCAGAGATTAGGGGCAGAGTGGCTGAAGGCTCGCCCGCCAATGGTGGGGCAGGTGTCGGGAGACATGGAGCAGGCTGGAGCCCACTGAACGGAGGGGGACAGGTTGGTAGCGGGTTAGGAGGTTGCAGAGATAGAGTGGGGTGAGCCCATGGAGGGTTTTGAATGTGAGGACCAGGATCTTGAATCGAATCCTCTGGGTGATGGGGAGCCAGTGGAGTTGGGTGAGAATGGGGAAGATGGGATCACGGAGCTTGTAGCAGTAGAGGACATGGTCCGAAGAGTTCTGTGTTATCTGCAACCTATGGAGGGAGGAATTGGGAAGACCAACAAGCAGGGCGTTGGCGTAGTCGAGTCTGGATGTGATGAAGGCATGAATGAGGGTTTCAGCGGCTTGAGAGGTGAGGCAGTGGTAAATTCGGGCAATATTGTGGAGATGAGGGAAGGCAGATGGATCATGGCTTGGATGTGGGGGAAGAAAGACAGTTGAAGATCGAACAAGACACCTGACTGATTTGGTTAGGTTGAGTGATCAAATCATGGAGGTTGATGCTGCCAGTGCCTGATGAGTGAAGACACTGGCATGAGCCAATCTGGAGGGCCTTGGTCTTGTTGCCATTCAACTGAAGAAAGTTAGCTCTCTTCAAGAACTTGATGGCTGACAAGCAGTATGTCAGGACTACCCTCCTGGAGTTGAGGGTAGAGGCAGAAAGATAGAATTGGTTATCCTCCGCATACATATGGAAGTTGACCCCATTTCTGTAGATATCAAAAAGTCGGGGGGCAAGGACAGAGCCCTGGGGGACACCACATGTGACAGTGTGGGGGCTGGAAGAAAAGCCATTGGTAGTGAAAAAGTGGAGACAGTCAGAAACATAAGAGTTGAACCAGGCGAGGGCAGGTCCATGAAGTTTGAGATGCGAGGACAGGCGGTGGAGGACGGAGTGGTCGATAGTGTCGAAGGCAACAGAGAGGTCAAGGAGGACAAGAAGGCAGAGTGACCCCTGATCAGAGATGTTTAAAATGTCATTAGATACTTTGACTGGGGCTGTCCCAGTGTTGTGGGCAGTACAAAAGCTGGATTGTAGGGGTTCAAAGAGGGAATGGCGAGAGAAAAGTGGGAAGCAATAACTCATTCCAGGGCCTCAGAGAGGAATGGGAGGTTGGAGAAGGGGCTGTTGCTGGAGAGTAGGGATGGATCCAGTGAAGGTTTTTTTCAGAATTGGGTTAATGACAGCTGTTTTAAAGGGATGGGAACAGTGCGGGTAGATAGGGAGAGGTTGATAATATCAGTTAGGAGTGTGGCTAGGAGGTGGAGCTGGAAGATGAGGAAAGATGTGGAGATGGGGTCGATTTTGTACAGAAAGTTTTGTATAATAAAACCTTTGTATGATAGAATGAGGGTATCGATATCTATTCATCTCTGATCAAGGTATTTTTGTTTTGTACTGTAGCCAATTTGTGTTTCGTGAAATGACAAATTATCTGCACTGTTTCCTTTTCGACAATGGGTTGATCCCAATTAGCATTGATAGTTAATCCCCTACTGAACTTTAACGTTCAGAAAATGTCAGAGTCTAATGTGTTTCCAAAGGCTAAAGTTCAGTAGGGGTCAGAATCAGAGTCTAGCTGGAATCTACTACATTCAACATGCTAATTCTGGATTCTGACAGGCAATGCTACTAAATAGAAAAGGACTTACAAAATGTCAATTTCTTGATCATTGATGACTAGCAATGCTTAAGTAAACTGCATGGATACAGTAGGATGAATGGTGCAAGTGTACTGAACTAAAACAATTGTCTTTTGATGCATTTCTACTTGTGTTCTTTCACCTCAATAATTTCAATCTCATTAAGATAAGATCACACCCTGCTGACAGCTGAGAATGTCAAGTGAAGTCACTTTCCAGTTCTTAGTGGGAACGGATCCATGGCATAAAATTGCAAATGAATTTGCTACACAAATAGGAAATTATACTAAAATAAACCAAAAAGATAAACAATAGGAAATGAAATGTCACACCAGTACCACAAAGGAATCTCTCCTGAGATGCATTGTTAACACAAAGTAGGCAAAGTGTGCCTTGGATTTGCTCCATGTCAGACTGAACCCTGAACAAATATGATGTTATCACAGAGTTCAATCTGGGAAAGTATTACATTTCTTGAAATAGAAAAAAACACTTGCATACATACAAACCAATATGAATCAAAATAAACTCAGAAGCCCCATGAAACAGCAATGAGAAACACTAATTTGCCGAGGTTTTAAAAGCACAGCTACAAAGCCAATGAACAATTAAGATAACTAAAAATATGTTCAAAATGTTTGCATTAATAACGAAAAGGAATGAATCTTATACTATTCCAACGTATAAGTGACCCAGAGTTCAAGCTGTCTAAGGCCCAAATTTAGCCCTATTAAATTCTACAAAGGTCACAATAATCATAAGTCAATACGAAAAATGTCTTGATGCTGTCTACTGCAGGAGAGCCAAATTTCTACTTAACGTCCAATAAAACACAAAATTACTTTCAGAATATTTATAGAACGAACCACATTCGCTTCATACTTAAATATTTGCTGCTCTGGTTTCTGAGGATGCTGTTATATTCTGGAGCAATTTCATATATGTCATTGGACTTCTTTGGAATCAAATTAAGCAGAAGTTTGCTGTTTGCAACTGTCTATGTGCTGAATAGCATGGTATAGCCTTATTTATTACAACCAGAAATATTAAGTTCTTATATATTAAGTTTAATCAATTAGAACATTTTGTGACCATGGCTCACTAGAAGCATTACAGTGATATATAAAAATATTAGTGTGAGCTGTGTCCTGCTGACATTTTGCTTTGCTGTGATTGAGAACCACCACCACTCAATTTGTTCTAGCAAAGCTTCGCTTTACCACAAACATTTTAAGACTGTTTGCGGGCAATTTTCTAATGCTAAAAGGATGTAATGTCCTAGCTACATGTGCTTACAAAACATGCCAACAGTAATAGAGAATTGCTTTAATGTTATACACTGCTACACATGGTTAGTTTATTTCTTGGTCTGTATCCTGAGGCAGTTGATGTAACAGATACATGTTTCAGCTGGCTCCAGAATAGTAATGAGGGGGGGAAATATGGTTAGGACTAATGACCAACTTGTTCACAGCATCTTTTAATGCATGATGAAAGGAAATATGGTTACACACCATTATGTCAGTTTGAAAGCTTCTGTCATCTATTGAGTGTAAGGATACTACTTTCCTGCTAAGAGGGAAGATCGTGAATTTGTATTCTAAGAAATAATGACTGACTGGCAATCTACTGAAGAACAATCAGCTAAATTTAACACTGACATTTTTACAAGGAAGCTCTTTGATTACAATCATGTGATTGTGAACATGAGAACATATGAACATAAGATATGCTAGATGAAAAAAGACCAAGGTCCACCTAGTTTATCTTCGACCTTGCTGGCGGTTGCTTGCACATATGTTCCAAACTAGCTATGTGCTATACCCCATAATGCTGGTAATCTAATCTGTGTTTGAAAGAATCAACACTTCCTATTTCAACTGTCTCCCTTGGGAGCCTGTATCACAAATTCACTATTCGCTCACTGAAATAATGTTTGCGTGGATTCGTTCTGAATTTACCCACTTTAAATTGGAGGCTATATCCTCTACCTTTACTATTCTGGACAAGTTGAAGCAGCCAGTCATGATCTATATTGTCTAGGCCCTTCAGAATCTTGAAGACAGCAATCATGTTGCCTCTCAAGCTTCTCTTTGCCAGCATGAACATGCCTAATTTACTTAGTCGCTCCTCATAGTCCAGTCCTTCCATTCCCTCAATCATATTGGTTGCTCTCCTTTATACCTTCTCAATTTCTCCAATATCCTTTTTAGACTGCAGCGACCAGAACTGTACACAATATTCTAAGTATGATCTCACCAACGAATTATACAGTGGCAGGATTACCCCAATGTTTCGGCTTGCTATTGGTCTTATGGTACATCCACAAACATACAATTTTTCGCCCACAAATATACAGTCAATTCACTTTGCAGTATATTTTGTGAAGCACTTTGAGATATCTAGAAGACGTGAAAAGCCCTGCATCAAATGCAAGGATTATTATGATTATACATCTGGTTTGCTTTACTCACTGTCACAAAGCATTGTTGAGAGATTCAATTTATTGTCATTCAGGACCGCCAGGTCCTTTTCATATTCCATACATATCATTTTCTTCCCATTCAAATAATGGTCCCTTCCAGGATTTTTTGTCCCCACGGGAAGTACTTTATACTTCTCTACATTGAATTTCATCTGCCACTGATCTGTCCAATTCCTAAATACGTCCAAATCCTCCTGTAACCCATCTTGTGCAGCTTCACAATCTACAACCATCATTAGCTTGGTGTCATCTACAAACATAGTCACTTGCGACTCCTAGTTCCAGATCATTTATGAAAATATTAAGCGAAAGACATCCCCAAATAGACCCTTGTGGAACTCCACAGGTAACATTTTCACAGTCTGATGACATTCATGATTCCAGCACCCTCTGGGTTGCATACCCATTGTAATATATATCAACTGATTCATGCTGTTTTTTCTTCTAATATCAGCCCCTCAAGAGGAACTGTATCAATGGCATCTCCAGTATTCAGTAATTTTAAAAAAAATGGTGCCAGCATTTCTGCGACTTCTTCCCTTTGTTCCTTAAAGATCCTCGGATGCAGCCCCTGAGATTTATTTGCCTTAAGTTTATGCAGCTGGCTGGCAACCATGCTGGTAGTGATATGAATATTGTTGCAACATTTCTCTGTAACATCCTTGAGTTCTCTTTCCAGATCAGATAGGTTACCTGCTGCTTGGTAAAGACCAATGCAAAAAAAAACTTACTCATTACAATTGCAGCCTGTGTAGCATTATTTATCATATTCTCTCCTGAACCGCATTCATAGGCCATATTCCATTGCTTGTTTTTCTTGAACTGTTAATAAAACTAAAAAACTTTTTTTTATTATCCCTCACATCTCTTGCTATGTTCAATTGAAAGCTTTTCTTTGCCATTCTGATGCTTTTTTTTTGTATTCCTGGCATGTCTACAAAAAATTATTCGGACTTATTTCTGTGCCATTTTCCTTCATGGTCTTAAATGCTTTTTTTCCTCTTAATGATTTGCTTTGCAGCCGCATCCAACCAGGCTGGAGTGCCTTTAAGCTTGGTACCTTTGCTTTGCATGGCTACACGCTGTTCCAGTGACTTCATAATCACCTCCTTGAAGGAACTCCATAGGTCCTCCACTCTCCACTCGGCCCACTCTGACTATACTTCTCAAGTGCACAAACTCAGTCCTCTTGAAATTTGTTAGTTTTGGTTGAGTTTTAGAACCTCACCAACTATTGTGATGTCAAATGTGACTGCATTGTGATCATTGTTGCTTCCTGCTTCTCCCACCTTAATGTTGGAGATTTGGTTATCTCTGTTGCTCAGTATCAAATCCAAGATGTTATCTCCTCTTGTTGGCTCTTTTACAAAGTGAGGCATAAAACAGTCTACTTTTAACTCTAGAAACCATATCCCTATCTTATGAGTAGATACATTATTATCCCAATCAATTTGGGGTAAGTTCAAATCTCAAATAACTATGGTTGATCCCACCTTGGGACGTCCTCCTGATGTGAAAGGCACTCTATAAATGTAATTTTGTTGTTGTTGTTGTAACTAGTAGCATTGCTTATCTCATTCCACAGGTCTCCCTTCTATTTAGGTGGAGCCTATCCTGTCTTTATAGGTACCTGATATTCCAAAAGGTGCCCAATATTTGAGGAAACAAAAGCCTGACTCCCTACACCAATGATAAGAAAAACACCCACAAATGCCACAGAAATTCATCACCGTGAACAGCCGGGTAGTTCATTATATTAATATATTATCTTATAATTATATTATTATTGAATTATTAATAAGACACTGCATCCAATGTAAGGATTATTAGTAGTATTATATCATTGTATTATTGTATTATAGAATTATACAGTCAATTCACTGTACGGTATGTTCTGTGAAGCACTTTGAGACGTATAGAAAACGTGATAAGGCGCTATATCAAATGCAGTTATTATTATTATATTATTATCATGTCACAAGTTATCAGCTTCAAACTTGTCTTCTCCAATGTAAATAATTTCTATTGTCCTAGTAAATTATTGCTATATCCAATTTTGGATCAGCCAACAAGATTACCTCTGCTTTCACATCTTTGTATTCTGCATTGTGTTTAAGGCTTACATTCTATGTACTGTACCTGGAACAAGCTTGTCCACTTCATATAAATTTATACTAAATAAAGAAACCAATTCCACCCTCTCCTAAGAAATAATAATTCTGATAGGTTTTCTTCATTTTTGTCAAAGATAATCTGTTGAAGCTATTTTGTAATTAAGATTCATTCCTGTGTTAATCTTTCGTTTCCACTGCTATGTTCACCACATTCGTGTAATAAACATTAATGAAAAGCTAGTGAGCTCACATTCAGTTGATAAAGTGCTGTTGAATTACGCACAATTATTCTTCTAAATAATATCTTTAGGTCTGTTAACTTTCCTCATTGGTAATTTGTATACCATCTATGGAATAAATGTGCATTGTGGATTCCTTTAGCATAGTGGTTAGAACACTTGACTTGCAAGCTAGAGGACCTGGGTTTAATTTCCAGACAAGGTTAATCGTTGGGCAAGTTTCCTTATTCCACACACCTCTATTTACCTGGTAGTAAGTAGGAACCCAGTGGTTAGTCGATTGGCAGATTATAATAATAATTTGGTCACTCAATTCATGAATGTGTGCAATTGGCTGCTGCACTTCATCTACAAAATATACAGTCAATCCACTTAACAGTATATTCTGTGAAAAACTTTGAGACACTTCGAAGAAATACTAAGGTGTATTATCAAATGAAAGGATTATTATTATATTATTATTATCATCCTTTCCAGCTTTATATATGCATTCATTTGTAGCAAGCATTTGCTTGGTTCATCCCAGTTGCATAACTTGTGAAGCTCTCTGTCCACAGCTTCCAGTTTCTCCCCCTGGTTTTGAGTACAAACCTAATTACAAATGCAGGCAATCTGAGGAATCTCACTCCCCAGTTTTCAACCAGTTATGCTTCCACATTCTGTTTCTTTCACATTAACCAGTTAACAATCCCCAACCAAGTCTTACCCTTGTAACCCAGTAACTGTTCATTACGGCATGTCTCTTGTGTTACGTTTTGAAAGCCTAAGTACATGGTGTCAATCATATAGCTTCTCAGTGCCAACTGATGAACAAGCTTGTCAGAAGCTAAAGACAGACAGATGCACAGAGGGTGCGCTTGGTTCAATTATTTGTTTGAAGTGTACTAATAGCAAAGGAGGATACCAAATAAGTCATGACTCCATTTGTCTTCCATTTGGGGATCAGAAAGCTTATTTTGACAAGACAATTCCAGCAATAGTTGAGAGAGGGTCTGATTTTTTTTTTCCTCAGCAGATTTTCTGTCTGTCTGTAATAGCAGGCCATGCAAATAATCAGTTGTCACTTAAAAGTGTTCATGGTAATGAAATCACAGATTTTTTCAACTCTTGCATGACAGTTTCAGCAATACAATAGTGGGATCAATTTTAAATAATTGAAAGAAAATCAGAAAGGGAACTCCTTCTGGTGTGTGGAAGTAGGTCATGCAGACTTAAGGAACCTTGCTCTGAAAATAGACTGCAGAGTGGTATTCCCATATCTATCTCACCTACATCCAGGTATCTTAAATTCCATCATGTAATACTGCAAAAATTCACCTCAAACAGCACAGAGATGGTTGTATGGATACAGAGCTTTGTACACATTTTCCACTTTCGATCTGAATGTTAAATTTGACAGGAATCTCTCATTCTAACACTTTAGAGAATAAAATAAAACCCTCTTGAAGGGAATAAAATAAATAAATTTTAATTCCACAAAATTTGCAAGGTTCAATCTGCATCAAAGCAAATAGAAAGACTGGTTGAATTCTTAAAAGATTCTTAGAATCATAGAATCATACGGCACAAACGGAGGCCGTTTGGCCCATCGAGTCTGTGCCGGCTCTTTAAAAAGAGCAACTTAATCCCACTCCCCAGCTCTCTCCCCATAAACTTGCAAACCTGTCCTCCCAAAATAAATGTCTATAACCTCTCTTTTAAAAGTTGTTATCAAGTCGGCCACCACCACCTTTTCAGGCAATGCTTTCCAGATTTGAACAACTCGCTGAGTGAAAACATTTCTCCTCACCACCCTCTGTTTCTTCTTTAAACTGTGACCACGAATCACTGATACGCCCCACCAGTGGAAACAGTTTTTTCCTATCTTCCCTGTCGAATCCCCTCATGATCTTAAAACCTCTATTAGGTCTCTTCGCAACCTTCCCTGTTCTAATGAGAATACATCTAGCCTGTCTAGCCTTTCCTCATGGCTGAAGTCCCTCATTCCTGGTACCATCCGAGTAAATCTCCTCTGCACCATTTCCAATGCCTTAACATCCTTCCTAAAGTGTGGTGACCAGAATTTTACACAGTACTCTACCTGAGGCCTAACCAAAGTTTTCTAGAGTTTAGTCAGAGCTTTCTGACTTTTGTACTCTATGCCCCTATTGATAAAGCCTATTATCCTGTATAATATCCTTCTTTGATAGTCTTGTTCTACCTGTCCTGCCACCTTCAAAGAATCACTCACACAAAACCCCAGGTCTCTCTGTTCCTTCACACACCTTAAAATTGTACTACCTAGCCTATATTGCCTCCCCTCATTTCTCCTTCCAAAATGCATCACCTTACATTTTTCTACATTAAACTTCATCTGCCATGTGTCTGCCCATTTTACCATTCGGTCTATATCTTCTTGCAGATGACTACTATCCTCCTCACTATTTACTATTTTTCCTAACTTTGTGTCATCTGCCAACTTGTATCAGAAGATTGTTTGGACCCAGATTGCCTATCACAATCAGAAGGGGAACGAACAGTTTTGGAGAAGTTTCTTCACATTATTCATTTGTTGATAACTGACTTAAATATTTTTAGGTCTGAATGCAACACTGCCAGCTTTTAGGTTCTGTGAGCTTTAATTACATGTGGGAAAGCATCACTTTAAGCACGTTAGGTCTTCTTGTTCATACTAATGTTCACCAACTCTAAAAAAAAACTTATGTGAATTGTATTACATATATAAATGTCATACAAATGAGCCACATTTAGTGGTACATAGTGTGGTGTGTCAACTCCTTCACATCTCTCAGGCAAGACACGTACTAATTGGCAATTTGTATCAGAATTCTAATTCACTGTCTTTTATTTCAGGAATACTTAAATACTCCATGATAAAATATAAGTTCACCATCAAATAAACTCTAGACAAATCATTGTTGCTTTCAGTATCATAGGCCAGTGCTGCTCAACTGTGACAATGCAGTGATTCCTACAGTAATATTTACACTGCTAAAACATATTTATAGGTGTGATACCCAGAAAATCCTCCACTGTATATTCATACAAAGGGATGTCTAGTTGTGAATGACAGAATCCTGTCTCGGAGTTCAGCTAAGAAACCATCCAGCATCTCTCCTGTGCTTTGTGAAATCATTGAAACCTCTTGATTGAGTTACACTCTTCCAAATCATGGATACATATCCAATATTCTATGCATAATAGATAGGAAACCTACCTGCAGAACAATTCCCCCCCACCACTTTCTCCCCACACACCCAACAAAAACAAATTACACTCATATAGCACCCTTTGCATTGGTCAGACATCTCAGGGCACTGGAAAATCACAGGTTTTGGACCTGAACTGGGAGTTGCTGGGAACAACCCAACCAATCACCCAGTACATCATGACAATTTGTAAGGCAGGCTGCCCCAGATACAGAGCCAATATTTACAGGCTCATGTTAAGATGAAAAATGTCCTCCAAAGAGAATACTATTTATACTTTCAAAGTGGGTCATACGGTTAGATTTTTTAAAAAGCGGCTTTTATTCAACATGTCCTTCTGAACATATTCCAAAAGTCACACAACGAGGAGTATGTATGTTTAAAGGCAAGACAGTGTTGAATCCTGACAGACCACTCACCGTCAAACTTCTTATGTCTTGAAACAAATGTTGTGCGCAGAAAGTGACTAGTTTCTTCCACCATATTTTCAAACTCCAGCTTGCTCTGTTGGCTCAACTTATCCTCCATTTCTGAGCTGCAGCACGTGTACCCTTGTGTGCATATACGCAGATGTTCTCCTGTACATAAATGGAGGACAAGAGTTAGTACACATCCATGGGGTATCTGTAAAACCAAAAACAATGCCATTCACATTGGGCGACATCCCAAGGCGCTGAACCAGCCATCTAGTTATAATACAATTGGCTTATGTGCAGAGAGCTTTGTATTGATAATTGCATCTGTTAGTTTCATTGGTATATATTGGTCCACATTGCATCCATCTCCCAGATAACATTGCATTTGTTTTTGTAAATAATTGTTTTTAACAATTAGCTCAAGTTTAAACAGATTTCTTGTTCAAGATGAAATGCAAGTATTGAGGGAAACATGGGCACTATCTTTCCAAATGGAATACAGACAGCATGATTGAAAGAGATTACTAAATATCAGGTTTGGTTTTGTAGTCAAGTCTTTTTTTTTGCTGGCTAAAACAGTTTGAAGTACCCCATAATATTACAATAGTTCTCAGAGAATCACCCTTATTTGCATAATCTAAAAAAGCATGAACCACTTCCACGCAATAATGTAATTTTAAAAAAATGCTAGAATTATCAGCCACTGAATGGCAAACATTTAAATGCTGTACTTTATCTGATGTTTGAATCTGGTGAATTTCATAGGATTTTTTTATTTACGATAATTATCTCCTCATTACATTTAATTGATGCAGGAGGGACATGAAGATACTATTTTGAAAATGAAGATTCCAATGAAACAGGAAATGCCTACGAAAATATCCTTTCAGCCAGCACAAGAAAATCATTCAATAACAAATTGAACACAAACTAGATTGCCTGAAAATCAATTTTTCGATTTGATGAAATATGCGTGTATGATACAAAAAACGGAACCAATAATGGTTAGAGATAAACGTTAACCTGCCATACAATAAAACCGAGATTACATGCTGGAAAGAGAAATAACTAATGTTATAAACAACTTTCGGTTCTGAATAAATGGGAACAATAGCATTGTGTCCAATTTAGTAAAATCAAGAGTGGTGCAGGAAACTAAAAGCTTAACTATTGCCCTCTTTGATGTTCAAATCAATTTTTGAAAGTATTCTGCACATCATATCCAGTAATAGTCCAGTGCTCACACTGTTCATTTTCAGAAATATTTATTTTGAACACTCCACGAAACTCCCAAGGCAGAGGGAGAGATGAGGGTCTTGTTCTGAACTTCATCTGTGTACATCTCTTCTGGATATCCATGCATTTCTCAATATTGGATTTTTCTCAAATATACAATTTTTTACTTTTCAAAGTCCCCAAAGTATTGTCTGGAAATTGTGCTTCAAAATACACCACCACCCCTCCCTCATTCTCATGGTGTTCAAATTGAATGACAGTTATTGAACACCATTGGAAGTGGTCAATAAATCAACCCTTTCTCCAAAGTTGTGAAGCACAGAAAGAATTGAAATGAAATGAAAAATAAATGAAATGACAAGAATAACTAAAAAGTGGTCAAAGAAAGAGAGCACCATGGGGTCAAAAATGCAGCATTTCTGAATGGGATTCTTTTCTCACGAATGCGATTAGAAATTCTTGATGACCCATAAAAACTACGTTCCAAAGGTAAATTGGGTAGTAATGGAGTTCCCATTCAGTTTGGCATGACCTATGCTCAGCCGCCATAAACAATTTCCATTTGCAATTTCTTATTGAGGACTTTCGCTCAAGCTACAAATGTTTTAGACACCAGTACATTTCATGGTCCCTGCACAAGTAAAGCATTTTCAAGAAAATCAAGTTTAGCAAAACAGATAATTAAACTACCTTGCCATGCTTCTCCTTCAAATTTCTAACCAATTATGGAGTTTATATCCAAATGCAGCCATAGGGTTAGCCTACAGCAAAGAGAGCACAGATCTACTACTCTTAATTTCAGCTTCATTGAACGTGGCTGAATGGTACAAAACTAATGAATTACTTAATTAGTAGGAGTTACATATGGATGTTCAGTTTCAGTCATGTCAAATCAAAAGCAGCCTCTGAAATCATATGCGAAGTCACAATCACTATAGCAATATTGCTCTCAAAATTGTTTAAATCATAACTGAGATAAAAAGGTACAGTATAAGATACCATAACAACAACAGTATCAACAACTTCAACTACATTATATAGTGCCATCCATGCAGGGTAGCATCTGAGAGCTCTTGATGGACCCATATATAACAACAACAAAATTATACTTGTATAGCGCTTTTCACGTCAGGACGATGTCCCAAGGTGCTGGGTAGGTCCATAAAGGTACATAAACCATGGCATTTCATGAACCTATGCACAGTATTACATTATATCAAGTGTTACAGAAAAGTGTCCAAACCACCTCAAAGCTACTAATTTATTTTGCCAGTTGCAAATAGTTTACATTTAATTTTTACATTACATTTAATCTATTGAAATAGCCAATAGTTAAATAGTGTGCTAAATAGCCAATAATGTGCAGTGAACAACAAAACAAGTAGATAATGGTGGCGTTGAGAGCTGGGAAAGCAGCTGTAGTTCCAACAATGAGCAGTGGACCCTTAGCAATTGAACTTATTTTGATGTTCTTTCCAGTGTACAATGACATATATACAGAAACTTTTAATTTATTTAATTGATTGTCAGAGTAGCCTCCCAATGTGAAAGACATTATACAAATGTAATTTTGCTGTTGTTGTATCCAACTAAAGTGAGAATTCCATGCATTCCACCTAAAATCTGTTGGGACTTTGGTTTGCAAAATTAACAACAAAATTACATTGATACAGAGTACCTTTCACGTCAGGAGCTGAGTGGGATGAAACCCTGCCCCTCGTGATGGGTCTGTTCTTGCAAGTGCTGCCAAGGAGCCAGCAGGGCTATGCAGTCAATAGTAATGCACTAGAATACTGTGGACCTGCCTGGCTCAGAAGCTGAACTACCAAGATCGCCACATAGGGCTGGCTCAATTGCAGCATTCTGTTGTCAATCATGTCACCTTAAAGGCAAGGATAAATATTCCTTTCATTTGATATAGCTCTTTTCACATCTAGAATGTCTCAAAGCGCTTCACAGAGTATGTTGTAAAGGGAATTGACTGTATATTTGTGGGTGAGTTCAACTCCAAGGCAACACCTAGGAGGATAGTCACTGATTGGTTGATCAACATTCAACAAGCATGTGTTTGAGCCCTCACTAGGTGATCGGGAACTGTGACCTTCCTCGTGGGCAACACAGTTCAGCATGAAATACATGACAGCATTGCCATCATCTTCCTGTCTATATTTTGGAGCCACATCCCTTTCCATTGATTGATGGTTCTACTACTTGGTGGTGTGGAGTTGAAGAGTTTGAATATCTCAGATTTCATATTCTACAGTAATGTTAAAAAAATTAAACATCTCAAGACGGAGAGTATGATAGAAAGCAGATATTATTGGATTATAAAAGGAAGGTGATGCTTGGCTACACTGATTATTTTGTGTGGTAACACATAATGTACATGAGGCAAACACAGCGGAGGTGATGTACTGTATATAGGTTTTCAGAAGGCTTTCAATTAGGTATTATATTAGAGGTTCCGGCTAAAATGAACATGGAAGACACAGCAATTTTTTTTTAAAGATGACGAGGAAAAGATGATTAAAAAACAGAGTAGGAATAAAGGACAACTTTGCAGACTAGGAAGAAATAGGAATTGATACACAGGAATCCATATGAAGACCACTACTGTTCATCATTTATTGCACAAATGATGTGGACTCTAAATAAATAATCCTTGCATTTGATATAGTGCTTTTTATGTCTTTCAGATACCTCAAAGTGCTTAACAGAATATACTATAAAGTGAATTGACTATTTTTTGGGTGAAATGCGGCAGACAATTACGCGTAGCAGTGTCCCACAAACAGTCATGGATTGACTGACTAAATAATTATTGGGGGGTTTTCCTGCGAGATTATGATCAGGTGCGTGGAGTAAGGAAAGTTGCTCAACTTTGATTCCTGCCTGGAATCAAACCCAGGTCTCTCGCATACAAGGCACATGCTCCAACCACTGAGCTACAGGACTCTACATCAAGATAAAATAAAGAGTTATGGTGTCGAAATTCGTAGACACAAAATGAGTTGGGGAAGTGCAGCAATTAATACTTGTAAAAGGACAAAGTGGACTAATTTGGTAAATAAACACTGTCATAGATGAACTGCGCAAAATGATTTATTTGTAAAATCTATGCAATTCCAGTATTGCCTTAAGGAAGAGTGGGATTAGAATTATACACACTGAAATAGTGTTTACATCTCTTTTGACAAAGTCCGTTTCCCTTCCAAAAGGGCTTGGTTTGTTCTTCTCTTGTAGTGTCTGCTAAAACGTTTCCAAGGGAATTTCAGAACAAGAGCTAAAGGCAGATGTCCAACGATCATCTGATGAGCAAACACCAATTCTTGGGAAGACAGCTGCTGGAAGGTTTTACCTGGAGTCTGAGTTCACGAACACACTCATATAGCGAAGGGTTTGAAATACTGTACACCTTGAGTGGTAGACAGAGAAGTAAGCTGCTGCTGTTTTAGCTCCAAACCGCAAACTGCTCATCACTCACTGAATAGGAATTTGTGTCTAAACATTGACCAGGAGGATGGTGGCAATGTTTTCATACGTTTCTTGTTAAGTTGGACTTCCATCCAAGAGATTCATCAAGAGCACACAGCAATTGCTATTCATCCAAGGACTTACTACCTGCTTGTCAGATGTGAAATGAAAAACTAGTGTTAATTTCCAAGGCAAGACTGGGGTGTGTGTTTTTTTTTGGGATGTGTTTATAATAAAATAATAAATAATAATCATTGCATTTGATATAGAGCTTTCCACGACTGATCAACATCTCAAAGCGCTACACAAAATATACTGTAAAGTGAATTGATTGTATATTTGTGGGTGAAACTTGGCAGCCGATTGCACACAGCAGTGTCCCACAAACAGTCATGGATTGAAATGACCAGTTTTTGTAATTGTGTTTTTTTTTGGACAGATTATTATTAGGCATGTGGAGTAAGAAAACTTGCCCAAGGTTTCACCCTGATCTGCCTGGATTCAATCACAGGTCTCACGCTTGTAAGGCGAGTGCTTTAACCACTGAGCTACAGGAGCTCCATGGTGTAATTGCCGTCTTCTTGGGGTTGAGCTAGCTCCATAGTGTCTGCTGTGCAACACAATGTAAAAAGCAGGCACACCTTCTATTGTCACCTTTTTCCCCCTCCCCCTGGCTCAGGATCCGTTATTGTGAAGGACTCTGAGATGACATCTGGCGTGGAGGGCACTACATAAATCCAAGTTGTTGTTGTACTAGTGGTCTTGCTCCTGAGCTACATTGGTCTGCTATATTCCAAGGCAATGTTGATTAGATCAGTCAACCTGGCCCATTGGAAATATTTGGAGAGACCACTCACTGAAGCAGAGATTCTTTCCACTTAGCTACAGTTATCCCTGCAAGGCAAATTACCAATGGGTAGGGTGATCCTATCGGTAAATAGCAGGAAGCTTGCCAGACCAAGAACAAAATGGCAAGCTTTTTGCAGTTTTGAGATATTGACAATTTAATATGGCACTGTATCAAATTCAAAGATTATTATGCATTTTGTACAAATTTGTTGGGGTATACAGTATTAAGTAGTCAGACTCGATGTCTTTCGGATCCCCTGCTTGTATTTCCTGCACATTGGCATCACTCACAGTAAAAATAGCAGCCTGCCTCCATCAGGAATACAAGTGAATCTCTATTGTCCTGTACAGTGTAAGTTAATAAAAGTCAAGTACTGTACTGAGGAAATGGGAGAAACCATACATTCAGAAACCCACATCCCTCTCATATACAAGATGTTGCCTGCATATGGATTTGTTATTTTTGCAGCATTGGCTCTCAAGGTTATCAGGACCTGAGAGGAAGACTCCCATTCTAGTAACATGTCTAGCCCTCCAAGTCCCATGGTGAGACTGCTCAGCAGTTCACTAATGCCTTGGCTTACTGCAGATCAGATCAGATTATAAAACAGAAAATTGAGAGGTGAACATTGAAAAGCAGTGCAATGAGCTTTTAATTGAACACTGGCTTATTGCAGTAAGGAGGAAGTCCAAAGGAAGAATAATTGTGCCAGTATTAAAAAGTATAAAGACATAAAAGGTTACAGAAGAAAGAAAACATATATGCCCTGCTGCTTGATTTTATTTTATTTTCAAAAATCAAAAGATTTATGAATACATTTGAAAGAACTTTGAGGAAAATAGTGGCAAATTACTTTGGTAACTTTAGATATGGGTAATGCATCAAAAAGCTGCTTTAACATGCCAAAATTTTATTAAACATACATTCAAGCAAAGAGCAGCATGACATACAAAATGTATCTCAGCAGAACCACAGTATCCCTTGTGGAAGGCGAACATGTGACGTGTGTTACAGATAGCATGCATTAAAATGTAGAGAAAATAGAAGGAATATATGAAATAATATTCTGGCAAAAATTGTTATGTGCAAATAACTGCATTTAGGGATTTTATGCAAAGGACTAAGAATCCTATAAATGACAAATTATGTTTATAGATTTTTTTTAATTCAGGAAAAGGAGAAATCTGGCAGAGGTGGTTTGGGTGGAATGTATGTCAGGCTCATAGCAGGGATTCTGCAAGACTCAATGCAAACATTGAACTTGAAACTTTTAAATTTAACCAGGTGTATTTACAGAAGAGTTAATGGAAAGCTGTACAATGTTGCAATTATAAACCAATGATACTGAATAATATGAAGCTAGAAATGTATGCACATGCAAGCTTAAATTGACTTAACTAAAAACTGACATCCTTATCCTACTATCCTCTACCACTGCACAAAGTAGATAGATAGTGTACTGGCATTTGATATGATTAATTATCACAGTAAGGAGCTCAATGCACACATCATAAATAGTTGTACTGATGTTATAGGTCTGGCTTAGTTAGTAAAATCGTGAATAAATCATATTGGTGAAGTCAAATATAAATTAGGACATGTGAGCCACACCATTCTATGAAAGTTGAGTGAATCAGCAAAGCATATAAATTGGAAATTTGCACTACACATAGTAACACCAAAGACTATTCATATAATACAGGGTAATTGTCCTCCTGACGTGAAAGGCGCTCTATAAATGTAATTTTGTTGTTGTTGTAATCCAACTGTAATGCAGTTTTTTGGGGTCAGCAATTTATGCATCATATGTAATTCTTGGGCTTCCAAGTTAAGACTAAATTTGAGAATTTTACAATTACATATGATCTGCAAAAATTATGCTAAGGAAAACTTTGGTATAATTTCTGTCCTCAGTCTTGTTCAAATAAGACACATTTATTTATTTGCAGCTGAGCAACTGTTATCCACATTTTATTGCATGCAGCATGCAAACAACAAATTAATCAACTGGAAAATGTGTCTTATTAAAATCAGAATTATGCTAGCACAATCAAGTTTCATGTTGAATATATGTACAACACTTCATCAACATTTGACAGGTTTTCCAAATGAAATAATTTGTAATTTTCAATGTTTGGGAAAAGCAAATCATATGCATGAAAAGACCTTCTACACAGATAGAATAAAGCTCAGTAAGTATGTACTTTCCACCCTCAGGTGTTCAATCAATATCCACTCCAGCCCCAGGTAACCCATCTAGAACTAGGGATATGTAAGATGCAAAGTGGAGTATCATTAGATTGCTGAATGGTAGATGCCAGGCACTGGACAATTTTTTAAAAAAAGCAGCTTGATTCTTTTATATGATCGGGGTGGATTCTGGAAACCTGAGTTTGGATGAGCTGAAGGGCCTTCTTCATCCAAACCGATCTTGTAGGGTCCGTCGATATGGAAATTTTCTGATTTAGATATATCGATGGGCTCATATCGAGATATACCGAAATATCGATATTTTTGGGGTTTTCGTACTGCGCATGTGCGCGCGATGCGCGCATTCGGGATGCGCACGTTCCAGGTGCGCGCGCATTCCGGGCCTATCTCCTCAGGAGGTAAATATCTTTCTCTCTCTGTGTCTCTCACTCTCTGTGTCTCTCACTCTCTCCATCTCTGTGTTTTTCTGTCTGTGTCTCTCTCACATCTCCCCCATCTCTATCTATCTGTATATTATCACATCCACCCAACCCACCCACCCCACCCCCCCGCTGTCCCTCTCCCCCCCCATCCCCCCAGCTGTCTCTTTCCCCCTCCTACCCACCGCCGTCTCTCTCTCCCTCCCACCGCCCCCCAGCCGTCTCTCTCTCCCTCCATCCCTCCCCCCCAGCCGTCTCTCTCGCCCTGCCCCCACCAGCCATCTCTCTCCCCCTCCACCCACCCCCCAGCCGTCTCTCTCCCCCTCCACCCCCCCCAGCCTTCTCTCCCCGCCCCACCCCTTGCATACCTGTATATTGTATTTGAGGACTATGAATACAATATGGCGGCTTTGCACCTCGGTCTGTGCATTGTGTATAGAGTTGAGCATTCTGGGTCTTGTAGTTCAGTGTGCGCGCGTTCCGATTTTTTACTTCAATATATCGACTTTTCGATATATCGATATTTTTGAAATGCCTATATCGGCGTATCGATATGAAAATTATATCGGGTTTTAGCGATATATCACCTGGAAAATGTGACTTTTTTGTGATCTTGTGACTGCTCTTCTATAGTTTCCACATTTTCTCAGATCACCTGATCTTTGTAGGCCAAAATGGACAAAACTCATGAACAACTCATTTCCAAAGAGCTTTAGTATAAATTGTAGAAAATCTTTAAAAATGGTGCTTTGCTTTGTCCAATCATTATTTGAAGAGTAGACTGTTGGAACCATTAAAATGTGCAGTAATATTCAGACCTTTTCAACAAAGTGCAGTTGTGTTTATACTGATTTGCTATTAAGTACATGCTGGTTTCAATTCTCCACCAGTGTAATAAGTATTCCCACATTGGATTCCTCAGCAAATATTCCAAAGTACTCCTGCTTTAGGCAATTGCAAATATTTAAAGGGAATGATACTCAGAGAGTAGATCTTTTTCAGATTTGGTTAACAGTAGTAGTTACATTTTAATTTTGAAATTATTTTTTTTCCTCTCATTTTCTCCCCACTAACACATGTCTCTCTACTCTTTGTTTGGCCTCCTCCTCCTTCTGGGGTATTGTTCTACAGACCAGAAGAGGGTGCTGTAGAGGGACCAGAAACAAGAACTTTTACTTGTTTCTCTCTTCCCTAATGCTGGAAAGGCCAGGGTTGAATTGGCCTTCACATTGAACCCTAGCTGAGATCAGCAAACTCAGTTTGGACTGGAATTCAATCAGTATTCTCCTAGTCCATAAATTGCAGCTGTATTGACCAGGGCAGCTTTAGTTTGAAATCGTATCCAGAATCTTACCAATCCCTTTAGATTCAGCAGGCCACAGACACGTGCATCTTCATGCATGAAGAGTAAAATTAAGAATACAAATAAATCTTAACACATACAGTTTAGCGTTGGTTCCTAGTGGGACTGAAGGCATTGCATGTAAATCACTCACCACCTAAGTTGTCCTATAAAAACAAGCCAAAGGCAAAAAATAAAGTAATGTCCTCCTGTCTGTCCTCTGCATAAATCAT
Source organism: Hydrolagus colliei (assembly GCA_035084275.1). Classification (NCBI taxonomy): domain Eukaryota; kingdom Metazoa; phylum Chordata; class Chondrichthyes; order Chimaeriformes; family Chimaeridae; genus Hydrolagus; species Hydrolagus colliei. The sequence continues at coordinate 707,026 of JAYJKW010000529.1, forward strand.
CATTCTGGAGCGTCCTTTGTTCCCTATGCTTTCAGATCAACTAAAAATGAATGCAATCCAAATGCACTGATAATTAGTTAACAGTCTCTTCATTATTTGCTCCATTTACAGCAAACCTCGACCTTAGTTTCCTTGGTAGGACTAACCTTATAAGATATAGAATCAGAGCCAATCCTGAGATCACTAGATCTGTGCAGCTGTTAAACGAGGAAGTCTCTGGAGATTGTGTTAATGAGAGACGACTGAAAGCCTCTTCGTTTCTATGTAGCAGAGCCCAGTTCTATTTTTGCATCTCAGTCACACTAAACAATAATACATTTCTGACACCACAATGTGTGGGACGAAACCAGACATGACTACCAGTCTCCCACCATGATAAGAGGCATTTTTATTTAATGTCACCTGTCACTTTATTTGGGGAGCCAAGAGTATAATATTTGTTCTTGGTTTTGTTAATGTAATCGTATTTTAACTGACATTTAAAAAATATATATACCTGTATTGTATATATCTCCTGTTTCCATTTACCTCTAAATGCGTTCTTCCACTGAGACATCAAATTGTGGTGTTTAAAGATCCATAGCAGGGATAATTAACTGCTGCAATATGTCTAAAGACTGGATCTTTAGTCACAGGTAAAAATAATAATCTGTGTGATGTGGGCATGAACACATTGATGCAAACAGGAACGCGATTCTTAAGATTGCTAGATAGCAGTATGACAAGTATTTCATGTCATTATTATTGACCTAAAAACTGTAAGGCCCCCACATTAATGTGTACAATGTAGAAGTTCAGAATTAAGATGTACATTCCTTATGTGATGCCGTCAGTTCACACCTCAGCAATCAAATTACTGTATTTTGCAGAAATGCACTCAACATAAAGGATTAAGGTGCTGGTCTCAGAACACGGGAAAAATCTCAAACAAAACGAATTCATACTGATTCCCATATTCTGCAATGCAATGATAAACCAACAGTTTCTATAACATTTGATTGTGGTCATATATTTATAAAGGTCTATCTATATATCCTTGTGCATCACTGTGTTACATATTGAAGACATAGATAGGTAATGACCAATTATTTTCAAGATTAGTAGCAAATCTGTTGCATGGCTAGTTCTGCTGCTTTAAGTCTAGGTTTGCTAAGCAGTTTGCAGCTGTGTATTTCCACCTACCTGCTGCCTAAACCCTATCCCCCTTGATAAAATAACACATTTTATCCTTTCCTGTTGCATCAGGAACTCAAAAACTGATCTGCAGGGAGTGAAACCTGCTGGGTTTGATCACTGTAATCCCCATTATACTGTATTATAAACATAAAAACAATAATTTAAAAAAAAATCTATACAATAAACAAAAATCAAAGAAATAAAATTCTATATTGACTGTTTTACAAATCAATCAACCATGGAATATCGCATGAAAATCTTTCAGTGATTGCATCTTAACCATATATCCTTCACTGCACGTCAACAACAAAACAGATATATATTCCTTCAAATATTACAGCAGAAACATGGGCATGATTTTTAGCCTGAAATTTCATTTCAGCATTTAGAAGCCCACTTTGCAATAATTTATATTGGCATCCAAATCCCTTGATGCAATTGCTGCCTTGTAATTATTTCCAGATGTCCATTTATCTTAGTTGAAATTGCATCCATCAAAAGTAATATTTCTAATACAATCTATATGAAACATGTTGTGTGACTTGCAACAATCATCTTGCACAATGTTTGAGACCTCATAACCCCAAATCCCCACTCAGATAGGGTTGTGGGTTATTAAGGATGAATCGAGGGAATTATGCTAGCAACACCATACCAACTGGATTTTTCTGCAATATTTGCTGTAATGGTAAAATATGAGCTCTCCAACTTATGCAATATTTCTGACTAAACCAAAATGTGTTAATGTTGCAAATGCATTACTTTAAAAAAAAATTATATACACGTTATCCATCTAAGACAGGGGAAAATATCAAGAACAAATTCTACACATTTCCAGAATTTTTAAAAAATGTAATGAGTCATTTTCAAAGGACCTTCACTGGGGCTTTCAAATCATAGTCTAGGCTGACACTCCAGTGGAGTGCTGGGGGAGTAATACAGCTGGCAATTGCATGTCATGAAAGAGTAGAATAACATGTTATTACTTTTTCCCCTTATAGGAACCTTGTATGAGGTGATAAGAGGGTGGACAACTGGCCGACTGAGAATTAGAGCTGGATTTATTGTGTGCTAATGCAGTACCATGAAGTTGTTTAAAATCTATTCAGAAAACCATGCAAGTTATATTTGTTCAAGGTAAGTACAACTGCTAATTCTGTGATGAATTAGTTGCAGTACTGCCTAAAAGGTTTGCCTGTAAATCAGCAATCCTTGTGTATACATTTCAGTGAACCAACATTTTTCCATTAATATGTACGGAAAAGTAATTGAATTGGAGCAAATGTTTCCTTTCACCAATTGTTCTTAATAGACTGTTCACTCCTTCGTATCATAACAATACTTTAAATGGTTTAAATGTGACAATGTCATATAGGAGCATCTGTTTTCTTGACTCACTTATTAGCTGTTTGGAAACATTGCTCAAAAGACTGAGAAAGATCCAGTTTAATACCATCTTCAGTCTTGCCAGTTGGATTGTGCATTAACCCTGAGGCTTGCTGAGAGGTAACTCCTGTAGTTTTATCATAATAAAAATCCTTGCGTTTGATACATTATAGTCCTATGATGTCCAGGCATCTTGATATATGTGCTTCACAGGATTCACTGTAAAGTGATTTGACTGTATTTTGTGGGCAAAGTGCAGCAGCCAGATGGCACAGCAGTGTTCCGCAAACAGCCATGGAGAGAGTGACCAATTTTAAAAATTTATTTGTGTATTTTTGGTGAGAAACTCTTTTTTTGTGCCATGCGAACAGTGCCATGGGATCTTTAAAGTCTACTTGAACAGGCAGACTGGACCTGTTCAAGTGTATTTTAACAGGTCCCCTTTTAACGGCTCTTCTGAATGATGGCATTTCTGATAATGCAACACACACCCAACAATGAATTGATCATCCATTGCCGTCACCTCCCTCACTGAGGGGAAGTGTCTCACCTTTATTCAGGAATTACCCAGAGTAAAATAATCCAAATCAGCAGCATTGGGGCCTCCAGACAGATTATTACAGCAATCTCTAAGGCAGTTTCAGCTTTCCAGTAAAAAAAAATCTGTTTGCCATTTTGGCCTTTGATAACATGGTATTAAGTGATACTGCTCTAGGTAATCAGAATAAAACACAGGCTGATCAATTAGTCCTTGAGATTCATTCACAATTTATCAGACGTGAATGGGAAATTAATAGTACAGTAGAAGCCTGTTTATCTGTGACTCAATGAACTGGCACTTCCATATAACCGGCACGCCCAAAAAAAGTCTCCATTCGACAAACCAGAACTTTGCTGGAACACTAGCAGTGAAGCATTTGTGAGTCATTGTTGCGCAGGTCGGCTTGCTGCTAGTAGAGTCTAGGGTTATTTGTTTGCCGCTTGTAGAGTCAAGGGTTATTGGCTTGCCGCTAGTAACGCTTTAAAGTTGCGCTGTCATTTTTTTTACCCACTTGGCGTCCTCCATTTTAAAAAGAATCGCGGGACTACAAACCTCAACTAGTAAAGGTAAGAAGCGCAAGAGAGTAGTTTAACAATAAGTACCAATACAATATTCTGTTATTATTTAGTCTGGTGTGTATGGTGTGTTGAACGAACTTAAATTTTTTTGTGGTGGGTTTTCGGCAGCGGGCTGCCTGAATATCGGTATACGCTTTAACCGGCAATGGCCAGGTCCCGCAGGTGCCGGATAATTGGGCTTTTACTGTATTGTGACAAGGTTCAAATGCTGGTAGTGAAATTAATTTCCCAAAGCAATTCTGAATCTTACTAAAAACCTGCTGACTTCACAAGCATTCTGAACTGCTCTGAGACTCCATCTGGCATGGAGGGCACTATATAAATCCATGTTGTTATTGTTGAACACCATCATATTGGAGTCAGGCTTTGTTCCGCTCCACTCCACTAAATATGCTTTTTCAGCATCACTTCACTCTGATCAAGATATTATACAATAAAACCTTACTTTCCTTATTCATTTCATGACTTAATGTAATTTTGATTGCCCTTTTATACAACACTTGAAATAGAGCAATGGAGCCATCTGCCTCCATTGGCATTACTGGCAGCACTCTTTCTGTGAAATGTTGCCACCCCAATTTGCCAATTTAAATGACCAATAGGATTGTTTTGAGTTTCATTTCAGAGAAATGTAGTATTCCTACAAGGATCTGCACTTCAAACTCAATGAGTTGAACATGCAATGTCCCATCTACCAGCAGTGGGATTGACTTCAGTTCCATCTGTCACTCAAGCTAATCACCGGTTATAGTTAACAGAAAATTATTTGTGCCATATAATAGGAGAACATCATGCTCAGTAAAGATAAACACCTTTTTATAGTTTAACTGAATCAGTTTTATAATTTTTGAATCAAGCTTGCATTTGACACTGACCAGACATGCAGGATGCAGAAGTAAATCTTTATTCAGGTCAGCCGCAAATAATGACCAGAATATGTCATCAGAAGATAGAAGCAGAGAGATGTACATGCTTCCACATACGTACTAAATATAACCCATGTGTTTTGAAGCTCAAAAGTGAACCCGGCAGAAACAGATATCAAAGAGTCGTCAATCTGTGCTACTGAACTACTGGATAATCCAGGGCACCAGTGGTTTATGTGTAAATTTGTATATTCCTAGGTTTGACTGATTTTGACTGCAGAGCTTTGCATTCAGTAGGAAAGGGAGCATTACAATCTCAGTTTCTCCCTATCCCCACTCCATGCGTTCACACAGCTAAGGTCAGTAATTATACTGACAAATGGCGAAACAGCAAGAAAATCACTGGAACCTGCACACAATTGGGCATAGAATGAGGGTAGGATGCATTCTGCTTCTGAATTGCCTGCCAGCACACCCACATTGGAAAAGGCACTTCAGGGTATTGAGTACCTAGGTAACAGTTCCAAAATAGAAATAAGTTGGTAGAGAAGTAGAGGCATCACATAGATGCACACACACACAGTGAACTTTTATTTACCTCCATTTAAAACAATCCAAAACCATTCGGAGATTTTTCTGCTGATACCAGGAGTGCCTTCAAAGACAGATGTTTGAAAATACCAGCCTGAAATAATGGCACTGTGCCAAAGAGAAACTTCCGTGGGGAAACAGTTTAAATATACCAGGTTTATCTTCAAATCCCCACAGCCTCTCACCCTTTAGATGTACTACCCCTGAAAATCATTGTCTATAGATTACTACCTGCTTAGACAGCCATCTTTACATAACCCTCACCTGAATTCAAGCAGATGCAATCATTTACTGTTGACAGCAGCTGGGGCTTCATAGCTGCAATTTGTACAATCCCAGAGCACCTTCCCCTTCAACAAGATAATCCTGGAATGTCATTTCAGTGTCAATTATTCAGTATAAAGCAAGTGCATTAAAAATGTATATGGACCGCTTGTGAACAACACAAACCATGAAACATTACACCCACATTCTGAAAAGAATGGTATACACATGAAATTCCATGTTGTAATCCCTCTTTTGTATTGGCTACTTTAATACTGTACACATATAAAATTTTACTTGGTGATATTGTTCTGATTTGTTCAGCATTTATACATCTTGTTCCTCATCCTTGACAGTAACACTTGTGGACACATAACAGTAACATCTTAAGAGTAGGTGAAATGAGAAAGTTTTGAATCGAGAACAATGGAAATTGTTGGGACATGTTTGATACTGGTATAGAAATTGTTGTTAAATATTCTACATGAAAAAGGGTGATTTAAACAAGTATATGTAAATATTTGAAAAGTACAAATCAAAATTGTATCCAACGTTTGCCTACAAAATACAGTCACTACAGTTTGCACTAACGTTAATAAAGCTCTTTGAGACATCCTCCTCATTTGAAAGGCACTACTATATCAATATGTATTTTGGAAGGATGATATCAAATGCACCAAAGTACAGTAAAAGCCTGTTTATCCGGCACCCGTGGGACCTGGCCATTGCTGATTAAAGCGTGTACCAGATATTCGGGCAGCCCGCTGTCGAAAACCCACCACAAAAAAATTAAAGTTCTTTTAATACACACCATACACACCAGACTAAATAATAACAGATAATAACAAAATATTGTATTGGTACTTATTGTTAAAACTACTCTTTTACACTTCCCACCTTTACTGGTTGAGCTGGTTCAACAATTCTTTTTAAAATGGAGGATGCCAAGCGGGTGAAAAAAAAGGCAGCGTGACTTTAAAGTCTTACTAGCAGCAAGCCAATAACCCTAGACGCTACTAGCAGCAAACCAAAATACTGCACCTGCGCGACAATGACTTACAAATGCTCCACCGCTAGTGTTCCGGATAAGTTTCAGTTTATCAAATGGGGACTTTTATTTGGGAATGCCAGTTATACAGAAGTGCCAGTTCATTGAGTCACGGATAAACGGGCTTCTACTGTACTTCTTTAATCCATAAAGATGTTATGATCTGATGGCACTTCAAAGCAAATATTCAAGACCAAATTTTAACTTGTACAGGCAACAGTTTGCCACATCCAGGTTGTCATGAAACAAAATTCAAATGCACATATCTATTCATGAAATCTAATATTACAAGTTAACCATTGTCCTGAATTCCCCAATTCTAATGCCAGCTAGGCTTAGTGATAGCATACTCACTTCAGCGTCAGAAGGCTATGAGTACAAGGCCCACAATTTGGAGTTAAGGTAGGTCACAGATGAGATATACAAAAGGTTATTTATCGTCCGAAGGTCATCATCTCCAATAATAATAATCCTTGCATTTGATATAGCGCTTTTCACATCTTATTGACATCCTAAAGCGCTTCACAGAATATACTGTAAAGTGAATTGACTGTGTATATTTGTGGGTGAATCGCGGCAGCCAATTGCGCACAGCAGTGTCCCACAAAAAGTCGTGGATTGAAATAACCAATTGTATTATTGTGGGGTTTCTTTTGAAGGGATTATTATTAGGCGTGTGGAGTAAGGAAACTTGCCCAAGGTTTCGCCCTGACCTGCCTAGATTCAAACACAGGTCTCCCCAGCTTGGTCTCCCCAGCTTGCAAGTCAAGTGCTCTAACCACTGAGCCACAGGAGCTCGCAATAATGCAGCAATCATATGTTGGAGCTCAAAATCCCAATGTGGGGCTTGAATGCACAACTTTCCATTTCAGAGGTGATATCAGTTGAACCACACAGGCATATTAGGCCCTAGTACCAGGAAAGGTAAGTAACAAATCACAGGGTGGGGGGTGGCAGGGGTATTGAAAGAAGCAAAGGAAGCTGAGACTTTGGAATAAGTGAGCGAATGACCTTGGTAAAAGCAAAGTGATCTGAGTGTACAAAAGGTCAAGACTCATGCTGCGTGCTTCTCAAGAATCTCCAGCTGGACTATTTCAACAGAGTGATGAAGTGTGAAAGAGTCACTGATACAGCAGACTCTAAAGGAATTATGTGTTTGGTTGATCAGAAAAATACATTCAGAAGCAGTTCTCCAATTTGTAAAGCAGAAAACCAGAGGGAGTGGGTGGTGGAGAAGTGATATTGTCCCCAACACATATTGAGTATTGTATGCATTTTACTTATATGATGTGCACATGTGTACATATGACACTAGTTACAAAAAGTTGAAAAAGTACAAAAACCACAAGTTCAAACAGATTTCCAAGTATTATTATAAGATTGTATTTTAGTTCCTAATTGCTGCCATGAATTTGTACTCAATGTAACATATAATCATGCCTTTTCCCAGTAAGCTAATGCTACCCAAAAAAAATGGTGCTTACCACTGTTAAACTGAATCCTGTCTACCTATTCAACAATACTGTTAAGCTCACATAATGGACAGATTGTCTATAAATAATACACTAAATAAAAGAGAAAGTTCCTGATGTAAATCTTGTTGGATTCATCCACACCTTCAAGTGTGAGGTTGATGAATTTTTGGTAGGTCAGGGATATGGGGAGTAAGTGGATAATTGGAATTGAAAGAATTTGTAGAGGTACAGATCAGCCATGATCTAATTAAATGGCAGAACAGGCTGGAAGGGCTGAATGGCCTCCTCCTGTTCCTGTGGTTCTATGTTTGCAATGTATATTACGTTAACCTATGGTGTTTTGTTTTTCCAAGTCGCTGATTGTGGCAATGAACTTAAGGTTGTCAGGGTCATGATGTTAATTAAACAAAGGCTCAGCCTGTGCGTCAGCCTAGCTCAGTTAGCACAGAAACACAAACAGAAATCACTGGGAACACTCAGCAGGTCAGGTAGCATCTATGGAGAAAGGAAAGTGAGTCAACGTTTTGTATCCATGACCCTTTGTCAGAGCTGGGGCAGTTAGAAGGGAAAGACTAACAAAGAGGGACAGACAGGGCAAGGAAGACAAAGGAGAAAATGTGGTAGAGGACAGGAGATGATCAGTTAAAGGGGTGTTAATGGTGCAAAACAAAGTGGGGTGGGGAATTGTTATCACTCTTCAGAGTCAAAGATTGTGGGTTTGAGCCCTGCATTGGGACCAGGAACCCATGTAGTTATATGCCAATACTATGGATGAGCTGCAATGTTAGAAGTGCCTTCCTTTGAATTGCATGTATAACTGAATCCTGTCTGCCTATTCAACAACAAAATTTACATCTGTACAGCATCTTTCACGTTGGGAGGATGTCCCAAGGCACTGGACAGTCAAGTGTTTTCCACCCGAGTTGGGCTTTGGATTGGGAGGTTTGTGGAAAGTGGGGGTGTGACTGATGGCACAGTTGAAAAGGAAGGTCTTGAGATGGGACTTGAAGGAGCCTAAAGAGAGGACCAGGTGGATGGATTGTGGTGGAATTCCAACGGTTGAGGGCAGAGTGGCTGAAGGTTCGCCTTCTGATGGAGAAACAGATAGGCGGGGGAGGTGGGGTGGGGCACAGCCTGCTGAGTGGAGGGAACGAACATAAATGTTTAAAATGAAAGGGCCAAGGACAGAGCCCTTAGGGATGCCACACATAATGTTGTGGGGGCTGGAGGAGAAGTCATTAATGGTGACATAGTGGAGAGAGTGGGAGAGATAAAATTCAAACCAGGCAGGGGAACTCCTCGAAGATTGAGCTGAGAGGAGATGTGGTTAGGGAGGATAGAGTGGTTGACAGTGTCGAAGGCAGCACTGAGGTCGAGGAGGACAAGGAGGCATAAAGAGCACTTGTCACAGATGTTCAGAATATCATTAGAGACTTTGACCAGGGCTATTTCCGTGCTGCGGGCAGCACACAAGCCAGATTGTAGGGGTTAAAGAGGTAAAGGCAGAACTGGAAAGAGCGATGCTGGAACATGACAAGTCCTTCCAGGGCCTTGGAGTGGAATAGGAGGTTGGACATGGGCAGTAGCTGGAGAATAGGTATGGGTCCAGGTGGTAAAGTGGTTCACTCCATTTTCCTCATTGGCCTTCCAGGCTCTTCCCATCACAAGCTGCAGATCATCCAGAACTCTGCAGCTCGTGTCTTCTCCCACACTAAGCTCTGTGATCACATCACTCCCACCCTCGCCCAGTTCCGTTGGCTCCCCATTCCCCAGAGGATCGAATTCAAGATCCTCGTCCACACTTTCAAGGCCTTGCTCCATCCTATCTCTCCAACCTGCTGACTCCCTATTAACATGCCCGCACCATCTGTTCAGCAGGCTCCAGCCTGCTCCATGACCCCCGCCAGACCCGCCTTACCATTGGTGGCCGGGTTTTCAGCCTCTCTGCCCCCACAATCTGGAACTCCATCCTATAGTCCCTTCATCTTGCTTCCTCCCTTGCCTCCTTCAAGGCCGGTCTCAAGACCCTCCTCTTCGATTGTGCCTTCAGCCACCTTTCCAGCTTGCTCCCTCCTCTCCCCCTCACACTGCCCCTCCCCCATGCCCGGGTCCTGACCCCTGATTGTTCAGCTCCTTGGGAGGTCCTCTCGACGTGAAAGGAGCTCTATAAATGTAATTGTTTTTGTTGTTGTTAGCATGTTACATTTTATGATTAACTGTAAAATAACAATGATATGCAAAAGATATGCATGTCGCGACCACATCACTCCCACCCTCACCTGTCTCCACTGGCTCCCCATCACCCAGAGGATCGAATTCAAGATCCTTGTTCTCACTTTCAAGGTCACTCATGGCCTTGCCCCCACCTATCTCTCTGACTTACTGTCTCCCTATCAGTCTGCCCGTCCCCTCCATTCAGCAGACTCAGGCCTGCTTCGCGTCCATCGACCTAATCGCCCAACCATCGGTGGCTGTGCTTTCAGCGGCTCTGTTCCCACACTGTGGAACTCCATCCCACAGCCCCTCCACCTTGCTTCCTCCCTTTCCTCCTTCAAGCCCGATCTCAAAACCTTTCTCTTCAACCGCACCTTCGGTTGCCCCACTAACTCTTCCCCTTCTCCCACTCTCCTTCCCCTTCCCCCTACCCCGACCCTCCTCCCCCCTGCTCGGGTCCCAACCTGACTATTCAGCGCTTTGCGATGTACTCCCGACATGAAAGGCCCTATATAAGTGCAATTTTGTTGTTGTTGTTGAAATGCATCAAAACAGAAGGGCTCAACAGAATTGCCATTGTTTATGATGAGCACTCCTTTACTTCAAAACAGATTTGTTTTCCATTTGAGAGATTGCCTTGAAAAATCTTAGTAAACTTCCTGCTGGGTTTTTTTTTGTGCTGCATGTTTGCCAACACAACTTGGGATTTTGGGAGTATAATTAGCCACAGCTGGTGAACTTCTTTGGCGGCAGACAGCCTGTCAGCTAATAAATTTATCTCTGTCACTGCCTCACCTCAGGGAATGACCAGTACTGAACCTCTGAGTAGCCCACTGGGTGATGCCAGAAAGGTTACCGCACACATGTGTGTCCCATTAGTCATAGGGCTATGTGCAACTCTTTGTCAAGATGATAGCTTGTCACCTGATGCCTATTCTATACAGCCAGGCTGAGAGAGTCATCTTTCTGCGCAAGGCCTCTGTCGGGCATGTTCCACATTGACTGTAGATTAAACTAAACAGACGCCCCTGTGAGATCTGTAAAGTCAAGCCATTTGTTCATCTCCAGCAGTTGCAGAGCATTCAGAAACCGGTGAGTGCAAACAAACTGTGCAGGAGTCACTCAACCCGTAGCCTGAACACCTGAGGATGACTTTTTTAAAAAAAAACACGTGAAATAAACAGAAGCACAGAAAATGATTGAAAAAATAATTCAACAAAGACATAATTCTTCTACAACGGTTTGCAATGACAATAAATGTCCATTGGTTAAAAATGACCCGATGGACAATTGATTGAGGAAAGGAAAATTATATTAAAATATTACAGCAGTGGCCTGACAGCATACAAGCCCAAATTATAATTAAAAAAAACACAACTAAGCAAAGCTTCTGTGTTCTTTGGTACACTGTAAATGTCAGCATCAGTTCAGTAATACTCTCGCCTCGAGGTCAAAAAGATTCCAAGCTCAAGCACACCAGGAGTTGAGCCAATAATCAAACCTGACAAGCTAGTGCTTCATTGTTCTTGTCATCTTCCTTCTGATGGGACATTAAAATGAATTTCATCTATTTGTTCTTTTTGATGTCACAATTCTACTGCACTATTTCAAAGAGCAACAGGAAATATTCAGGTGGTCCTATTCAATATTCCTCCCTGCTTCAAATTCATATATAAAGCCCAAATAATGCATTCATATCATTATTGTTTGTGGATCTTGCTAGCATAGATAAACTCCCTTGTTTGCTTACACAAAACTGAAAAGTAATATATTATTACAATTTTGTAGGAGTTTCAATTTGCTTAATTCTTAAGAATGAACTTTGTATCAGGACGACACCTTAAAGCAATTCAGATATATTGTGAAATATAGTACAGTATTTTGTTGTCAAATGCAGAAGGTGGAGGGAAGAGGTTCTCTTAGACGCAGGTTGAATGAGCATTTCAGCACAGGCACTGTTCCACCCCCTAAAAACAAATGTCATCACCCCCATACCGAGAAAACTTTTCCAGGACCTAGCCCTTGTCTCCAGTTACCGCATCATCTCCAACCTCCCATTCCTTTCCGCCCTGGAATGACCTGTTGTATCCCAGTTTCACTCTTATCTTTCTTGCCATTCCCACTTTGAACCCCTTCAATCCAGCTTCTGTGCTGCCCATAGCATAGAAATAGCCCAAAGTTTCTAATAACATTCTAAACATCTGCAATCGGGGCTTTCACTGCCTTTTTATCCTCTTTGACATCTCTGCCGCCTTCTACACTGTTGTCATCCTCCTACACAGCCTCTCCTCTCAGCTCAATCTCCTGGTTCAAATCCTACCTCTCCCACCATCTCCACTTAAATCTCCCACATCACCATTTATAGGTTCTCCTCCAGCCCCTGTCACGTGTGATGTCCCCCACAGCTCTTTCTCTGACCCTCTCCTTTTCAACATCTTTATGCTCCCCCTTGGTGACACCATCCACAGACATGGGGTCAACTTCCATATGTATACAGATGACACCCAACTCTATCTTTTTGTCCCTACCCTTTCTGTCCATGACTGCCTGTCGGACATCAAGTCCTGAACGTGAGCTAATTTTCTACAGTTGAATGTCAACAAGCCCGAGGCCCTTCTGATTGGGTTGCGCCAGCACTTCCGTACCTCAGCCACCAGCAGCATCAATCTCCATGAATGCACACTTGACCTCACCAAACCAGGCAGGAACCTAGGTGTCTTGTTTCTTTCCCCAAATCCATGCCTAGACCCGCTCAAGCTGCTGAAACTCTCGCTTATACCTTCATCATGGCAAGCTCGCTTATGCCAATGCCTGCTTGTCAGCCTCACCAACTCCTCCCTCCATAGGTTGCAGATCATCAGTTAACCCATTTCCCTCCCTCCACTCTCCCTGGTCCGAACCAAGCTCAGGTTCGAAACACTGATTGTGTTTGACAAGCGCCTTGGGATGTCCTCCAGACGTGAAAAGCACTATACAAATGTAATGTTGTTATTGATACAGGTGCAGTATTTTCTTTTTTTTTAAATCTTCTTTGTACAACACATCTCCATTATAATGTAATGATCCTTAAAGCAAAGCCAAAACGTATTTCTGATTAGGGCTGTGTAGTTACCGCTGAGGTTAACTCCTGAAGGTTGTGCATGTGCAGGAAGTGCCACTGATTGCAACTTCTTTGCAAGAAGTAATAATGTGAGGGGTGACCCAATGACCCAGAAATGGTCTATTCTTAGCATCAAAGTCAGTTTTAATGCCAGAGCCAGGTGTACTTCAGCTCTGGTATAACACGAGCCTACAGTGGACCCATACTAAAAGCAAAGCTGAATTCAACCGAAGCCATTCTAACAGAGTCGCTTTATATCTAAGTTACAATTATTTCCTAGGAGATATCTAAAAATAATAAGCGACACCATACAAGTTTCACACAGTAGAGGGGATAATTGATCAGATTGGTTCAAAACAGTAAACATTGTGGTTTACGGTTACTCGTAAGAAAACACAATATGCTTCAGATGTGCAATTTGTGTTCATTTTTGAGGATCATAAATGTTGCACTACCCTTTATTGACAGCGCTGTAATAGATACCTAGGTCCACCTAAAGATTATTAAACAAATAAGTAGTGATTCAACAGAGTGATGAAGAACAGATACTCTGGGAGTGATGATAGTAATGCAGCATTGATTATTTGAGCAATTATTTAGACAAAAGGCTGATTATCTGGAGAATAACCATCCAGAAGGAAATTACGTTGAAAACAATTGCAAGACATATGGCGTTTTAATATGAATGAAATGCAAATCATTTATATGCATTATCTGACCTGTTCAATTGGATTACTGCCATAAAAATCACTAGAGATTAAAAAAAACAATTCTCTGGAGCAATTTTATTCAATGTGGATTGTTTGTTAATATTGATAGATGTCCAAGCAGATGACAACAGTTTACATCAGCTGTGTATCCTCTTCTTGGTTAGGAATTCATGACTGGTTAAAAAAATGACTAAAAGTAAAAAGTAACTTCCCAAACATGTACTTTCAGTGGGTTCTATCCACTCTATTAGTTTATTATTAATGTTTATTATTACTGCTCCTAACCTCTGGAATTCCATCCCACAGTCCCTCCACCTTGCCTCCTCCCTTGCCTCCTACAAATACCATCTCAAAACCTTCAACTGTCCCATCAGTCAGCCGAAATCCCCTCCTTTTCCCTCCACCTTCCCCGATACTGAACCCAGCTCGGGTCTGAAATACTGACTGTCTAATGCTTTGCGAAGTCCTCCTGATGTGAAAGGCACTATACAAATGTAATTTTGTGGTTATTGTTATTAATTTACTTATTTTCTTTCAATTCACCTTGTACTTCGAATGATTTTACAATTCACAATTCTCGTTTTAGTGAGATTGAAAAATGAAGGTGGCAACATCAGAAGGGAAAGGGTGTGGACAACAGCAGAAAGAAACATTTAAAAGAGAAAGAGAAGAGGCATAATACAAAACAGAGCCAGTGGGAAAACTTTCATGTGTTATAGTGGGAATACTTCAATTAAATGTGAAGACGGAACAAATGTGCAGCTGGAAAACAAAGGAAAAATAGTATTCAACTTACAACCTTCTTCTATTTGGTTTCACTATTATTGGCTGTACTGACACAATTTTATCCTCAATATCCCATTTTGCATTAATTTCCTGCCCCAATTTATTCTAAGTGTTTCCTCTCTCGTCTATTCCATCATCCTTTGTGATCACAAAGTACAGTCACTATACTACAGTAAATCTTGTGAGGTGCTTCAGGACATCATCCTGACATCAAATATAGGGACTTTTATTCCGTCACTTCCAGCCACTAGAAAGGAGACGCAGATTTTTCAGACAATCCCACTACCTACCCACATACTTCCATCTAACTTCAAAATTTACATGATAGGGGACAAAAATGAAACTCGGACACTAGTTCTATTTCAAATGAATCCATTGCTGTAACTGACTGCTGATGTCAAAGTACCCTGTCTGAAAACCAGAAAAGAAAAGCTTCTCCAAGCCTTATTCATGCAACGGTTTCAAGTCAGTCTCTTACTTGTGTCCATTGAATCAAATGTTATTCCATGAAATGCTTTTGGTGTACAACAGTAGTTAGCTTCATGGTAAATCACAAATCTTTATAGGTTTCTAACTAATTCTCACGCAGAGTAGAAGTAATAGCATACTCTCTAATTTGAGAAATAAATTAGCTGGAGCCTACTTAGGGTAAAATGGAACTCAATTTTCCTAGCTCAATCATATGTTCTAATATTCATTTGGCTATAATAAATTGAATATTTACAACATTTATTGTGGGAACTCAAATAGGCTCACATATTGAATGTCCTGCTGCAGTGAGTCAGAGCCCTGTTCAATGTCCTGCTGTTGGTACAGTACTAGTAAATATTTTTGGAAGCTAGTCACCACATTTCTTTCTATCTTCCGACACTGAGAGACTAACTATCTTTTTATTTGTACAGTATTCATTTGGTAAAATTCAGAACTGTGATTTGCAGATATGTCCCAGACATATATAAATTCTGAATATGAGAATACTTGTTAATCAAGCAACCTGGCCCTGCATGAATGCATGTGACTTAATGTTCTGTTCTTCAGCACTGAATATAATGACCTGACAGAGAGCAAAGCCAATGAAGTTAAATCTGCTCAGAACGTTTCTAAAATTAAAGATTATCAACGAGCAATTCCCAGGAAGAAAAAAATATGTTCTGCTTGGTAGCCATACTCTTGTACTACCATCTTCTCTGCTGAGCAGGAAAGCCTGAGACCTTCACTCATGTTTCCTTTGGCAGCAAATGTAAAGCAGGAGGTTTCTGTATTGATTTTCTCTCGCCTCCTCTGAATGAAGCTTGACATGACTAAGGTCAGGACTTACATCTTTCTACTGTAGTCTATGGCACTCAAAATGAGCAATGACCATCCTTAAAGTACAGCTCACTAACCAGCAATTGGACAATATTGGACACTGGAGTGTCCATTTGACAGGAAGAATGACGACATGATTGAAGCAAAGTATTGTGTGACTGGTCTCCCACTCTAGGCTCCATGACCATATCAAACCCAACCTCATCTTACTCTACTGGCTTCCCATCACACAGAGAATGGAGTTCAAGATCCTGGTACTCACCTTCAAAGCCCTGCATGGGTTTGCTGTACGCTACTTCTGCAACATTCTAAGCCACTACTAACCTGCCCGCTCCCTCCGTTCGGAGGGTGCTGGTCTGCTACAAGTCCCCTGCCTCGCCCACTCCACCACTGGTGGGCAGGCGTTCAGCCATTCTGTGCCCACCCTCTGGAACTCTGTCCCTTAGACCCTCCGCCTTGCAACAACAACAACTTGGATTTATATAGCACCCTCCATGCCGAAAGGCATCTCAGAGCCCTTCCCAATAACGGATCCCGGGGCCGAGCCAGGGGGAGGGGGAAGTAGGTGACCGAAAGCGCGATCAAAGTCGGTAGGTGACCAAAAAAAAAAGAAAGGTCTTTAGCCAAGATCTGAAAGTAGGAAGAGAGAGGGGGTGAGGTGAAGGGAGTGAGGAAGGGAGTTCCAGAGCCTTGGGGTGTAGTGGCTGAAGGCACAGCCGCCAATGGTAAAGCGGAGGATTCAGAGGAGAAAGAGGAAGCCAGACCCGATGGAGCGAAGGCAATGGGTACTGTCGCGTGGAGAGAGGAGGTCAGAGAGATAGGAATGGAGGGACTTGAAAACAAGAGTGAGGATCATGAAATAGATCCTCTGCGGGACAGGGAGCCAGTGCAGTCTGGCAAGGACTTGGGTAATTGGGGAGCAAAGTTTGGTAGGGTAGGAATGCAGGCGGCAGAATTCTTGGTGACCTGGATTTTATGAATGGTAGTGGAGGGGAGACCGAGGAGAAGGACATTTGAATAGTCTAGCCGAGAGGTGACAAAGGCGAGGACCAGGGTTTCTGCAGCTTTCTGCAGTGAGATATTCCTTACACTTCAGAATAGGGTAGTTAGATCTCAATTTTCACCAAAGCAAAAACTATACAGTTAAATCACAGTATATTCTGTGAAGCACTTTGAGACATCTCAAAGGTGTGACAAGGTGCTTAATTATTCCACCACCGTTTTCAATGCAGGGATTTTGTTTTGATGACAAATGCAACTCCTGGCTACAGAGCAGAACCTCACATTCAATTATGCCTTGGACATCAAGATGTGTTCAAACCAAAAGGGATGAAGTATGTTTCAAGAAACTTCACAAGCACTTTATACATGGGAAGATGCAATTATTAACAAATCTAAACACTGTACTGAAAAACCTTGTTGCTTTAAGGGATATAAACTCAGGACAAATTGCTGAAACATTTACCTTGGA
Source organism: Hydrolagus colliei (assembly GCA_035084275.1). Lineage (NCBI taxonomy): Eukaryota > Metazoa > Chordata > Chondrichthyes > Chimaeriformes > Chimaeridae > Hydrolagus > Hydrolagus colliei. The sequence continues at coordinate 724,540 of JAYJKW010000529.1, forward strand.
GCTCTGTTGAAGTACTTTCAGATCAAGCTACTCCTCCACTTTTAAAGATTTGGCAAAAAAATCTCTTAAGCCTTGCATTTGGTACAGTGAAACCTCAATTGTTTAAAACCCCGACATTCCGAAAGCCAGCAACTCCCTAAAACCAGAAAGATTTCAAAATACATACAGTATCATATTTTTTCCCCCGATGTTGGCAAATATCTCAAAGTTCAGAACAGCCGCTTGTAGTTCACAACGTCGCTTGCTCTATCATCTGGCGCTGTGGTCGCTGCTCAGTAGGGTCTGTCGATATGGAAATTTTCCGATTTAGATATATCGATGGGCTCATATTGAGATATACCGAAATATAGATATTTTCCGTTTTTTCATACTGCACATGCGTGCGCATTCGGAGTGCGCACGCATTCGGGGAGCATGCACATTCCGGGTGCAAGTGCATTCAGGGCCTATCTCCTCAGGAGGTAAATATCTTTCTCTCTCTGTGTCTCTCACTCTCTCCATCTCTGTGTTTTTCTGTCTGTGTCTCTCTCACATCACCCCCATCTCTATCTATCTGTATATTATCACATCCACCTCGTCTCTCCCCCCCCCGCCGTCCCTCACCCCTCTCCTCCACCACCACCCCAGCCGTCTCTTCTCTCCACCACCCCGCCCCCCCCCCCCCAGCCTTCTCTCCCCCCACCACCCCTTGCATACCTGTATATTGTATTCGAGGACTATGAATACAATATGGCAGCTTTGCACCTCGGTCTGTGCATTGTGTATACAGATGAGCATTCTGGGTCTTGTAGTTCAGCGTGCGCGCATTTACGATTTTTAATATATCGATATTTTTGAAATGCCTATATCGGCGTATCGATATGAAAGTTATATCGGGTTTTAGCGATATATCGATATATCGCCGGACCCTACTGCTCAGCAATGTTTGGCTTCAGTGCTTTGGACATGTGGTTATGCGGTGGCACTTCCCCAGCCATTTCTAGGTAGGTTTCTAAATACCGGCAAACTCTGAAATCCAAGAGGTGCGTGTGCCCAACTGTGCCCAACTGTGCCGGATTAACGAGGTTTTACTGTAAAGCACTTTTCAGGTCTTTTAGACGTTTGAAAGAGCTTCACAGAATATAGAGTAAAGTGAATTGACTGTATATTTGTGGCTTGTCTGAATCTTTGAAACAAATAATGCCTGCATCAATAGCAGCTTGCATCTATATAGTGCCTTATACATAAAAATAATATTTTAAAGCACTTGACAATTATAGTAATGGTGCTCACCAACCAGAAAAACAACAGACTGACAAAACTTCAAAGAATAGGCTTTTAAAATTATGGAGAGATGAACAAGGCAAAGTGCTTTCAGAAGGCAATTCCACTGTAAAATAGCATACTAACAATGATATTAAAAAATAGTAATAATAATAATCTCAACCAATGATGGTTGAAACCTAAACAAGAGTCACAAAAAGGCCCCAGGCTGGAATGTAGGATTGAAGAAATTTGTGAAATCAATAATAAATAAATAACATTAATTGCAGTCATTTAATGACATTTTATAGGCAAATGTGGCAGCCAATTTATAGCAAGGTCCCACGAAATTGTAATTAAGTTAATTAATTGAATGAAGTCCAATTCATCGAGAATTATTGACCTGGACACTGGGAGAAACTTCCATCACTTTTTGAATAGTGTCACGTGATGTTTATGTTCCCCTGAAAAGGCAGATGGCAATTAAATTTAACATTTCGTCCAGAGGACAACTGTTCTGAAGAATTCTTCCCCCGGTATTGCACTGGAGTGTTCGCCTTGTCTATGACCTCAAAGACCTGAAGTGACCCAGGTCAGGGTGAAACAATTAAGGGATTTGTAAAACCAGAACAAAGAATTTGACATCTGAGGTTTAGGGAGCTAAAGAAGTTGGCCAGGGGTGAGAGTAAACTTTGCTTATATCCGCCTAAAACAATACAAAAAGAGTCAAGATATGAAGGGATAACAAAAAGGGAAACTGGATTACGGTAGACAGTTCTAGTTGCAGATCAGTCACTAAACAACACTTCGAACCAAAAAACGTTTAGGATTATCTTTGATACAAGTGATTAAAATATCTGCATAAAGCAATGAGAAACCAAGGCACGAGACAGAAAGACACAAAGAAAAATTGGTAAAATTCTTATACCTGTTGTATTTTAAATGAATCAGTAACATATGTTGGATAACATATGAAACTAACTCCAGTACGCTTGATAATCCAAACTGCTGAGCACAATACAGTACAGTACTATTTCCCCCAAGAGAGCAAAGACGATTTAACCTCCAACATAAGAGGTCTTCTGGCCTACATCCTGCTAGAACTGCAACAGAGAAGGATTAGCACCTCAGGTTGTATAGATCCTTAGTGATTTGAATTCAGCAGGAAATGCTCAACAAGGATTTTTCTGCTGTACTCTCAATATGTCGTCTATCAAGAAACCAATGCCTTACTGATCTACACAAATAAAAATAATCCCTTGGCTACTATTCATAAAAGAGTCGGATGCACTTGTTACTTAAACCACAATAGGTTTTCAGAACAGGCAGATAGTTGGCAAATTAAATTTAATATAAAGATATATGAAGTGATTCACTTTGGTGACCGGCTATATTTTGGGATATTAGTAACCCAAGAGGGACTAGTTGGTCCAGATGGATTGATTTTGCTGTAACATTCCATGTAATTCTCTGTAAAATGTTACCTTTTCAGTATTACCGGTGTCCTGACTGCCTGTCTAATATTGACTCCTGGACGAGGGACAACTTTCTCTCGTTCTAACCCTTCACAAGCTGCATATCATCCAGAACTCTGCAGCTTGTGTCCTCTCCCACAACAAGCTGCATGACCACATCACTCACACCCTCGCTTGACTTCATTGGCTCCCCATCCCCCAAAGGATTAAATTCAGGATCCTCGTCCAAACTTTCATGGCCATTCACGGCCTTGCCCCCTCCTATCTCTCCGACCTGCTGATGCCCTGTCATCCTGTCCACCCGCTCCATTCAGCAGGCTCCGGTCTGCTACATATCCCCCGCCCAACCTAGTCTACCATCGTTGGACAGGCTTTCAGCCTCTCTGCCCCCACACTCTGGAACTCCATCCCACAGTCCCTTCGCCTCACTTCTTCCCTTGCCTCCTTCAAGGCTGGTCGCAAGAACCTTCCCTCCGTTTGTGCCTTCTGCTGCCCTCACAACTCTATCCCTCCCCTCTCTCCTACCCTGCCCCTCCCCCTTGCTTGAGTCCCAACCTGACTGTTCAGCACCTTCGGATGGCCTCTCGACGTGGAAGGCGCTCTATAAATGTGATTTTGTTATTGTTGCATTAATAAGGAATAATAATAATAATCCTTGCATTTGATATAGCGCTTTTTAGCATCTTCTCAAGAAATAAAATTACATTTATAGTGCGCCCTACATGTCGGGAGGTCGTCCCAAGGTGCTGATATCTCCAGACATCTCAAATCGCTTCACAGAATATACGCGTCAGTCAATTGCACACAGCAGAGTGCCACAAAGTTGTGAATTGAAGTGACCAATTTATTTATTTTTTGCTTGAGGGATTATTATCGGGTGTGTGGCATAAGGAAACTTGCCAAACATTTTGCCCTGCTGGGAATTGAATCCAGGTTTCTCGCTTATAAAGCGAGTGCTCTAATGACTGAGTTAACAACAACAACTTGGATTTATATTATATGCCCTCCAAACCTTGTACCTAGTGTTCAGGTTGAGTGCAAAGTATTTTCTAAATCTCAATATTCAATTATGAGAATCAGGAGGGTTTGTATGTCCTCTATCAATACAAATGATTTCAATTTCTTTGCAACTCTGCAAAAAACTGAAGATCACTTTTGAAATAGCAATACAAACATTTCACCCAGTATTCTTTCAATATTTAATTTGCACTTGTGGCTGAAACCTTGCAAGCTTTGCAATAGACCTAAACTGAACAAACATTAACTTAAAAAGCATTGTGTGATTCATTTTTGAAGAATCGTATTCCATACCTTGAATGCTAATCAATAACAAGCACAGTCTACATTTATATAGAGCCCTTCACGCTGGTAGTGTCCCAAAGCGCTTTTTTAAAAAAATTAACTCGAGTAATGTACTATTGTTGGCATTTTTATCCAACAATTTTTGGAATACTGTAACATATCTGTTTGAGGAACCAAAAACCATTTCCTTTTTTGGGGAACCAAAGAAAACAAATTCAGACAATGGTCAAGTAGAATATCTTAATAAAACTAGGCGATCGGGACATAAATTTTACTGCTTAGAAATTTGCAGTACCTGTACATTGAAATGAGGAAAAAATGGCTTCCTTGTACAGAACAGGTCTGGCTTTGAATTCTATGCCAGATTCACCAGTGTTCTTATAACTGACTGCAGAACTCCCTGCAGAGATAATGGACAATTCAACAGATATTCACTACCATGTTACCGGATATAGAATTTATCAGGCAGAGGAATGAACTGAAAACATTAATACCATAGCAGACATATCCTGCTTCTGTGCAAACCAAGCTGCATGTCTGTGAGCTTCTTTTCTGCACAAGGGTAGCTATGAAAGCCTTCTTAATTTTGCAACAATTAAGCTAATTGGTGCTATTAGAAGCAATAAGCATTGTTTAATAAGGATGCTCCAGAGGACTACCTATTATTTTATCCGAGAATCAAATTAGAAGAGCAAGCAATGTCCTTGTATTTGAATTCATTGTTCAGCTTTGCAGTTCTGTGACTTATTGACACTCGATTGGAAGATAAGACAAATGTCAATGTACTGCTGCCTTACTGTTGATTTGTGTCAATTGCTGCCTTATTGCTAACTACCAGTGACAGTTTACTTTCTGAACTATGTCCAACCTTCTCATTATATTTCTTGAAATACATTCAGTGCCAGAACTGGAGCTTGAACCTAATCCAGTGACATATTGATACAATATACACTTTTCAAAGCTTTGCCTGAGGTATCTGAACTATCACAAAATAGTTACTCTTCCTGCAGCTGAATAAATTATTTAACAAGAAATTGTTAAACAACAAAAATGTATTTCAATGTCTTTATCTCTTAAATGCAATAAAAAAAAGGAAAAGGGTTGTTCATTGCCTCAGGTAAAGTCAAGCAACAACACATAATTTATTTATATAATCATAAATCACAGAAATAGCAATCTGCAAGAGGGAGAAAGGGCTTGCATTCCTGCTCCATTAAGGAAACGTCGTCATATTTTGAGATCTTACCTCCAATTTCCTTTCAAGATGGAGTGGCAGGGAGAATATTTAAAATGTTGACACTTTTGTGAGACAATCTAAATAGCTTCCCACTTAATGGTACTCTCCGTTTAAATCTTTTTTTTCATCTCTGCATCTCCATTTTCCATTATGGGAGCATTAGTGAAGACAGTGTGCCAGTAAAATATTGAACGCAATTATTCCCTGAATCATCCAGGCTGACAGGTAAGTGCAGACTCATTAACATAGATACAGAATTCATGCAAATTTTCTCACCAGTTACCATTCATACATAAACAAATCAAACCCAAGCATAACTGGAATTCCTCATTATTGAATTTGTTTCGCATTTTGAGACACTAAAGATCAATTCCATCATTCAAGTTCCAAACTACAAGTCGCTGTACAAATGTGTTGTAGTTCTCCCTCTAAACCCAACTACAGTATAATGTTTAAGATATTGCTGCTGTTTCTTCTTGTGAGGCTTGTAACAATAACACTGAACATGTTAATGCGTGTTCAACACTGCTTATACCTGCATTGTACTGTACTTTATATGCTGCAAATGTACAACAGAAGCATTGGTCCATAAGCGCATAAGAATTACTTTTATTGGGGTAAAAACAAATCCCAATATGTTACTGCTGGTTGAGGTAGTGACATGGAAGTTATGCTAAATGCTACCAGTTCTAACGCCAAATAAGGAGTGTAAACACTGATCAATTCCATGGAATTCTCGATGTTATACTCTTTGTTTGGAGTTAGAACTGGCATTCCCTTGGCCTCAATCAGCAAACAGATCATGATATTCTCACCAGAGTTATGGCAGCTGATCTAGAAGCGAATAATATGGAATGAGGGGCATTGATTAAAGAAGTTGAGGGAAGACAACTCCAGATCTCAATAGATACAAATTAATACAACGATCACGACAAATCGTATCCCAGCATTTCTGGTTACATTAAGTGAAGTCTCTCAATCTAAATCATTGAAAATTGCATTAAGTTCAGAGCAACTGGATCTCATCTACAGAAATATATTTGCGGAAGGAAGCTCTGAACTCAGTGGTTTCAGATTTCTTTTCTGCCATTTCTGTGAGTGCAGAATTCTGCTCCATGGCAATGCCATTACAGTGAGTAGCATAAATCCTACTTTTCAAATGACACAGCTTCCAAAATGCAGTGTTTTAATACCAACAACATAGACAGGGGTTTAGAGAATTAAGTGTTTTGACAACTACTAATTTGTTACTCAAGGTTCCTAAGAATTGTAATTGGTCTTTATTTTATCATCTCTCCATTTTCTCTAGCTGTGACATGGATCAGAGAGTTGAATCTGTCAATTAACCTGACAAATGACAAGTGAAGACTGACACAAATTATGATGGAAGGTCATGTCCATTCATCAAAGACAACAAAATGATCAATGAACGATGGGACAGCCTAGTCTGCTCTATCAGTGTACAAGAGGAAAACCACAGGAGATTAACAAGGACTGACTTTCAAGTTAATGGCATTTGTCACAGCTCAACTAACTTTAAAGATTGGAAATATTGAAATCCATAAGCAAGGGGTCTGGAATCTTTAAGTTTCTGCAGTGAAGCTTCACAGGCTACTACAAGATTGACAGGCAATTATTAAAGCACAAATTCATAGCATTATCCAATACATTCTTGTTAGCACACAAGACAAAAGTACATACAGCTCTACTCGAAAACAAAATTTGAGGGGTAAACATTAAAGCAGGCAAGGCACAACAGGCAACAATGCTGAGAAAACACAAAAGAAAAGGATACAGCCAATGCCATAGTATTGGAGGAGAGGGTAGGAGAAATGGATAGAATAATTATAACCAGAGAGGAAGTTCTAAAAAGGTTGACGTCGCTCAAGGTGGATAAGTCACCTGGTCTGGATGGGATGCACCCTAGGTTACTAAGGGAGGCACGGGAGCAAATAGCAGAGACTCTGGCCACGATCTTTCAATCTTCCTTGGACACAGGGGTCGTGCCAGAGGACTGGAGGATAGCTAATGTTACTCCCTTGTATAAAAAGGGGCAGAAGGACAAGCCTGGTAACTACAGACCAGTCAGTCTAACGTCGGTAGTGGGCAAACTTCTAGAGTCCATAATCAGGGATAAGGTAGATCTTCACTTAGAAAGATATAGGCTAATAAAGGACAGTCAACATGGATTTGTTAAAGGCAAATCTTGCCTTACAAATCTGATAGAATTTTTTGATGAGGTAACGGAATGGGTGGATAATGGTAGCGCAGTTGATGTAGTTTACATGGACTTTCAAAAGGCATTTGACAAAGTGCCACATGAGAGACTTATTAGGAAATTAAAGGCCCATGGCGTAAAAGGGACAGTGGCAGAGCGGATCCACAACTGGCTGCGAGACAGAAAGCAGAGAGTTGTAGTGAGCGGCTGTTTATCAGACTGGAGGGAAGTGAGCAGTGGTGTGCCACAGGAATCGGTTTTGGGACCATTGCTCTTTATAATCTACATCAATGATCTGGACTTGGGTGTAGGGAGTACAGTTTCCAAGTTTGCAGATGACACTAAGTTAGGGAGAATAGTAAATAGTGAGGAGGACAGTAGCCATCTGCAAGAGGATATAGACAAATTGGTAAAGTGGGCAGACACATGGCAGATGAAGTTTAATGCAGAGAAGTGTGAGGTGATGCATTTTGGGAGAGGAAATGAAGGGAGGCAATATAGGCTAGATAGTACAATTTAAAATGGTGTGAAGGAACTGGGGATTTGTGTTAGTGACTCGTTGAAGGTGGCAGGACAGGTAGACAAGGCTGTTAAGAAGGCATATGGGATACTAAGCTTTATAAATAGGGGTATAGAGTACAAAAGTCAGGAAGTGCTGACTAACCTCTATAAAGCTTTGGTGAGGCCTCAGCTGGAATACTGTGTTCAATTCTGGTCACCACACTACAGAAAGGATGTGAAGACATTGGAAAGGGTACAAAGAAGATTTACTAGGATGGTGCCAGGATTGAGGGACTTCAGCTATGAGGAGAGGCTAGATAAGCTAGGGTTATTCTCTCTGGAGCAGAGAAGATTGAGGGGAGACCTAATAGAGGTTTATAAGATCATGAGGGGTTTCGACAGGGCAAATAGAGAAAAACTATTTCCACTCGTGGGCAAATCTGTGACTCGTGGTCACAGATTTAAAATAGTTTCAAGGCGAAGTAGAGGGGAGCTGAGGAGAAATTTTTTCACTCAGCGAGTTGTTCGAATCTGGAATGCATTGCCTGAAAAGGTGGTGGAGGCTGATTCGATAACAACTTTTAAAAGGGAATTAGATCTTTATTTAAGGAGAACAGGTCTATTAGGCTATGGGGAGCGGGCAGGGCAGTGGGATTGAATTGCTCTTTTCAAAGAGCCGGCACAGACTAGATGGGCCAGATGGCCTCCTTTTGTGCCGTAAAATTCTATGAATCTATGAAAACATAAAAATATTGCACTTTTGGTTCAGATATGCTTTTTTTAGTTTTATTTGTTTCCTCTCCTCTGTCATTTTGATTTCTTGGACAGACATATATAGAGGAAACAAACAAATATGATACACAAATTAATACAATACAATAGTTGATTTTGTGAGCAGCCATGATGGGACTCTCCTCTTCCTCATAACGGGAGGTGCTGCAAAGAATATATTGTTTCTTCCTCAGAGTAAACATTTTTTCTATTTCGTATTACTTTTATTTTTTCCTGGTCTAAAAGGCATTTAAATGGAAGCCCACCAAGTCTGATCTCACACAAGAAAAATGCCAATAAAATCTGATAGGTTCATCTCAAGTCAGCTTTCATCTGGCTGTCTTGGAGATTTTCCATGAAAATTTCCATGAAAGCCAAATGGAGTGAGTGTTACACCTGTACTGGTAATAATGTTGACCCAGTCCCTTTGATATTATGTTCTAGCTGTTCTATTAGTGCCAATAAAATGCAAATTGCTCTTAGATTCCTCACTTTGGAGGATGTGAAAGTAAGATTTATGAAGATTCAATCAGATGAGCAATTTGATTCTGGACTTGTGCTCTGAACAGTGCCAATTGATGTCAGTATGATAGGAACTGAGACTCTTAGTAATAATGATAGTAATAAATAATCTTTGCATTTGATGTAGCACTTTTCACATCTTCTAGACATCTCAAAGCGATTCACAGAATACACTGTAAATTGAATTGACTGTATAATTGTGGAGAAAACACGGCAGCCAATTGCGCACAGCAGAGTCTCACAAACAGCCGTGGGCTTAAGTGTTCAATTTTTTTTCTCTCCTGAGTTATCATTAGGTGTGTGGAGTAAGGAAACTTGCCACAGGTTTTGCCCTGGCAAGAATTGAACCATGTCCCTCGCTTGCAAGGTAAATGCTCCAACCAGTGAACTACAGGACTCTAGTAACCGAGACTGATAGTAGCAGCAATGCAAGTTCTCCTTCTTTACAGTGAAATTAGTAGCGACTTTGAATAAATCAAATTATAGTCACTCTTTATTCTTTCCTCACTCCCCTTCCACAACAGCCCCTTTCAGCAATTGAGTTTGGATGCAACTATTGTAAAATGTTTTGTAACACAATGCACCATGTCATGAATTGATGTGCATAATTGCTTTCCAATTCTTCCTAGTTTCCAGGTTGTCTGGAATAATATTAGCAGGAAATGGAAAAATAAAGTTTAAAATAAAATGGTTCATCTGAACTACAAAGGAATGCTAGAATAAGCATAATTAAATTTGTCAGCACAGCGATCTCTATTTTTTTTGAAAAATGAGTGGTATTAGCTTTATAGATATGAGTACCGGTATGTAAAATTCTGCTACTGTGAGGAAAACCTCCCTTTCACAACTTCACAAGGAAACAACTCAAAATATGAATTGCAAATAGATAATCATAGGAAACTTTTCCCAAGACATATATAAAATAATACCAGTAGGATGTTCTTCAGATACCAAGATCCTAAATCTCAGTTGAAATCGATCCAAAATAGATAACATCATCAGCCATTTACTACCATGTGTTACCATTCTTAAGGGTGAACAAAATAGGTTGTGGCTATAAAATAAACTCCAAGGATAATAACTGAGTCACTGCCCTTAGGGACGTCTTTTAACCATAATAAAAATAATAATAATCCTTGCATTTGATATAGTGCTTTTCACATCTTCTAATCTAGACATCTCAAAGCACTTCACAGAATATAATAATAATAATATTAATAGTGTACCATAAAGTGAATTGACTGTATATTTGTGGGCAAAACGGGGCAGCCAATTATGCACAGCAGTGTCTCACAAGCAGTTGTGGATTGAAATGACCAATTTTATTGTGTTTTTTTTGGAGGGATTATTATTAGGCATGTGGAGTAAGGAAACTTGCCCAAGGTTTCGCCCTGACCTGTCTGAATTCGAACACAGGAATCCTGCTTTAAGGCAAGTGCTTTAACCACTGAGCTACAGGACTCCACATAACCATCATTTTAAATAATTACTTTCATCAAATTCAATTGATAATTCCATCCCCCGCCCCCCCACTGGCATTAGAAGCAATGTAAGGCCAGATAATGTGCAATCACTTTCAAACTGCATAAAGAAAGCTGCTGCCCCATTCAACATCTAGCTGCTGATTAAGCTGCACAGTACATGTTCTAAAAAAAAACGAATTGGAAGATGAACTACAAAGTACTTAAGGAGAAAAGTAAGCCTGAAAGATAGGATACTTAGATGATCAGATGCAAATAAAATAAGCTGCATTGAAGCACACTCAAACACAGAAAAAATGCACTTTTCAGAGCAGCAAGAAGTATTATTCATTCATTAAAAGTTCCAGCAGTCTTGTAAAAAGACATGAATGACCATGCTAATTGCAAGGTTTTTTTGCATAGAATTCAATTTATTGTAACAACAACCAGCAGTTAAATACTATTTTTCTAATTATTCTTAACAATACTAATCTTGGCATTTGATATAGTGCCTTATCATGTCTTCAAGATATCTCAAAGCGCTTCACAGAATATACTGTAAAGTGATTGACTGAATATTTTGTGGGCAAACCATTACTGTTAACCGGGAGCAAGATTCAGTTGGCAGATGGAGTAGAATACAATGGCATGACTGACAGTGCAAAAATTATATTAAATATAATAATAATCCTTGCATTTGATATAGCACTTTTCACATCTTCTAGACATTTCAAAGTGCTTCACAGAATACAACAAAATTACATTTATATAGCTCCTATCGTGTCAGGAGGACGGCCTGAATATGTTGTTAACTGAATCGACTGTATATTTGTGAGCAAAACACGGCAGTCAATTGTGCACAGCAGTGTCCCACAAACAGTCGTGGATTGAAGTAAACAATTTATTATTGCTTTTTTGAGGGATTATTATTAGGCGTGTGGAGTAAGGAAACTTGCCAAGGTTTTGTTACAGAATTCCATGAGTAGTTGGCTCTGATTGACATTATTAGATGAAAGATCTGCATTGCTGTTATTGTAGAAAAGTGACACCAAGATAGAAGGCAAGCTGATACAGGAACCCAGTGGCATGTATTCAGAGAGAGGTACTCTTGGCTTTAGGTACAACTGAGTTATTCAAATCTCCCTCACTGAAGCAATTTTAAAAAGCATTTTGCATACATTACTGATTTAATACAAGTCAGAAATACTGTGAATGTAAATGGTTGATAAACTGCAAAAGACACCCATTGTATCATCTAATTCTTAAAGTTCATGCCCTGATGCAGCAATTTTCTGGTTTATTTCAACCACATGCATTCAGTTCCATTGATTATAAATAGGACATGATTGCTGCAGCTGACTCAACCCAATTTAGGAGCTGATCTGAGTCAGTGGAACAGCAGACGGTTACACAACACTTTCAAACCACAGGAGCTCTTTACACTGTGTGACTTCATACTCATTCCAACTAATGGGATAAACACCAAGAAAAGCCAAACCATAATGATTTTCCCCCTAGCCATTTAGCTCTCTCTATTTCAATAGCTTCTAATTTCTCTTTCACTTTCCCTACTTACAGCTGCTCATCCACTCTCTGAAAGGAGAGCAGATGAATGGACTGGATTTGTTTTTCTGATTTCTCTCCCAATCCATTTCTACTAATTTGGCAGGATGCAGCGATCCATGGGGACGGTATTTTTTTGATGCATTTTCTCATCATATTAAAGAGGCAATCAAGGCTGGGGGAATTGCAGGAAAAGAGATCTACAATTTTGCTGCTCCGGACACACTGCCCAATACGCTGTAAATTTAACGTGCATACCTGTCAAGTGAGAACAAGATCAGCTGTGATATTACACAGCTGCCAACGCTGCCAGGCTCATACACGAATGACAACCTAAACAAGGTACCACAGGGTGGACAACATCAGTTGAACTGCACCCCCACTGCTCACTGCAGATGAATTAATTAAAAGGGAACGATTTAAAAAAAAGAAATAATGAAAATCAACTTGTATTTAAATATCCTTCATTATTTCCAAAACTTAAAGTCACATTAAGAATTTGCAACTGAGAAGGAATCTAGTGTTAATATTAAAAATAGATGTGGCTACATCAAATACTGGGAGATTTGATGTTAAACAGATTGTTCCTTGGTCTTCAGATGGGATTCTATTTTTGTAAATATTTCAGTCTAAGAATCATGTTAACATCAGATAAATATTAAGTTGGTCTTTGCCAATGCTTTTTCAGCAAAATCACATATGGAGAAAAATTCAATTTCACTTTACATTCACCATTGATGTAGGAATTGTAGAGCATCCAATATTTGGCAAACACCCCTGATTTTGAAGCTGATTTTCAGTAAAACAGAAGGGAAAAAAAATCTGACAAAACCAAGAGCATTTATATACAGTAGCCTTACATGTTGGAAGGATATCCCAACAAACTGGAGATTCGAGTTGTGGGTTATATTCAGTAGGGATGAAGGTGGATTAGGAACATGACCAAGTTGGGTGTCAATTGTATTTTAGTGGAAGTAATCCCATGCCATGGCTGACATTGCTGAGCGGAAATATATAGATATCAAAAAGACGATCGAAAATAGAGTCCCGAGTAATGAAGGTGTGGGAGCAAGAAAATAGGCAGTTGGAAGATACAAAGTCACATGTCAGATATAAACTATTTGAGCTCAATCTTTAATGAACTTAAATTCAGTGCATTTCCTTCATCCTATAACATTGCTTAGAGACGTAGCCTTAGGTCTTTCAATATAAAACCTTCTGAACACCCACTTGCTTTTCCACTGTTCTTTAATAATGTCCAATCTTTATAATGCAAGTATTATATCGTTCATCTTGTAAATGCTAGTGCAGTGTCAATTACTCTTGCTTGAACAGCAGTATACACAACAGGATTAACAAACACTTTTAGTACTGTTAACTGATTCTTGGTTAATTCCACAAAGTTCTGCTCTGATATTGCAGGAAGAACATTGATTTTTTCTGAAATCATCTATTTTCACTTTTCAGTATTAGTTCATCAGAAAAAGATCTAAAACACATTTAAAGTGAAATATTGGATGAAAATTCCATCAATCAGTCAAACTAGTTATGCATTTTTTTTTACCTAATTTGCTTCATAAAGGAGCCAACAAACAAATATTTCAAATTGAATAAAAGTTTTGTTCTTGGTTGATAAAAGAGATAACAGCTGGATTCAGATACATATGCAAGTAGTTGGTAAGTACGACACTCAAATCGTATTTGTGAACCATAAGTGACAGTTCTAAGATATTGTTCTGTTTCAAGGATATGCCTGAAAATACAATACATTATAATACAGAATTACATTTGTAAGGAGCCTTTCAAGTCGGGAGAAAGTCCCAAGGTGCTGAACAGTCACGGATTATTACCCAAGCGGGGGCTGGCCAAAGGCACAGACAAAAGAGATGCCCTTGAGGCACACCTTGAAAGAGGCAAAGAAGAGAGCAAGGTGAAGGAAATCATCTTCAAAGGATGGCAAGCCAGTGGAGCCGAGCAAGGGTGAGTGTGATGGGATCACTGAGCCTGGTGCCAGAGAGGACATGAGCTGCAGAATTCTGGATGATCTTCAGCTTGTGAGTGAAGAGTTGGGAGGTCAACTCGTAGGGTGTTGGTGTAGTAGAGCCCAAATCCTCAGATCAAAGATTTTGTGGTAGGAATTGGGGGGCGCGGGGGAAAGGTAGAAATTAGGGAATAAAATACTTTTTTTTTCTTATTGTAGAGCCAGCCTATAATTCTATTGCCCCATTGTAAATTCAGATTGTGAAAGTCACTCATAGCAAGATATCATACCCTCGTGACTTTACATTGGAATCTCAGAACCACAGAAGTGTAAAGATCTCTAGCAACTCCATTTCAAGCAGAAAACTGCATGTCCGAATTTTAATGCTTACATAGCATTGAATAAGTTTTTTCCCTAACAATATTTTGATGTAACGGCTTTCACTTCCGAAGTCAGTCTCCTAGCAGTTCACAGTATTTACTGTGGAGTGTTGCAACTAATTTGTAAGCAAACAATTACACATAATTCTAAGTATTTCATAAATTATAACCATTATAACTACAAGTGAAAACCCTAACTGGTAGGATGGTTGTTGCTCGACAGCAGGAAAGTTTGCCAGACACGGCCCTCAATGGCAAGTTATTCCATATTAGCTGATTAGACTTCAGCAATACCCCAAGGCACACACTGGGACCCAAACCTTGGCTTTTGTCAACCTACACCTAATACTTTCTGGAATTAAGTAAGTAGGGTGCATCCCTCAGAGAGAGAATGCGCATTCATTTCAATAAACTGTGTAAATGCATCAGACACCTTGCTGACCCCAAAAAACACACACAACTATTTCATGCTTGTATCAGACTTATGAAAAGCTGGTATTCTGCACAATGGAATCAAGCAGGAAATCACGAAGCCTGCATTTGACTGCTGCTATTTGCATTATTACTTTCTTGGAAGAACAGGTTGGCTTTCATCTGATAAGAATGTGGTATTATGCTATTCAAAGAACACAACTACCACACAGATGGAAAATAGACCAATTTGATGAAAAATAAGACCAGTATCCTTGAAACCCAAGAATAGCAGCTGATTTGGGTTTCAAATAGGAAAAAAGTGGGGACAAATGCAACATCCCACAAGTATTATGAAACCCAGTGAGAATCACACACCCAGGCAAGAACTTCCCCATCCTGTACAATGATCTTTATACACAGGTGCCAAATATATACGATTGACATTACAGTATTTATAGCCTGCTATTCTGGGCTGATCATTGCCATCTATTGAAACATTTCTAACTTTCCACTCAGTTCTTGCAGGAACAATCCTTAGTTTCTGCTTTCAGTGGATTGGTGTAATGGAGCGCTGTTATTGCATGAAGTATTTATGATACAATAGAAGTATTGCAGACTTTACCCCAAATTGAAGTTTCCTCACTCCAAACACCTCTGTTTACCTAGCAGCGAGTAAGAACTCGATTGTTATTCAATTTGTGAATTGCGTTGCTGGGTTAATAATCGATTCCCCCCAAAAAACATATGGTCACTCAATTCATACCTGTTTGTGGGACACTGCAGTACACAGCTGGCGGTTAGATTTTGCCCACAAAATATACAGTCCATTCACTTGATACAGTAGTAGGTTCTGTGAAGTGTTTTGATGCATCTTAACGATGCTATATGAAATGCAAGTATTATTATTGTATAATGGGATATTCCATTAATTATACAGACAGCATTTAGAATTGATGAAAATATTTTGAGACATTTTAATGAGGCCCGATTTCCATTGCCAGCAGGCTTCACCAATTGACTCAAGTTACTAAATCTTATTGAATACCATTGAAAATATCCATATGCAGTATATAAAAGCATTAGGTATGTTTCCGCAATTGTAACAATGAACTTCTAAAAGGAAAACAAAAATCAATACAGCTTAAAAAAAAACCAAAACAACAACAAAGAAAAAAGAACCCAGTGATTGAAGCCCTTTTTTTTGTAAACAACAAATACATTATTTGAAAAAAGTTTCGAAATATGTGAATAAACGTGTTCAAACCGCATATGTTACGCGGGTGTATAGCTAGCACTGAGTAATTTTCAAGCGCAGCGTGTTACAGGTA
The DNA here is from genome assembly GCA_035084275.1 of Hydrolagus colliei. Taxonomy (NCBI): domain Eukaryota; kingdom Metazoa; phylum Chordata; class Chondrichthyes; order Chimaeriformes; family Chimaeridae; genus Hydrolagus; species Hydrolagus colliei. The sequence goes on from JAYJKW010000529.1 coordinate 740,934, forward strand.
GTTATCAGTGAAAAGACCAGCTACATTGAAATAAGGGAAGTTCAATTTATGCAAACTCCATGCTGAGTGAAAAGGTTCAGCCCAAAGCACAGAAGCATTCTTCTTCATTTAACAACATAGGCACAGAGTCTTTCAGCTAATGTGAGATTTCTGCAGCCAAAATACTCCAAAGTGCTTGCAAGGGATCTCTGACACAAATCTATTACTGGAAAGTTAATGCAAACCGCTGAAGAAAAGAGATTTGCATGGGGAATTTAAATCTAGACTCAAAAATTGAGATCGATTAGCCTTTAGATTTACATATTGGGAGCTCAAAGATGCATTTGAAGCAGTGTTAGCCTGACTTAGTTGATTGCACCGACCTCTGAGTCTAAAAGTTGTGGTTTCAATCCAGTTGTGGATTTTGAACTCAGTCCTTGTATGAAACATTAAACCAAGGCCTTGTCTGTCTATTCAGATGTATGTAAAAGACCCATTGACACTATTCAAAAAGAAAATAATGAGTTTCTCCTTGGATCCGAACCAACAATTGCCCGGCTTGGTCATTCGATGCAAGGGTCTTTAAAAGACGTTCTTGTGCAAAATGCTATTAATAATAATAATGCTTGCATTTGATATAGTGCTTTTCACATCTAGACGTCTCAAAGTGCTTCACAGAATATACTCTATAGTAAATTGAATGAATACTTGTGCGTGAAACACGGTAGCCAATTGCGCAAAACAGTGTCCCACAAATAGTCATTGACTGAGTGACCACATTTTTTTTGGTGGGGGGGAGGATTATTATTAGGCGTGCGGAGTAAGTTTTCACCCTGCTGGGAATCCAACCCAGGCCTCTCGCTTGTGAAGCAAGTGCTCTAACCACTGAGCTACAGATTTCAATTGTTGTTGCATTCACTCATAAAGTAATTACATACTAAACTTTACAGTAAGATCCTGTGAAGTGCTTTGGAGATGAGTTTAGTGACACAATAAAGCACTATATCTAAAGTACTCAAATATGTATGTGTTTTTAAGATGAATAAAACTTTTTACAGTACTATCAGCAAGATATTAACAAAAACATTTCATATCAGATATTGAAATAAAACAGAAAATTTAGATATTTAAATAAACTGAAATAAATCTCTTAACTTCTTTATTGTCCACTCTCCAGCAGCCTTTCAATTAACATACCATTACAATGTGTTAGGTGAAGTGGGTAGAAACCAACAGGTAGCAACAATTATTAATACCAGGGAGTACCGCATGTAATAAAAGTAAAGCTTTTGCGAAAGCAACTTGATTTTCAAGCATGAATTTGAGTTACTGTTTTCAAATGTTTAATAGATAATTGTTTCACCAACAAAATATAGTCCACTTTATAGTATACCCTGTGAAATGGTTTGAGACATCTTGACAACCTGATAAGGGGCTATATCAAATGCAAGGGCTGTTATAAACAGAAGTACTGTAGTAAATTCACATGGATGTGAATTTGGTACAGTTACAAATTCCAAAACAGAAGCAGTTTTTGTATGAGAAGAAAGGCCAGAGACAACAATAATAATCCTTGCATTTGAAATAGCACATTTCACAACTTCTAGATGGTTCTAAGCGCTTTGCAGAATATATTTTAAAGTGTATTTGTGTGTGACTGTATTTGTGGGTGAAACAAGATCCTCTCAACAGGGAGGTTAAGTGCTGCACAGCATCATTATAACATTTTCATATATTGACTCTGAAATTAAAGAGCGATGCCATGGAAACGCGCTGTTGTTTGTTTTCTAGTGCATGCTCCAAATGCCTTTCTGTTCATTGACAGTAATAACAGAGATTTAAAATGGAGGATTCCTCCGATTTGAAAACAAAGCAGTAATATTTGTCTTTTTTTTACAAACCAAGGTTAATTTCCACTAAATTAAGGCATATGCTTCAAACTGAGCTACACAAAATCCCCGACAGGTATAACTGATCAAATCTTTCATTTGTACCAAAAGACATTTTCCTCAGTCTTAATAATAAATTCTAAGCTCAACTAAAACTGATATAAAATATCCATGAAACAGGTCTATTGTTGGAATCAAATGAATGCACAAGATTGTCAAGAAGTATGCTTGTTTAAGATTGCTAGCTACATAAATTCTATTAGCTGGTAATACAAAATGACTTGTCCCAAATCCCAGATAGATACAATGGCCTTACTGTATAGCAGAAGGTCATAATTTGATTGCTACTTTTATAGCAAGTTAAGCTGAGACACTACATGCGCTATATAGGGGAAGAAGGGAGAGGAAATATTTTGGCGGAATGTTCTTCTTTGTAGATGACAGGCAAGAACTGTGTTCACCAAAGACACACTCTATGGTTGAACAACAATCGAAACACTCAGTCTAAATTAATGTGGGAAAGACAATATGTGGCTAGAAGAAAAACATTTGATCATCACCTGAAAATCCAAGATAGTTATAGATCATATTGTAAATTGGCACATGGAAAGTTCTAAACCTTATTGTAGTTGATACTATGGTGATGTGTGTGTAGAAGAACCATCATTGACTTTCACCGTAATCTGACCCGTTGGCCAGTGACCATATTAATGATCAATGTAGGCAGTTCTCTGAGGGGTAATTAAATGCTTAAATTCCTGGCCTAGGTAAAGTATTCCCACTTACAAAATGTATTCTCAATCTTTGGTCAGTTTAGCAAGAAGCAACAATACGTGCATTTCATCAGTGGAACCAGAATCTCACTCCACAACCACAGGTTCTGGAACCCATGCCCTGGAATACATCACAAAATCATCGTGTATTTACTTTTTTGAACTGATTTAAGAGATTCTGCTTCTGGTATAAAATCAACATTGCTAGTTTCTGGATTTTCCTGAAAAGGTCCCCGTGAGATGAAATGTTATTCTCTTTTAGTGATCTGCTTAAAGACAAAGAGCAATGAGAAACTGGACTGGGAAAAACCTTTTGAGATATCAAATTATACCATTAACTGGATCAGATACTTTAAACCTTGCAGTCCAATTGATTAAAAGATTATTTCATACTGTCCTCAAATGTTTTTTCATGCTGTTTGCTTTCTTCGGTGAACTACAGTTAGGTGATTTTACAAATACAGTAAAAGCCCATTTATCCGGCACCCGATCAACTGTAACTTACGTATAACTGGCACATAACCGGGCATTGCAAAAAAAAAAAGGTCCGCATTAGATTAACCGGAATTTATCCAGAAAAATGCATTGAAACTTTTTACTTTTCTTTTTGCGCTTTCGGCCAAATATCCGGCAGACGCTTTAACCAGCATTGGCCAGATCCCGAGGGTGCCGGATAAATGGGCTTTTACTGTAGTTGTTATCCAATATTACATTCAAAGTCTATCTTCATCTTATTGCAATCAAATTTATAATAATCCATAGAAGTCAATGTGAGCTACCAGTTGATTTACCTAAATATCATCCAACTGCAATAATTCATAATACGATACACACTTCCCAGTTTGGAAGTTGTACAAAAGTCCGAGTCCAAGAAATTTATCATAGTTATTAACCATGCTCAACCAACTAACTAGAACTTCTAATTCCAATGGAACTGATGTAGATACAGCATAATAAAATCAAGAAAAGGCATGTTATTCTTTTAATAATATTAACAGCATTCAGGCATGATACATATCAACTTGCAACAAAGCATAATGCTCTGAGGAATCCAACATAATGCTACTCTAGCAAGTGTAAAAGTATCATAAATAAATAAAATGTCTGAATAAAACAGCAATTCTTTTAAAGTAAAGAATTGTTGCTGAAAACAAGATGCTCAAAAGGATATTCAGATTACATGCCTTTCAAGATTGAACTCACTGAGTGGATAACAAGGATCTGCTGGTAAATTAACCATGCAGAAAGCTAGTTGGCAGCAGCTGGCAGAATTGGCCAGGATGTGGGAATAAGCTTCAGGCCACGGCTAATAATTTTCATTCTCATCCAGATTCTGTCTCTCTTCATGAGCACTTATTTACTTATTCAGATGCCTAATCAAGCAGCTCATTTCTGTGGTAGTCAGCAGACAGTTAATGTTACTAGACCAAAGACTTTATAATATGCACTTCAACAAAAGAATTACTGCTACTTCCCCAAATTACATACCATTCGATAATTAATTTTTAAAAATAAACCTAGCTCAATTGGTAGCATTCTCATCTCTGAGAGAGAAGATAGTGGGTTCAAGCCTCACATTGAGACATTTGAACTCAGTCTCGGTTGCTACTTCAGCCCAGAATTGAAGGAGCACGACTCTGCTGAAGGTGCCATCCTGCAGATAAGATGTTAAATATAGTTCTACCTGACTGTTCAGGCTGATATTAAACATGCCATGGCACCAGTCAACAAGAGGAGACAATTACTTTCAGCAGCTTGCCAAAAATCCTGTAGATAATATTTATCACTCACTGTTTGTGGGACATTGCTGAGCACAAATTGGCTGTTGTGTTCACCTGCAAATCAGTCACAACACCTTACAAACAAACAAATAAACTAAATAACATTTCTAGAGTGCCTTTCACGTCAGAAGGATGTCCCAAGGAGCTGAACAGTCAGGATGGTTTACAATAAGTCCTGCGAATATCTTTGAGATATCCTTCCAATGTGAAAAACGATATCAAATGCAACGATTATTAAAACAAGAATGTTCATCTTTATATACAATAATAAAAACAATAAAATTACATTTCAAGAGCGCCTTTCATATCGGGTGGACGTCACAAGGCACTGAGGGTCAGTTATAGCAGGTCAGTGGATATTTATTACATTTAACAGACTGAAACAAAGTCACTGCATTTTAACAACAACAGCCAATGCTATATTCATTGCGTGAAATTTGTGCAACAAAACATGAAAATCCACTGCAAGGATAAAAGATTACAATAACATGGGTATCAGAGGAAAGCCCACTTGGTTGCACAAAAGCAGTGAAGTTCAGCTGCATGAAAGCCTCCATGAAATAAAAAGTCTGTAGACATATAGGATCATATTTAATTTGACACATGATGCAATATAAAATTACATTTGTATTCTGCATTTCACATCAGGGGGGCATCCCAAGGCGCTGGATGTGGTATATTAGACCACAGTCTAAGTGCATTAGCAGTGCATTACTGATATTCACAAGTATGAAAGATCACCAATGATGTATGAAAGAACAACCCTGCAATTTGATTGTGCTGTATATCCCCAAAGCTCCTCAAAGCAGCAATTATTATAATAATCCTTGCATTTGATGCAGCGCTTTTCATGTCTTTTAGATATCTCAAAGCACTTCACAATATACTGTACTGTAAATTGAATTGATTGTATATTTTAGGGTGAAATGTGCCGGCCAATCGTAAGGCAAGTGCTCTAACCAGTAAGCCACAGGAATCCACAATTATCACCTGCAGCAACAGCCTTTAATGTTTTGTTATTTCATTTGGAATTGGAAAGAATATATTTGAATTTTTTATATTTTTGCCAATGGAGGGATTCCCATTTCTAAACTTCATGGGAATATACTGCAATAATCTGTATAACAAATGCTTCCTTCATTCTAAATAATTTTAAAAACATTTAATATCCGTTTTATCCCTCACATTTTCTTTTTACCATCGTGTTCTGCTCTAGTTTCTATTTTGTACATATTTCCCCCTTGTATCCACAATTCGTATTTGCGATGGGCCCACTTGAACAATGCTTTTAACACTCAAAGATTACTTTTTGCTGAAAATATAAAAATTCTCCAGCCGAATGAAAGGCTGGCTTCCTGGATTGCCATGGTCTAAGGTGCTGGTGCATCTAAAGTAGCATCAGCTTTGCCCCAAATATGTATCTCAACAGGGTTAGAAACAAGTACCCACTATCAAAATACTCAGGGGAACGTTCACTGATTGAATTTTTCCAATCTTTCTCAAACAAGACTACTCCATATCCTATTAATCTCTGATGTCTTCTCTGATTATAATAGCACTGGAACAAGTGAAGCAACATTTTGACTATTCTTTGATCGCCGAACAGATTAATTTCAAAATCCTCGCACTCGTTTTCAAATCCCTTCATACCCTGACACCTCCACAGCTCTTCAACCTGCTTACTCCCCAACCCATTACCTCCGCTCCACTGGCTCCAGTCTCCTGAATGTCCCTCCGAAACTCTGGAATACTCTTCCTCTATCTCTCCACCTTGCTCCTTTCTTATGTTCAGATTGGCCTGAAGATTTTTCTCTTTGACCAGGCCTATGGTCCACCCAATTCCCCCCCCACTCCTCCCACCACCTCCGCTCACCATCATGCTCCATCACCGTCAAGCACTCAGTGACACCACCCCGCATGAGGAGTGTTATAAAAATAGACTTTATGACACGATATTAGAAGTAATCCAGTAGGAAGTGTGATAAAGGTTCACTGCTACTGGATTGACATATTTTATAGTTATTATAAAGGAGATCAATTTAGGTGTATATCCTCTTTAGTATCCAACATGTGAGGAGCGTTTTCTATTTCTACTATTTATATTTTCTGTACAAATACCTTAATTTGTTCCATGTTAGATTTCATTATCTACAAAATAGACATGTTTGTGGTTGGTAAAATACTTTTCTTGAAGTCATAAACGTGCTTCTCTGAGTCCCAGCAACCAGAAGAGATGCATTGCACTGTAAATTTTAACAAAGAAATCCCAAGACGACACAGCAACTCAAAAAACCTTGGTACTGACCCTTGCTCACCTGGAAGATGGGATTTCCTACAGAAAATACAATTTACTTCACAAAACACATTTTCTAGCAAGGGTTTCAATAGTAGCTTTGTAACTATAATTAATTCACTCTGAAGTGTGTTTTGCACACCAAACAGTGAAATACACAAATATTTTTCTTTCGTCATTCACAAATTTAATTACGGTAGATCATGTTCAATAGTTGATTTTTGTAAAATTATTCCAGTACAACAAAAGTCAGTTTACTGGTCATAATGCTCTCAACATTCAGTGTGATATAAAGTTAAGATCAATCAGTATATAATATACTTAGAAATAAGTGGTTTGGGTTTTTAACTGAGCATCAGATACATATAATGAATTGGAGACATTGACAGGTTGCGAAATTATCACCTTTCAGAACTAAAGAAAAATAATTGCAACTGAAAAGTTTTGGAAAAGATGTGCAATGCAAAACTGGTAACATATAGGATAGACTTGGTCACTTTTACATATGGATGTGTTTCACATTAGTATTTGACTGATTCTATAGGGAGAAATTTACAGTATTTCTCAATTAAGAATAATCGCTGACTGCTACCATATTTTACAAAATGTTACAGACTAATCTTTGATACATATATTTACATGTACAGTTGCAACACAAGAACAGAGAGGATCTATATTCCATGGTAGTTTTTACACTCATTGATCACTATATAGAACACAAATTTAAGGTTGATTAATATAAAGGAGAATGGAATAGATAGGTGTGGATGAGAGGATCAGGAGAGGATGAAGCTCATGTAGAATCTAATAATAATAATAATAATAATTCTTGCATTTGGTATAGCGCTTGCCACATCGTTTATTTTTAGATGTCTCAAAGCGCTTCACAGAATATACTATAAAGTGAATTTACTGTATATCTGTGGGAAAAAACATGGCAGCCAATTGCGTACAGCAGTGTCCCACAAACAGTCGTGGATTGAGTGACCAAATTATTATATTTTTTGAGGGATTATTATTATTAGGCTTGTGGAGTAAGGAAACTTGCCCAAGGCGTCCCCATGCCTGGAATCGAACTCAGGTCTCTCGGTTGTAAGACGGATGCTTTAATCACTCAGCTACAGGATTTTACGAGTATACAATGAAATAAAGGGAGTAACAGTACTTGTTTGCATAAACAAAATCATGACCAGACTAGCTGGTCTGTTTTGATAATGTAATATTCTGTGTAATTCTACGTAAAAACAATTATCCAGTGGTGTGGGAGGTGGTGGTATGTGGGAGGGGTTCGGGGTGTGGGGTGGGCGGAGCCTCCTAAATACTATGTTGATTCCAAGGCTTCGTGCATGGCAATGAAACGTTCGGATTGAGTCAATCTTTTTCCGTAGTCTCGGAGGTCCAGTTCCTGAGCCAGGCAAGTCTGCTGTCCTCCAGGACATAATCTGATAATAACCCAACATGTCTAGCTAATTGGCGGGAATTGGTGGGGTAGACTAGTCAGTAGGAGCATTGATACTTCCCACTCAGCTCCTGTTAATCCTACAAGTTAAAGCCCCATTTTGCAATAACAACAACAACATTATACTTGTATTTACCTAACTAAACTTCAGGAGTCAGAAGTCTTGACTCTTGCTAACCGTGCCTAAAACTCTCCAGAATCAGGCTATGTGCCTCCAGGAATAGAATGCACGTTTCATTCAAACACAACACAAAGTAACATTTGTTTTTCATCTTTCGTGTCAGGAGGACATCCCAAGGTGCTGGAAGCACAAGGAAATTTCCAAGTGTAGCTGGCATATACATGTGGAAATCTGTTTGGCTTGGATACTGTTAAACATGATGAAGGGTTTCTATATGTTTCAGACATCCAGCTAACTGAATTTCAGTGTGGAGTTAATCCTCAAGTCAACAGTTCCTCTGTTTATCGGTATACTGGTTCTCTACACCATAGAATCTTATGGCACAAAAGGAGGCCCTTCGGCCTATCGAGTCTATGCCAGCTCTTTAAAAAGAGCAATTTAAATCCACTCCCCAGCTCTCTCCCCATAACCTCGCATACCCGTCCTCCCCAAATAAATGTCTAGCTTTCTTTTTAAAACAGCTTATCATGATCAATATTGTCTTTAGAAACTTAAAGACAACAATCATGTTGCTGCTCAGTCTTCTCCATACAACTGAAAATATTTTAAATAAAGAACGACAAGCAAAATTGATTTTCAGAGTCACAAAATCAATCTGAAATCTAGTTATGTAAAATTGACAAGGAACCAATTATTTCCAAGATGTAACCGATACAAATCAAACTGGTGTCTGACATATACAGAAAGCCAACACCACGCTTAACAACATTGAAACCACAGTTCCATGCACCTTACCCATATATGGAAATTCTAGATATATTTATTGGACTGGAATGCACAAACAAATAGGTGAAATGGGTAAATAGGAACAAGAAAAGGGTAAATAGGAATTAGAGAAGGCCATTCAGTTGGGATGTACCAAAAGATCAATAGCAAACCAAAAGATTGGGATAATCCTGCACTGTATAAATCAATGGTGAGACCAAATTTAGAGTCCTGTGTTCTGGTTGCACATTACAAAAAGGATATTGGAGAAATCAAGAAGATACAGAGAAGGGCAACCAAAATGATTGAGGCAATGGAAGGACTGGACTATATGAAGAGCGACTAAGTAAATTGGACTTGATCACGCTGGAAATGAGAAGATTTAGCGGCAACATGGTTGTTGCCTTTAAGATTCTAAAGGAACTAGACAATATAGATCATGATAGACTGTTTTAACTTGTCGAGAATAATAAAATCAGAGGCTCGGCCTGCAATTGAAGCGGGGAAATTGAGAACAAATCCACAAACTATTTCAGTGAGCGAACAGTGAACCTGTGGAACAGACTCCCTCAGGAGACAATTGAAGCAGGAAGTGTTGATTCTTTCGACCACAAATTAGATAATTTTCTTTCATAAAATAACATTATGGGACATAGTGCATAGTAGGGTCGGTCGATATGGAAATTTTCCGATATCGATATATCGGTGGGCTCATATCGATATATACCGATATATTGATATTTTTGTGGGGTGTTATACTGCGCACGCGCGCGCATTCGGGGATGCACGCACATTCAGGGGCGTGCGCACATTCGTGGCACTGAACTAAAAGACCTGTAATGCTCATCTCCCCCACAAAGTGTCGTCACTGATTGTCCGAGGTCGCCATTTTGGTTGGTCCTCGACACGACGAGAGTGTGTGTGACAGGGGAGAGAGAGACAGGGGAGAGAGGGACAGGGGAGACAGAGTGTGACAGGGGAGAGAGGGGGAGGATGTGGATCTGGCTTAGGTGTTGGCCTATCTCCTCAGGAGGTAAATAGCTCTCTCTCTCTGTGTCTTTCACACTCACTCTCTCTATCTCTCTCTCTCTCTGTGGCTCTCTCCTCTCTCACACCCACCCCCCTCCCATCTCTATCTCTCTATCTATCATATATACTGTATATTATCACATTCCCTCTCTCTCCCCCCACTCTCCCTCTCTCCCCGTCTCCCCCTGTCTCTCTCTCCCACCGCCCTCTCCCCCCCTCTCTCTCCCCCTCTCCCCCCACCCCTTGTATATTGTATTCAAGGACTACGCAATATGGTGGCTTGCAGCTCTGTCTGTGCATTGTGTATAGAGATGAGCATTCTAGGTCTTTTAGTTCAGTGATTCAGGGCTGCACACGCATTCGGAGGTGCGCGCGCATTCTGTGCTCTAGGCCCAGGAGGTTGCAATGCCGGTGACAAGGTAAGCTGGAAAAGTTTGCATTATACCGATAATACCGATATATTGCCGACAACGATATACTGATATTTACGATATACCGTTTTTTATATAGAATTTTTCGATATATCGATATATTTTAAATTCCGAAATCGGCATATTGGTATGAAACATTATATCGATATAACCAATATATTTATATATTGCCAGACCCCAGTGCATAGGTAGTTTGGGACATATGTACAAGTGACAACCGGGGAGGTGGAAGGCAAATTAGCTGGACCTACGTCTTTTTTCATCTAGCATTTATCTAGCAGTCCTTTGAACTGGTTTCCCTCTCTCCCCGTCTCCCCTGTCTCTCTCTCCCACCGCCCTCTCCCCCCCTTCCCCCCTCTCTCTCCCCCTCTCCCCCCACCCCTTGTATATTGTATTCAAGGACTACGCAATATGGTGGCTTGCAGCTCGGTCTGTGCATTGTGTATAGAGATGAGCATTCTAGGTCTTTTAGTTCAGTGATTCAGGGCTGCACACGCATTCGGAGGTGCGCGCGCATTCTGTGCTCTAGGCCCAGGAGGTTGCAATGCCGGTGACAAGGTAAGCTGGAAAAGTTTGCATTATACCGATAATACCGATATATTGCCGACAACGATATACTGATATTTACGATATACCGTTTTTTATATAGAATTTTTCGATATATCGATATATTTTAAATTCCGAAATCGGCCTATTGGTATGAAACATTATATCGATATAACCAATATATTTATATATTGCCAGACCCCAGTGCATAGGTAGTTTGGGACATATGTACAAGTGACAACCGGGGAGGTGGAAGGCAAATTAGCTGGACCTTCGTCTTTTTTCATCTAGCATTTATCTAGCAGTCCTTTGAACTGGTTTCAGTTTATTAAATCTAGTCAGATCTTTCATCTTTCAATTTGTTGTTGTTCCATTGCCAATGCCCAAATCTTTTGCCTCATCGTTTCACAACTCTAACACCAAAGTATTTGTCTATCTTCCTTTTAAACAACTCTTATTGATTCAACTCCTGCAGATTACTGAAGCAGGGCATTCACAACCATCGCTGTGAAGAAATGCTTCCTTATCTTATAAAAATAATTCTTGTATTTGATATGGCACTTATGTTGTTCAATGTCTTAAAACTCTTCACAGGATATATTATAAAGTAGATTGACTATATTATGGGCGAATAGAGCAGTCAGTTTGCAGACAGCAATGTCCCACTAACAGCCATGGAGTGAGTGACCAATTTTATTTAGTGGATCGTAGGGAACGGCGATATATCGGTATATCGGTAAAACCCGATATGATTTTCATATCGGTATGCCGATATAGACATTTTAAAAATACCGATATATCGAAAAACAGTATATCGAGGTAAAAAATCGGGATGCGAGCACAATCAACTACAAGACCCAGAATGCTCATCTCTATACACAATGCACAGACCGAGGTGCAAAGCTGCCATCTTGTATTCATAGTCCTCGAATACAATATACAGGTATGCAAGGGGTGGGGGAAGAGAGACGGCTGTGGGTGGGGGGGGGTGAGGCGGAGAGAGACTGCTGGGGGTGGGGTTGAGGGGGAGAGAGACTGCTGGGGGGGGGGGTGAGGGGGAGAGAGACGGCTGGGGGGGGTTGAGGGGGAGAGAGACGGCTGGGGAGAGGGGGAGATAGACGGCTGGGGGGGGGAGAGGGGGAGAGAGACGGCTGGCGGGGGAGAGGGGGAGAGAGATGGCTGGGGGGAGGGGGAGATAGACGGATGGGGGGGGAGAGGGGAGAGAGACGGCGGGGGGGGGAGGAGAGGGGGAGAGAGACGGCTGGGGGGAGGGGGAGAGAGACGGCTGGGGGGGGGAGGGAGAGAGACGGCGGGGGGGGGTGGAGAGGGGGAGAGAGATGGCTGGGGGGAGGGGGAGAGAGACGGCTGGGGGGGGGGAGGGAGAAAGAGACGGCTGGGGGGGGTGGGGGAGAGAGACGGGGTGGATGTGATAATATACAGATAGATAGAGATGGGGGGGTGTGTGAGAGAGGAGAGAGGGAGAGAGACATAGAGAGACACAGACAGAAAAACACAGAGATGGAGGGAGTGAGAGACACAGAGAGAGAAAGATATTTACCTCCTGAGAAGATAGGCCCCGAATGCGCGCGCACCCCGAATGCGCGCGCACCCCGAATGCGCGCGCACCCGGAATGCGCGCGCACTCCGATGCTCGCGCGCATGCGCAGTACGAAAAAACGGAAAATATCGGTATATCTCGATATGAGCCAACCGATATATCCATATCCGGAAAATTCCCATATCGCCGTTCCCTAGTTGATCGTTGACCATGGTACCACGAGTAAATCACTTCTCTTTTCAAATAGTGTCAGGGTTTTTTTAATGTCCACCTAAACAATCCAAATCTCATCCAAATGATGGCACCTCCAAAATGAAACAACTTCAGGACTGCATTGGAATGTCATTTTAGGCTATGTGATTACACGTTCTGATGTGGGTCTTGAACTACAACCTTCTGATTCAGAGGTGAGAGAGCTACCACTGCACCAAACTGACACATCTTTGTTCCAACAGTCTTGTATCATTGTGACTATAAAGTTTACAGGGTTCATCTAACAGGATCACTTATACCCGGATGAGTGATCCTCATAACACCATTCATGCACTGGACAGAATAAATAACCTCACTGGTAACCTCAATCTCTCTCTGCTTGGCTTTTGAGCCTATTGGAGTCTGTTTTACCAACACTACTGTGGCATTCGCTCAAGAAATTTCCTCCCTATTTTCTCACAAGCATCAAATATAATTCTCAAACTCATCACTGGGTTCATCAAAATTCAATCATCAGTTCAACCTGCAATCTAGTTTTAAGTCATTGACATATATCTAACAGAAAGTATTTACAGCAAACCACTTTGTGAAACTTTGATTTTATATGTATTCATGATCAAAGTCTTTCTGAGCACTTCCGTGTTTTTGAAGAAGTGTTCAATAAAAATACATCAATGTAATTTGCAGAATCCTAATTCCCATGAACCCATAATTCATGCACTAGAACAAAAACAGCTGAAAATCTTCACACAATGATAATTAATAAGTTTATACAAGTGCAATTTTGTTGTTTAATGATCTAAAAAGCTCATTTGTTGTGAAGTAATACACCTGAATGAATGCAACCTCACACATTTATGACTGATGACAACTTTCTGTCCTAAGCCTCCGACTGATGGAACATATTTATTGTGATGACTGACTAGAGATTTTCTGAAAGGAAATATCAAAGGATTGAAAGGAACATTAAGGAATAGGGAGTCAAACTGACTTGATTGGGGTTGGGGGGGGGGGGGGGGGGTGGGGTGGGCGGGGGGGAGAAAATGTGCTTCAGTTCCCACCACTTCACAATGGCCTAATGAAACAGATCTGCCAAATCCATATCAATTGGGTTACAAGACAGTGAAAATAGTAAAAAGAGAATACATTTGGGTACTCTTAATCTTCTATCTTCACAGAATCTATTAATTTGATATACTCAAATTATTTTCAGTTCAGGCTATTGAAAGTTTAACAAAGCAAAATAACTCTAAAAAGTGTGTCATTTGATACAAAACTATTAGAATTTACCTCAGAAAAGGCTGTATCCTGAAAATGTTTGGTGGGTCTCCTGAGAATTTAGGTCAAGTATTTTGGACCTACACAGTTTTGCCAACAATTGACTCACTTTCACTTGAAATACAATCCAGTTCAGGTCAAACATATTTGACTTTTGATCCAAGATAATTTAAGAAAATAGTTAATGTGAGTTCCTACATACATTGCAAATTAAAATCAATATTTTGGTTCCAGAAGGCCCTTATGAAGGACATCTGCTTTTGTAGACATTTTGTAAAAAAAAATCAGAAGATGTGCCATGCATAGAAGAATAAGATTTCTATTGACATCTCTCTGCAAACTGGAATACAAATCTCTCTCAGGCTGTTTGCCTGCATGTATGAGACTGTGTCATTCATGTGATTTTACAGTTAGAAGGTTCAATAGCCCAAACAAGTGCACTGAAAATTCAGGCCAGTTTATACATCCACCTTAGGTTTTAAATTGGATTCTGACAAATTGCAGGTCTTCTTTACCTTATTCAGTTCCTGTGAAGTGCTAATACAGTCGTCTGTTTGAGGTTTGATTAGGTGGGCAGGTAGAATTAGAGAACTCTGATGGAAAATAAACATTTAAATATCTAACAGGTAGTGTTATTCAGGGTGAAATTTACATCTCCCACAACTGAAACACTCTTGAATTAATCTATAGTGCCACTCATAAAAAAAATTCTCTGATGAATATCAAGTACAATACTTCAGTATTTGTGCACATGTGCAAATAACAAATTAGATTGTATACTTTAGGACATATTTAAGAGCTCAGCAGAGAACAAACTACTGTCATGTCGATTAATGTGCTGGTGTGGGCATAATTTGCCAATTTTAATAAAAACACATGCCCAGTTGTATTGTGGTGATAGTAAACATCTCTACTATCATTCCCAGTGATGTTCTGAGATTCTCTGGCAGCTGGATTTCCTTCCATTGAGGCAAGATAACCACGGATTAGCAATCAGTGGAATTCACAATCTGAAATAAACCTAAATGGAGCAGATTAAGATTTCAGACAATGGTTGAACTAAATGGGAAACCTGCAAAGATGGGAGTGAATTTGTCAAGGGAAGCTAGGGTTATTAGGATAATTCATCACTCACTATGCCAAAAACAATGAGAGGTAGCCATAACAGGTTAAACAGAATACTGGGTTATATTGCTAAAGTAATGAACTTCAGATTACAAGATACTGTATTATACGCGAGTTATATAGTTATTGTATAACTTGGGAGTTTGGTATTAATTTGCCACAATATAGGTAAGCTCCCCAGGCCCAAGAGGCAATGCAGAGGTAGGAGATCCCAGTATTAAGGGAATGAATTGTGAGCAATGATTAGAAGGGCTAGAGCTATTCCATCTTGAAAGGAAATTTCTCAAAGTGGACCTGATAGAGATGCATACAATTTTAAAATTGGATCAAAAAAACATAAACCTGGATGCATACATTGGGTTTGATCAAGGTTTCGCTCACAAAAGATACAGTCAATTCACTTTACAATATATGGCGTTCCCCCAGGGATCAGTTTTGGGACCACTGCTCTTTTTAATATACGTTAATGATTTGGGTTTAGGGAGTACGGTTTCCAAATTTGCAGATGATACTAAATTAGGGAGAATAGTAAATAGTGAGGAGGATAGTAGCCATCTGCAAGAGGATATAGATAAAATGGTAAAGTGGGCAGACACATGGCAGATGAAGTTTAATGCAGAGAAGTGTGAGTTGACACACTTTGGGAGAAGAAATGAGGGGAGGCAATATAGGCTAGATTTTTAAAGGGTGTGAAGGAACAGAGAGACCTGGGGATTTGTGTTAGTGACTCTTTGAAAGTCACAGGACAGGTAGACACAGCCGTTAAGAAGGCATATGGGATTCTAGGCTTTATAAATAGGGGTATAGAATATAAAAGTCAGGAAGTGCTGATTAACCTTTATAAGACTTTGATTAGGCCTCAGCTGGAGTATTGTGTACAATTCTGGTCACCACACTTTAGGAAGGATATTAAGGCATTGGAAAGGGTGCAGAGGAGATTTACTAGGATGGTACCAGGAATGCGGGACTTCAGCTATGAGGAAAGGCTAGATAGGCTAGGCTTATTCTCTCCAGAACAAAGAAGATTAAGAGGAGACCTAATAGAGATTTATAAGATTGAGAGGTTTCGACAGGGTGAATAGGGAAAGACTGTTTCCTCTGTTGGGCGAATCAGTGACTCGTGGTCAGATTTTAAATAGTTTCAAAATGAAGCAGAGGGGAGCTGAGGAGAATTTTTTTCACTCAGCGGGTTGTTTGAATCTGAAATGCACTGCCTGAAAATGTGGTGGAGACAGATTCCATAACAGCTTTTAGAAGGGAACTAGATCTTTATTTAGGAAGAGCAGGTCTGTTAGGTTATGGGGAGAAAGCTGGGCAGTGGGATTGAGTTTTTCTGTTCAAAGAGCCGGCACAGACTAGATGGGCCGAATGGCCTCCTTTTGTGCCATATAATTCTATGATTCTATATGTCAACGCCCTGGGATGTCCTCCCGACATGAAAAGCGCTCGAGATAAATGTAATTTTGTTGTTTTGTTGTGCTTTGAGACATTCTGATAAGATGCTATCAAATGCAAATATTATTATTATACTTTAGGATGCATCAAACTCTTCAGGGTTCGAAAGGACAAATTCAGTACAGACACCAGAACGTTATTCTTTACCTACAATTTGCCAATAAGTGTGGTTGAAGCCAGAGCATTGAAATCATTTATAGAGCAGCTGAAAAATGTGATGCTGAGACCTCAGTGCAGATGTTCTGGAAGGATAAGATCAAACCATAGAAATATATGATACAGAAGAAGGTTACTCAGCCAATCATGTGAATTGATAAAACTAAGCAGTCTTCTGTCCAAGAAAATATGGGAAAAGCATGACTGAAACAAACAATTTATTCTGCACTGTATATATTATCCATGTGTGTCATGCGTCATTGACTGCACCTCAAAGTTTCCGCATACTCGAATCTCAAGGAGTTATAACATAACAGTTTGGAAGAAAGTGAATCAAGGCAGCTCACCCTTAAAAATGGCGAGTATTATTGACCACCCTCCTCCATCCTACTTCAGTCATGCAAATTTTACACCAATTATTTGGTGTCTTTTAAAAAGAGATGTCGTGTTTTCCACCACTCCTTCCCATGAACCATAAACCACAAGAAACAAATCCCAGTTTTATCTGCAAATAATTTCTTGCTTGATTACTCAATGATCTAACAAATTAAAAAGGTTTATTTTTAAATGTTGTCCCAGGGTAAAATAAAGCATTCAAGAGCAAATCAAGTGCTATCATGTTCTTCATGGTTTGTTGTGCATAACATATTTAAACTGCATGGGAGCTCTCTGCATTCATTTGTGAAAAAATCCAACTGTTCCGTCAGTAACACAAGGAATGAGAAAAAGGGTTATTTAGTCTCCAAGAGACAGCTTTGACGTGAAAGGAGCTCTATAAATGTAATTTTGTTGTTGTTTGTGGTTTACCAAATTCTTCTACCACACAATTTCCAAGTCCAGATTTGTTGCCACTTAGTATGCTAAAGTTTACAACCATTGCAGACACCTAGCCACTACTACTGAACATTAATATAACGAATTATAACATGTGACCAGCTGGTAAAGCCATAACTAAAAACTCTTACACTGTTAGATTGAAAAATAAAGCATTCCATTGACAAAAGGGCAGAATTAAAGTCTATTTAGGTCATTTAAGTCATTTGCTGATGGGTTTCTCCCCAATGCTACACAATTCTCTATCAACTCCCTAAACCTACTTTCACTGGGGAAACATAATGGTCTGAGCCACTACCTCCAGTCGAGGAAAGCACTTTAGATGAACAAGAGACAACAGCCATTTGTTTCTTTCCCAACTGAACCAGTGAGACAGGGATAAAGAAAAATGTAATTTGTTATTTTATGAAAAACGACAGGAGTCACAGCTCATGCAATATATAGCTACAAGTGCTGAATTATGAAAAGTCTCAATGATAGTTTCTGAAGAGATGAAATGTCAGAACCCTTTAGCAGAAGAGGCACAAGTGCAGTATTAAAATTGGATTTGCACCAAGGTAATTACAGGAAATGTTCTGCCTTCCAGATGCAGTGTAAAATTTGTGGATTCCTGGAATCAAAGATTTAATGAATGTTACTCATTGGAGTGAATGTTGTAACATGTGACATCAGATGTGGAGTCACTTATGTTAGAATCCTGCTGTTTGCAGCATTCTACCAATGCTTTGGTAGTTGCACAAAGGATTCAATTATCTTATTGCCCAAAACTCACCTTCACACCATTAAATAACCCAGATTTATTTTGACACAGCACTCAAATCGTGGTTTGTAACAGTGCAGGAACGCGTAAATTATATTGTTTCTTGAAATTCATTAAAAATTTATGTCTGAAATAATCTAACCTATATTAAGGAACTTTACTGCGAACACCAAGTATGTAAGTAGTCAAAAAGGTCAAAGCAAGTATTCCTTAAGAATCTTCAGTCAAGTAGCATAATCCATTGATTGAATAGTACTACACTGTGTAATGAAATCATATAGGTTTGCTCCCAGGTTACAATGGAAACAGAAGCACATTTGTTAATTTGGCATTTGCGGTAAACCTTAGAATTGCTAACTTTGTACAGTAATAAGGTTGAGAAGTCAACTAATAATAACATTTCATAAAGCACCTTTTCAGATTAAGGCGTTTCAAAGTGCTTCACATTATACTATCAAGTAAATTGACTATATTTTGTGGTGGCTAAATCCAGCAGTCAAATATGCACAACAGTGTCCCACAAATACTTCTGAATTGAGTGACCAAGTCATTACTATTTTTTTAAAGAGATTATAACCCCCAGAAAAGCAATCTGTCAATCGACTAACATCCAGGTTCCTACTTATTGTTAGGTAAACAGAGGCACATAAAATGAGGAAACTGCCCCACGTTTTGCCCTGCCTGTGAATTGAACCCAGGTCCTCTCATTTATGAGGTGAGTGCTCAAACTATTAGCACTTCACAATAATAAAAGTATTACAGAGATCCGATTTGGGCTGACATTTTGAATCAGTAGCCAAGGAAGAGAATGGCTGTGCAATTGCTACTCACGTTACCAGATATAGTGCTGCAGACAGCATTTAATTGGTACTATAACAGATGCAGTAAGCACAATAATGTGGAAGGTATTATAATAATAGTCCTTGCCGCTGGTATAGTGCTTTCCAAGTCTTCTAAATATCTCAAAGCGCTTCATAGAATATACTGTAAAGTGAATTGACTGTAAATATATGGGCGAAATGGAGCAACCAATTACTCACAGCAGTGTCCCACAAACAGTCGTGAATTGAAATGGCCAATTTATTATTTTTGGGTGAGGGATTATTATTAGGTGTGTGAAGTAAGGAAATTTGCCCAAGGTTTCACCCTGCCTAGAATTGAACCCGAATCTCTCTGATGTTGATTATTGATGATTGTTGATCTAGAGACAGAATAAATGAATACTTCAATTTTACCTGGGAATTGAAAGAAAAAAAAGTCAGAATATTTCCTTTTTAATAAAACAATAAAAAAAAGGACCATTGCGAAATCAAGCTTCAGCTTTTTAAATAAGTTTGTTTTTCCTCAGATTGAAGTAATCAACCCTCAAATCTCACCTTTCATGCCAGCCTTGTGAAGCTACCGTTATTTAGCCTCTGTCGGAGTGATCAACATCAGTAACATATAATCAGCACATCAGCAATATTTTATAACATCATTTTGAACACATTACAAAAGGTCACCCCATTGTTTGTCAATTCAATCAGCCCACCTCTGTTCAACAGAACCACAGGACTTGGAAAATGTATCCTCAAAATGGTTAGTACATGAACATATTTTGTCCATGAGAAAAAACTTACACAAGGAGATTTAATTGTAGAATACAAGTCCCCTTTTGAAATAAACAAAGAGATCATTACCCCATCTCTAAGCATCACCCCTCTAACCAAGGCTCAGGAGAACAGTGATAAAATGACATTTGTCAAGCCATTAAATTAGAGCTACCTTGAGGGACATATGAAAGTAAACATTGCATACAAAGTGTTCAAGACAATTCACTTAAGAGTTGAGCTCTAATTATAGCTAGAAATAATGCAAGGAGTAAAATGTAGGCCATTCCATCAAATATGCCACAAACTCGACACAGAATAAACAATCAGACTGTCAAATGGATTTGCTTAACTTCTACCCTTTCCCCAAAACAGATATAATAGCCAATATCTCACTATGGCATTGAGATCAAAGTTCCAATAGGTGCAGACAAACCACTCGTAGACAAGCACTTTACACAGAAATGTGGTATAAACACAATAATAAAAAAATTGGTAATTTCAATCCACGACTGTTTATGGAACACTGCTGTACACAATTGGCTGCCACGTTTCGCCCACAAATATATAGTCAATTCACTATTCAGTATATTCTGTGAAGTGCATTGACACATTGATAAGATGTGAAAAGCGCTAGATCAAATGCAAGGATTATTATTATATTACTGTATATAGTTATCAACCCCTCAAAACAGTTACAATTACCTCCACCCTGAAGGAACCTTTCCTGGACACATCCCTGTTTTCCAGCTACTGGCCCATCTCCAACCTCCCTTTTCTTTCCAAGATCTTTGAAAGAGTCATTGCTTCCCAGCTTCACTCTTTCATCTCCTCCCACTCCCTTCATGAGCTGCCGCAATCGGGTTTCCAAGCTGCTCACAGGCACGGATGCAGACTCCACCTCATTAAGCTGGTCAGGAACCTGGGTATCTTGTTTGACCCTCAACTGTCCTTTCTCCCCAATATCCAAGCCATGACCAGCACTGCCTTCCATCACCTCCACAACATTGTCCGCCTCCACCATTGCCTCACCCCTCAAGCTGCCAAAAATCTCATGCATCCATTTGTCATTTCAAGGGTCGACTACGGATAATCCATCATTGTTGGCCCCCTAAACTCTTCACTCCACAATCTGCAGATCATCCAAACTCTTCAGCTTGATTCCTCTCATGCACAAGGCTCCATGACCCCAACATACCCTCCTCTGCCCGGCTACACTAGCTATCAATGCCTCAGAGAGTACAATTCAAAATACGCGTCCTCACTTTCAAGGCCCTTCAAGATGATTTCCCCCTCCTACCTCTCTGATCTGCTGACCCCCATCAAACCATCTGCTCCCTTCATTCAGCAGTCTCCATCCTGCTCCATGTCTGCTGCCCAATCCACCCTACCATCGGCGGTCCAGCCTTCAGGCTCTCAGCACCCATTCTTTGGAACAATCCCTTCGCCTTGCTCTCTTCCCTTCTTCAAGGTGTGACTCGAGACCCTCCTTTTTGTCTGTGTCTTCAGCCACCCCCTCCTAACTCTCTGCCCTCCCTCATCCCAATCATGCCCCCCACTCCCAATCTCCCCATCCTCAGGTCCTGACCCCTGACTGTTCAGCACCTTCCTCACAACATGAAATGCTCTACAAATGTAATTTTGTTGTTGTAGATTTTTTTAATATAAAAAAGGGCTGCTCAGCACTCTTGAACTTTTAAACCTCAGATTACAGGCAGGCCTGAAGGGGAGTCATTGAACATGGTAAACAAGCACCAAACACACAATACTTTATTCAACTGCACAACATATTCATCATGACTTACCACTATGGTCAAACCTTTCAGCAAAGGAAAACAAATTTGAACCATGGGGAAACATCTCCATTAATGAGATAAACCGCATGTGTGATTTCAACCCCCCTCAAAACAATTTACTTCCTCTGTGAATTTTGTACCAGATTTCAATGTGAATTGAGAGTTACAGAACAATCAGACCGTGCCATCCATCACTGAGCAACAGATGACATTCTCCAGTACTCCTGCCATCATTTATATACAGTATTTATACATTTAAAAAAATTATACAGGCAGAACACAGCCACCAATCATTATATAAGCATTTATTCTGTTGGTTCTCCTCTATTCATAGAATTATACAACACAGAAGGAGGCCATTCAGATCATTGTGTCCCTACAGGCTCTTTGAAAAGAGCTATCCAAATCAATCCCATTCCCCTCACTCTCCCCAAAGGCCTGTAAACCTGACCTTCCCAAATAATTATCTACTTCTCGCTTAAAAGTTGTTATCAAATCGGCTTCCACCCCCATTTTAGACAATGCATTCCAATTCCAAAAAATCGGCGTGTGGAAAGATTAATTTCATCAAAGATTTCTTTATATGAACCCCGAGGTCTCTCTGTTCCTTCACCACTTTTAAAATTCTACCCTCAAGCTTATACTACCTCTCCTCATTCTTCCAAAATGCATCACTTAGTATTTATCTATTAAACTTCTTCTGCCATGTCTGCCCGTTTTACAACAACAACAATTTAACAACAACAACAACAACAATTTACATTTATAGAGCGCCTTTCACGTCGGGAGGACGTCCCAAGTCTGTTTACAAGACCTTTCTATTTGACTGCACCTTTGGTCACCTTTCTACCCCTGCCCCTGGCTCGGTCCCAGGATCTGCTACTGTGAAGCGCTCTGAGACACCATCCGGCATGGAGGGCGCTATATCAATTGAAGTTGTTGCAGTCGGTGTCAAGAACATAAGAAATAGGAGGAGGAGTTGGCTATTCTGCATCCTCGAGCCTGCCCTGCCATTTAATAAGATCATGGCTGATCTTCTGACCTAATTCCACTTACCTGGCCTATCCTCATATCCCTTAATCCCTCTATCCTTTAGAAATCTATCAATCCCAGAATCAATTTCACTATTTACTACTTCTCCCAGCTTCGTATCATCTGCAAGCTGAAAAACTGTACTCCCTATATCAAAGTCCAAGTAATTTATATCGCCACAAAACAGCAGTGGTTCCAAAACTGAACACCCTGGACACCACTGCACACTTCAATGCAGTCAGAAAAACAGATGTTCACCACCATCCTCTGCTTTCTGTCCCTCAGCCAGTTCAGTATCCATGCTGCCACTGTACCTTTAATACTGTGGGCTTGTATTTTGTTTGCAAGTCTCTTACGTGACACTTTATTAATCACCTTTTGAAAATCCATACAAACTACATCAACTGCACTACCTTCATCCACCCTCCCCTCTTTCATCCAATTCCTTCCTCCAAATCACCCCAATAAATGGATACGTGACAAAGAATGGCTATCAAATCATCAATTTGATTAAAATAGTGAAAAAAGTGGATTATTATGGAATCCACAATCTGTTAGAACCAGGCAAATATTGACATTGTTATTTGCAAAGCAATGCATTCTATAAAATAAAGCAGGCATTCAATAATTAAGACATTTTGCTTTGGTGGGAAGAGGGAGAAGAAGTCTTCTACTGTGAGACAGAGATGCTTCAGAGAGCACTATAAGAAAGTTCATAATAATGCAGAAGGGTTTTAATGTTTAATAGAAGGTTAGGTTAATAATGTTCACATTCTAATGGAATGTGTTCTCATATTAATCTCATATTACTGCAACTTTGTTTATGCAAATCTTTGGACTGGAAGAGGATTTATGTCACCTTAAACAAACAGAGCTGGAATTATTGAATTTAGTTACCCTGAGAGTACAAACTGATTTTCATTCCTTAATATCTACAGACATGATATTCAATAACATTATTCCAGTGAATATTTCAAAGGATCAACACAATTACAGAACAGACATTTATTAATAACACACCAGAAATACATTATTTAGCTTTGGATATTTGTTAACTGTAATTCAAACAAATGGTCATCATAATCTGCAAAAGCCACGTGTATCAAGTAAGTGTCCATGAATTCTGAACTTTACCTGACAATGTATTTGCTGCTGACAGTATAATCTGTCTGTCTTCCCATTTACATAATACAAATAGGGTGAAAAACTCAGTATATTCAAATTAATGAGCCTTAAAAAGTGCATTCAGCACACACCACATAGCATTATTTATGTCTTCAGAGAAAACAATTTTGGTTAACCAGGCAGAACTGCTTGTTCATTACAATTCAGACAGAACATGCCAACTCTACCAAACTGGATACAAATTTACAGCTGTAAGATATTTTAAATTACAACTGTTGTCACAATCTCCAGTTAATAGACACTGGTGGATTATCCAGACATAGGTTGATATGTAATAGAAATGATCTTCCACCTGCCAAAATTATTTTGGCAATAGATTTGTGACAATACATTTTGGCAATACAGATTTCATACATTTGGGACTGATATGATGCAGACACTTTCTACATCAGTCATATATATAATAAATGTAATAATTATTGCATTCTCCACTCAGAAAAATGGCCCTACACTGCAGGTGCTTTCAATTCCTATGATGGGCATTTATATGGAATCCTGTAGCTCAGTGGTTAGAGCACTTGCCTTGCAAACGAGAGATCTGGATTCAATTCCCGGTAGGGCCAAACCTTGGGCATGTTTCCTTAGTCCATATGCCTGATAATAATCCCGCAAAAAAACAACAATAAATTGGTCACTTCAATCCACGACTGTTTGTAAGACACTGCTATGCGCAATTATCTGCTGCGTTTCACCCACAATTACACAGTATATTCTGTGAAGCGCTTTGAGACGTCTAGAAGACTTGAAAAGCACCACATCAAATACAAGGATTATTATTACTATATTACAGTAGAAGCCCATTTATCCGGCACCTGCAGGACCTGGCCAATGTTGGTTAAAGCGCCTGCCAGATATTCGGGCGGCCGCGGCCGAAAACCCACTACAAAATAATTAAAGTAACACACACCATACACACCAGACTAAATAATAACAGATAGTGGCGAAGTATTGTGTTCGTGCTTGTTGTTGGGACTGCTCTCTTGTGCTTCTCACCTTTAGTGGTTGGGGTTTGCTATTCAGCGATTCTTTTTTGAGTGGAGGACGTCAGGCAGGTGAGGGAGGCGGCAGCGCGATTTTACCAGCTGGAAGCCGAAGCCCTAGACTCTACTAGCGGCAAACCAAAATACTACACCTGCGCGACAATGTAGGTTATCGGCTAGTGTTATCGGCTTGCCGCTAGTATGAGTTGAAGTCATAAGTGCTCCATTTTCTTCGCCCGCTTGGCGTGCTCCATTTTGGGGAGAGTTGCTGGACTGTAAACCTCAACTGCAGCATCATGGCTTCAAGCACAGCATCTACCAGTGGGGGTGGGGGGGGGCGGGGGGGTGCAGGAGAGTGGTTTTGACGGTGACTGCCAATACAATATTCTGTTATTATTTATGCATTTACAAATGCTCCACTGCTATTGCTCCAGATAAGTTTTGGTTAATCGAATGGGGACGTTTTGGGGGCGTGCCGGTTATAGGGAAATGCCGGTGCATCAAGCCACGGATAAACGGGCTTCTACTGTATTATAAAACACTTCACCCAATAAGCAAAAACTGTAAAGTATTTTCAAATGGGAAGAGAAATTTGATCTCCAACATTTAATGGAGTTATAAAACAAAACGTCTTCCACAATGGTTAATGCTACACAACAGCCTGGGTCAGATAATTAATGCTTTGGCCCACACTCTCCCTAATCTTGGAGTACTTAAAAGAGCATCATCACCACTGTAAAACATTTACCTTGACTATACACTCAGACTCAATCACTTCCCTCATAAAAACACAAATAATTCCTCCTTCAGCAATGAGTATTGAAAAGGAAATTTAAAATCATCTACTTACAATGATCTTCTGCCTTGTTCACACTTTTGTCATTTCTTGGCTGGATTATTTCAATGAGCTCCTCGCTGGTCTCCCCAGCTCCATTATACACAAAATCCAATTAATCCCAAATTCCACCACGTGTATACCCTCCTTCACAAAACTCCATACCCCCACCACAGTGATTTCAAGATTATCTCACTTGTTTTCAAATCCTTTCATGCCCTCGCACCTCCCTACCTATCCGATCTGTTTACCTACTACTTCACTACCTGCTAACTAATTCTTATGTTCTTATGTTAACTCCTGTTTTCCCCTTGTCCCCTCCGCTCTACCATCAGTGACGAAGCCTTCAGTCACTATGCCCCATAACTCTGGAACTGCCTTGGCCTTCCCACCCCACCTTGAAATCCAGTCTAAAGAACATCCTTTTTGATTGTGGTTATGATTACTCTCAACACTTAGCTCAGGGTCAGACTCCTCCACTGTCAAGTGCTCTGGGACTCTATCCTAGGTGCAGGGCAGCATATAATGCGAGTTGTTGTAATATTCTATACAGCAGGAAACTATTGCTGAGAAACGTAACCCAGCTCACAACTCACAATGTGGGGAAAACACATTATTGCTTCTTCTTCATGCCCTGGTAAGTGGTAACAGTGATGTCATGACTCAGTGAAGTGTGCAATTTCTGCAAAAACTTTCACAATCTCCCAATTTTTGCAAAAAACACAGCAAAGGTTCAAAACCTTAGCTGAATTTCCACAAAAGTGGATATGAAATTGCACTCACTCCAACTGTGGATCATTTAGCAGTTCCTTTGCATCCTTCTATTGTCTTAGAACCACCTTGTATCATGTGTGACCAATTTTCTTCTTGATGGCTTGTTAACCAATGCAAAGATATCAGGTGAAAGGTTGGATCTGTTATCAACAAAATAATCTGAATTGCAAGTAGAACTGTAGTTTTTAAAGTCAAATTCATGGTTGAAACATATATGTATATCAGAATTTCAGGTGCCAATCATAGTACAGTAATTGATGGAAAGTTAATCTGTATAAAAACATAAAATTGAAGAAACTAACATGCCCTTGCTCATTTTTACCCATTTATTTTTGCTCCAGTTGCTTCCAATAGTTCCTCCTTCTGCAGGAAAATATATCACTGAGAAAGACCTTGAAATGTCTAGTTGTAGATAGTGTCAATACACATTTGATGGAAAACTAATAAATCTTCTATGGATTTTTTTAAAAACTGCTGCTTTTGAGATTTTATAAATGTAAACATAAATAAAGGAGTAAAATAGGGAAAGAATAATTGAAGATGCCTCACAAATCTTAACCATGTAGTCACTGAGAGCTCTGAAAGATTCAAAGGATTTGTGTTGGGAAGTTTATGAGCAAGTTCAGAACAAGTTTCAGGGGTTGAATTTATGATCCAAATATTAGGGTGGTCATGACTCTGTGCTTCAACAACAGAAAGCAAGAGATGTTTCAGGCAGAGCAGTGTGCAAGCTTTACACCAGGCATTCTACTTACATTTTGGATGGTTACACAATGTTGATGTGCAGTTGCAAACATTGCTGTGATATTGGCAATAATCTGCCATAAGTGCTGTTACTACTGCAGTCTTGGCCTTCGTGATCTTCTAGAGAACGGAATAGGTGTACTGTTGAGGAAGATGACCTCTGACATGGAACATGCACTCAGTACAGTGAATTCCTTTTATTGAATCCAGGCCCAAGGGACTAGCTTCCTCTGCAATCTACAATAACAATAATACAGGAAAGCCCATAATATCAGAGGAGGTGGGATCCAGAAAATCCCAAGTAGTATTATATAACAGGCCATAATTTATCGGTCAGTGCAGTGAATGAACATGAATGCAAAAAACCAACGGGAATGGATGGATGTTGGTGATGAGCCAAAGTGTCTCGAAGTGAAATAATACAATTTGAGATAATCAACTCTGGATTCAAGTTTTTATTTAATCTTCAGTCAGATATCAAAAATCATGATCCTATTCAAAAGAGAGAATTTCATCCAGTGACATTGCCAGCAATCTCCAGATTAATTATTCATTCACCTCGTGGCTGTTTGCAAAATTTGCTGTATACAATGGTTGCCACATTTGATTACAAAAATAGTCATTGCACTTGACAGAAATTGCTGTAAAGCATATTGAGGCATTTTAACATAATAAGAGGCATAAAAATGACAGTTTTATCATTTATGATCTTGTTCAGCAACTCTCTTAATTTGTTTGTCTCATTGTAGCTCATGTTTAACAAGCTATACAGATAAATGTTTTAATTACTGTAAATGACACAAACATTGGCAAATTTCATGATAATCGTGAAGTTAGCACTGCATTATTTATGTATTAAAGATTTGTTTTTTACATATACACGTTGGTGTCTTATTGATCAGACAAATAGATTTGTCAACCATTAAAATGGTCTCAGATTACTTTAGATCTTTGTTACTTTTTGTGTTTCTTGCTTCGATAGAACCAATCAAGCCTCCCTAACATATTACCCCCACTTCTGTATATTCATATAAAATACAACCTCATTTTATTAATTACCAACAGGATGAAGGAATGAATAAAACTATTGGGATTCAAATCCACAACCTTCTGGTCCCAAATTCATTTTTTAGTAGCTAACTGAGTGTTGAATTAATTCAACAGTATAAAATATTTATAGAGAAAAAGATTGTGGGTAGAATTATGGTGATCCATTTTTAACTCTTATTGACTAGGTCACCGCTATTGTTTCCCTCAGCCCTCAGGCCACCAAAATCCTTACATGTGCATTTGTCATCTCAAGGCTTGACTATGGAAACTCCATCCTTGTCAGCCTCCGCAACTCTTCCCTTCACAAGCTGCAGATCATCCACAACTCTGCAGCTTGTGTCCTCTCCCGCACCAGTCTCCGTGACCCCATTACCCTCACTCTTGCCCAGCTTCACTTCAGACGATTAAATTCAAAATCCTCATCCACACTTTGAAGGCCTTCCACATCCTTGCTCTCTCCCACCTCTCTGACATGCTTACGCCCTATTAACCTGTCTGCAACCTCCATTCAGCAGTCTCCAGCCTGCTCCATGTCTCCTGCCCGACCTGCCCTACCATTGATGCTTTCAGCCTCTCTGACCCCACAATTTGGAACTCCTTCCCTCAATCCCTTCACCTTGCTCCTTCCAGTGCCTCCTCCAAGGCACGACTCAAGACTTTCTTTTTTGACTGTGGATTCAGCAGCCATCTTACCTCTCTTATCCCAATACTGCACCCCCACACCAACCCAATCCCAATCAGGTTCTGACTCCCAACTGTTCAACGACTTGGGACATTCTCTTGACATGAAAGGCACTCTACAAATGTAATTTTGTTATTGTTTGTTGTTGTTGTTGTCATCTCTACACAATTAGTTATTTCTGCACAATTCCACATTAATTCAGTTATTGCTGCTCCTTCAGATCAGTATCTTGACACAGGTTAAGAAAAACAATCTAACCTTATTTAAAATATACAATCACTTTTTTGCAAGATGAAGGAAAAATAAGTTATTGGGAAAAGACTGACTATTTCAGATTGTAAAGAAAATTTGTTTTTGAATAAAAGGAAGATATATGCTACTTTAACTTGCGATTTGCCTTGGTAGCTAATCTAGTTTTCTTTTAAAAAAAACATTAAAAATCTCAATACGATTTACTGTACTTTATTTACTGATACCAAACTTAAATACATACAAATGTGGTAGAAATCCTTTATTAACTTCTAAAGGCTATGGTGTGATATATATGTACTGAGACTTTAACCCTAGAAAGCATATTCGGTACAGTATTTAAACAATGTCTGTGAGGTTCAGGCGGTATTCTGTAAGGTAAAGAGTTGTTGCAATTCTATACTGTATACAGTACTGACAAATTAACAATGAAGGCAAATCATTCTTTAAACACTGGATACCAGTACTAATATAACACGCTCTATTAGGCACAGCCAAAGAAAGTCTCCGATTTACCCATGAATTAGAAAGCAACAACAACAACTTGCACTTATAGAGCGCATGGTTGAAGCGGAAGGTTTTCATGTGGGACTTGAAAAGGGGAGAGATGGGACAAAGTGAAGGAATTGAAGGAGAGTGTTCCAGAGTTTTGGGGCATAGTGGCTGACCTCCAAGGGTGGGATGGAGGATGAGAGGCAAGAGGCTGGTGCCAATCGTGCAGAAGCGGCGGCTGGTGGATTGGAGAGTGAGGAGGTTGGAGAGGTAGGGAGGTGCCAGGGGGCGTGTGGAGTTGTACATGTGTGTGAGGATCTTGAAGTCGATCCTCAAAACCAGTTAGAAGTCAAACCTGTCAGAAACAGTGATGACAAAGGTGGAAAATATATACAGTAGAAGCCCGGCACTCGCGGGACCTGGCCAATGCCGGTTAAAACACTTGCTGGATATTCGGACGGCTCGCGGCCGAAAACTCACTACAAAAACATTTAAGTTCTTTTAACACACACCGTACACACCAGACTAGGTAATAGCAAATAGTGGCAGATTGTGTTGGTGCTTGTTGTTGGGACTGCTCTCTTGCGCTTTTCACCTTTAGTTATTGGGGTTTGTAGTCCAGCGATTCTTTTTGGAATGGGGGATGCCAGGCAGGTGAAAGAAGAGGCAACACGATTTTACTAGCTGCAAGCCGAAGCCCTAGACTCCACTAGTGGCAAACCAAAATACTGCACCTGCGTGACAATATGGGTTATCGGCTAGTGTTATCGGCTTGCGACTAGTATGACTTTTAAATGCACTCCTTTTTTTCGCCCGCTTGGCGTGCTCCATTTTGGGAGGGGTCGCTGGACTGTAAACCTCAACCGCAGCATCATGGCTTGAAGCGCAGCATCTACCAGTAGGAGTGGGGGCGCGGGAGAGTAGTTTTGTCAGTGAGTGCCAATGCAATATTCTGTTATTCTGTTATTATTTATGCATTTATAAATGCTCCACTGCTATTGTTCCGAATAAGTTCCGGTTTATCGAATGGGGACTTTTTTTGGCATGTCGGTTATGCGGAAGTGCCGGTGCATCGAGTCACGGATAAATGGGCTTCTACTGTAATTACTTGAGAAGAAACACAAGGAAGTAAATATGAGTAATTCGAAAAACAGAACTTCAGAGAAAGCAACAGCTAGACTATCCCTCAAATCTAGTTTTACAGCCTGAGCCCACCAGCTGTGCTTATAAGCTGAACTTCTGTGTGCTAACAACCTTGCCTAATAGAGTTGCATTCTTTTTCAATTAGCCATTCGTGTTATATTTTCAATTTACCAAAGACCATGCACAGTCCTGTGGACAGACAAAGAGTTTGACTTTAATGGCCCTTGATCCGCTATCCAATAACTTAGGCTTTATTATCATGAAGACCAATCAGAATTACTTCTCCTAAGGGGACCTCAATAATGAATTTCCTCATTTCTGTCACCTCCAGCTATCCTGAGATTTAAGCTTCAATTGATGGAAAGCAGGAGGTTAAATGAAGCTTATAGTTTCAAAAATAAAGTTATTATAAACCCATGATTTTAATTTCTCTAAAGACTACTATTATTTAATTCTGTACATTCCTGACAGTGTTTGAGATTGGATCAGCAGTATGAAGTGGGGACATTGGGAAACATTATGATAGACAAAGCAGGCAATGTTTGAGATCATTTCCATGGATTGTCAATGAAACTTGACTCTTATTTCCATAAAGGTAAGATCTATTTCACAAATGTAAATATAACTTTTATTACACTGGCTTCAATAGCATACTTTGCTACTATAGTTGTATTCTGACAATACTTTTATTATTTATTTTACTCCTTAACATATGATTCTGGCTTTCCAGAAGCAGCTACCCAGCTTCCTAAACATGAACTTAAAACATTACACGTTAAATCATGACCTTAAAAATTTGCACATTATATCTGAAGGCTGCTTCAACCACAACCATATTGTACCAAATATGTCATGTAGCAAGTGTAAATGTTTAAATCTCTAATTTTTCAGATTCACAGCCAAAAATTATCATGAAGACCAACCCACTCTAACTATTTAAGATTTGTTTCACAACCCATGACATAAGATATCACATAAGAGGAGGTTACGAACGTTATCTTCAGAATATGAAATCCTACTAGGTTCCTACTGGAGCATCAATCTATTCCTTAAATGAAAACACTATCCTGTTCTTAACCACATTTTCCAGTAACCCATTTGGCTGCTGATTTCCCTCTATGTCAAGAATTGTTTCCTCCTGTCTGTCACAAACTTTTGCCCTTTATAAACCTGAACCTTTGCCCCCTACCCAGCCCTCCTTCAACACTTTGCAACCTGGCTCTGTCACTATATTTTCCATGAAGACCACCACCTGCTCCCTTGACCCCAATCCCACCCCTTGTCCTTACCTCCGAGCTCCACCTCCTCATCCCCTCCTCTCTGACTACATTAATCTCTCCCTTTCATCTGGTACTGTTTCTACTCCCCTCAAAACAACCACAATACCCCCATCCTCAAGGAACCTTCCCTAGATGCATCCCTGTTCTCCAATTACCAGCCCATCTCCAACCTACCCTTCCTTTCCAAGGTCCTTGAAAGAGTTGTTGCTTCCTAGCTTCGCTCTTTCCCTCTCTCCTCCCACTCCCTGCATGAGCAGTTTCAATTGGTTTTGGTGCTGTTCAACCTGGTCATGTTTACAATGACATCTTGTCACTATGTGACCAGGGCAACCTCTGCCTCCTTATCCTCTTTGCTGCCTTCGACACCATTGATCACTGAATCCTCCTCCACCATCTCTTCTCTCACCTCAACCTTCAAAGTTCTATCCTTGACTGGTTCAGGTCCTACCTCTCACACCATTCCTTTGTCTCTTGTCAATGGTTTCCTTTGCAGCCCCTGCACTGTCTTGTGTTCCTCGGGGCTCTGTCCTTGGTACCCTCCTCTCATGAGGCATAACTCTATGCAGAATGTATTTATTCAAAGCCAAATACATTCAGTTAACCAGCTCAGAGAATAATCCAGAGTATTTTGTAATACTTGTAAGTGCTGAATGTTCAGTGAGATACTATATTGCTTTTCTGTTCAGAAAAAAAACTCCAAATCACAATTCACTGCAATCTCCAAATGTGGAAGTCCCTAAGAAAAGATATCCAAAGTCAAAACATTTGCGTGTAAATTCTTCTTGTACAAGATTTTCTCATATAACCATTTTTTTCTCAGTAATGTACAGTCAGCCTCTTTTAACACAATACAGCTTATATGAAACTTTTTAAATCTGCCTCAACCTATTACAAGTAACAGGCCTCTTGTAAGAAGAATGGTTTATATTTCAAATCTTAACCCAGATCATTTGATAAGTGTAAAAGAAGTAGTGAGCGAAGACCTTGAGTAGTGAATTGAATTGATCTTGAGTAGTGGAATTTCACAGGGAGAAGTAAATGCCACAGGATAGTAAGTTTCCAATGGGAAGATTTAGTCGAAAATATACTGAGTTAGGTGCTTTTCAATAGATCAGGAAAGCAGCAAGAAAATTGTTGCCTTTAAATTTGCAACAGAATAGCTAAATCAGCTTCAAAGAAAACCAAGATTTGGGTCAGAAAAAATGCATTCATCAAGATATTGACTGAATTTGATTCTACTGAGCATGTAAATATGTGGATTTGAATACAGTATTCCTGATTGGACTCTGATGCTTTATAATCCATCCTAATAGATAATTTGCCATGATGAATGTAGATTAGCTAACTGTCCATATTCTTTATTTTTATTTCAGCGTTTTGTAGGTCCAAGGACTGATTTTTTTTTAAAAGCTACTATTAATTTATTTGCTTCAAAAGCCAATATTCAGGCAAAAGCCTTGCTCTGGTTAGACAAATGCTATCTTCTGCTCGTTGCTGCAAGCACAAATAGAAATAAAACATTTTATATATCTCAAGAGAGCATCTGGGGAAAAATACTTTTTTCCCCAGATGTTGCTTCTTAGGTTTACTTTTAAAAAAGACAGAAGATGGTAAAGGGACATTAAAACTATTTATAGTTTAATATGGAATGCTTTGATTTTAACACACACTCTTTTATCTAGTTTGTCCTATTAAGCAAAACTATGCAACATGTACCAAATGAATCAGTATCTACGAAGATATTTACATTCCCATTGATAACAGTTTCCAATAAGTGACAAGCACTAAAGCTGATACCCGTAGAGGTATAATTCTTAAAGGTGTGGATAGACATTAAATAATATGCCACTACCTACTAAATTTAGTCATGATATTTTCAACCACAAATGCTGTGCAGTAAATACAGTACCATGGCAATTCACCAGGATGGGATTCATTATTCAATAATATGTTGCATGCTATATTGGTCGCCTTGACATAAGTGGTCAGCCCAGGTCCTAGAAGTCGTGCAGAGAAGAACAATGATGAAGATGCTCAATGTTAGACTAATGAGCTAAGGGACACAATTAGTGCTAGATCTATGTACAAACTATGATTTCCATTTTGTGAGTGAAAGTGTGCAACTCATTAGCAAATCCGCTTAAAAATATTGCAGTCCTGAACACAGCAAAGGCATTCTGCAGCTGATTTTGTTTTCTTACCTTTTATTGGACTGATTTACTTTTTTCTTTGCTGCTAAAGGTCAACAAACAAATGGCAGTCATAGTCACAAAGCAGAAGTGACAATTAACAAAAGAATGTTTGGATTGCCAATGCCACATTCTTAATCACATTGGCAAAAAAACCACTAAATTTGGATATTTAGAAAGACATACTATCAGACTGATAGTTAACTTGGGGTCAAAAGATTGTAAACAAACTCCAAAACAGGACATGAGGTCCTGATCCAAGTTGACATTCCAATGCAATTGTCAGAGGTGCCGTCCTTCAGACAAGACATTAAACGAAGATCCCGCCAGTGTTCAGGTGCATGCAAAACACACCACAACACTATCTAAAAAGAGAAAGAATTCTCCCCTTGTGTCCTGGCCAACATTCCTCTAGATCAGTTAATCGGTTGTTTCATAGCTGTGCCTGAAACTTTACTGATACACATGGTTTCCTACAACCATGGTGACTACACTTGAAAGCAATTACATGTGAAGAGCTTTGAAGATAATTTTTCACATGATAAAATCCCCTTTCTTTAAACAATTATATGTTATAAGAAGTGTTATTTCCTTCAGGAGGCCCAAGCAAAAGCTGTTAATCACAGGATAATTAGTAAAAGCATTCAAGACAGATCAGGTACCAGACTTCAGGGCCCTGATTAATCAATTATATGAATATTTATATTAGACACAAAAAAAACATCACAAATGTGCAGCACTGCAGTTTAAATGATTAAACTTTAATACAAAAGAAAAATTAACCAGCACCATATTGCTTGGATTTGCATAAGTTAATTATCAGTGATAATTCCCACAAGCCATTGAAATCACAGCATCTTTAAGCAAGTGGCTGATAAATATCCCACTTTTAACAATATTAATATTGTATTAAGATGTACAAGACTGAAACTTGCCATATTGTGCTAAAACAAATGGGACCATGTAATGCACTAATTACCACATTGTATTGTATTCTCAGCCTGTTTCCTTTACCATTTTATTCAATTTGAAGTTAGAAATTTGATCTGTTTAACTCAACCCAAATATGTTCAACATTGTACTGAGCAATGAGTGGTGGGTGACATTGAGATCAATCAAATAGAGACTGTATGGGAACCTTTCATGTACAGTAAAATCTTGTTTATCCGACACCCTCGGGACCTGGCCAATGCCGGTTAAACCGCATGCCAGATATTCGGGTGGCCAGCTGCTGAAAATCCAACACAATTTTTAAAAAATAAAATGTTTTAATTACATTTTTTAAACATACCATATCAATAATAGACTAAATAATAACAGAATATTGTATGGATACTTACCAATAAAGCAATAAATATTGATTACAGTCTATAAACACAGCACACATTCAAAGGGGTACTCTTGTTTTTTTTCTCTCTCTCCTTACTCTCTCTCTCACACACACAGTCAGTCTGGCATCTCAATAGCTGCAAACCCAACCCCCCTCCACTCCTTTCATTTTCCATCTAAATTAATCAATTCACCCCCTCTCTCTCTCCCCTCCTCTCCCCCACTTCACTCTCCCCCTCCCACTTCTCTCTCTTTCCACTCCCCCTCTTTCCCTCTCTTTCTCCCCCCTCTCTTTTCCTCTCTTTCTCCCCACTCTCTTTCCCTCTCCCCCCCTCTCCACACTCTCTCTCCCCCTGCCTCTCTCTCAAACCCGGGGGTGTACTACTGCAGCATTCAGAGGTAATCGTACTGTACTCTGTGAGGGGAAAAACAGCAGCACCATCTTCAGGCACTAGTAACAGCATTCCGAAATACTGAAAGGAGGAGGAAAAAATGCATCATAACGATTGTGCCGGATAAGATACAGTTAAATGAATGGGGACCTTTTTTGAGGTGCTGGTTACTTGGAAGTTATGGTTGATCGGGTCATGGATAAACGGGCTTTTACTGTACTAAGGATGAGTGTGGTGTGATGTTCTTAATCAATCCAGTGTGCCAATTCAAATGAAATACAGCAGAACCTCGGTTGGCGACCACCTCAGTGGCGCGACCACCCCGCCTAGGCAACCAGTCAGAGTCGGTCCCGAATATTCCGTTACTCATTTCCAGTTAAATAAACCTCACTGACACAACCACCCCAGTTCCTGAACCACAACCACTGATTTGGCAGTCCCGAACAACATTTTCATGGTCCTAATGCGACCAATCTGGCCAATCAGGCTGCGGCGTGACGTCACCGAGACAAGATGGCGGCACGGATTTGAAGAGGTCACGTGAGCGGCCACTTTGTCAGACAGTAAAAAAAGAGAAGCTGCAGGTAACGGAGCGCCCAGCCCCGTGGCCCCGAACATTCCCCCGGCCTCGAGTATCCCCCACTCCCGGCTCCGAGACACCTCCTCCGAGTATCCCCCTCCCCCCCGGCCCCCAGACACTCACTCCCCGGTCTCGAGTATCCCCACTCTCCGGCTCCAAGATACCTCCTCCAAGTATCCCCCTCCCCCCCGTCCTCCAGACACTCACTCCCTCGAGTATCCTCCCTCCCTCGCCGACCTCGTGTATTTCCCCCTCCCCCGAGACTCCCTGGGCTCAAGTAATTGGAATTGAAAGGATTAGCTGAGGTTAAGATCGGCCATGATTTAGTTAAATGGCAGAATGGTCTATTCCTGTTGCTATTAGTATTCTTTCTCCCCCCCACCCAGCCTCGAGTAACCCCCCTCCCCGGCCTCGAGTACCCTCCCTCCCCGGCCTCTCCGATTCTGCATGGAAGGTAACCAATAGTTTAATCTTCCATCCAGCAGAATTGACACCTCACTAACGTGACCACCCTGCCAATGTGACCACCTCATGATCCAGTGGGTGATCGCGTTACTTGAGGTTCTTCTGCATTGGATTTGTTCAGAACATGGAATGACATGCCTCATGGTGGCTCAACGTGTTCACAGTATCAGTATTAAAGGGAAATGTTGAGCAAAGGCTGAATTTCCTGCAGGGAGAGAAAACTCAAGAGGGCTGCACGAGTAAGCTGTGAGCAGTTTAATTGGAGAAGAACAGAATAGGCAAAGGTGTAGGATCAGAAGCTACCCTACCATCTCCCCAAATAAAACAATATCCTCAAAACAACAAAAAAGCCCAGAAGCCAGTTGAAAACAGTGTGTAGTCACTGTATGTACATGGTAATCTTCATCCAATATCATCAACAACAGCACAACACAAAGTGGCAGCTCATGAGTAGACAGCAAATGATAAAGGTACTTCTAGAAATATGCTAAAATACAGACAAGTATAAATTGGTCACTCAATCTACGACAGTTTATGGGACATTGCTGAGCACAATTGGCTGCTACGTTTCACCCACAAAATATACAGTCAATTGCTTTACAGTATATTCTGTGAAGCGCTTTGAGACATTTTTTTTTAGAATTAGGAGCAGGAGTAGGCCATTCGGCCCTCGAGCCTAACCCGCCATTTGATAAGATCATAGCTGATCTTCTGATCTAAATCTAATTAGCTGCCCTATCCCCATATCACCATATCCCTCTATTTTAAAAAAATCTATCAGCCTAAGCCTTGAAAATATTCAAGGACTGAGCATCTACAGCCTTCTGGGGTAGTGAATTCCATAAATTCACTACCCTTTGAGTGAATAAATTTTTCCTCAACTCTGTTCTAAAAGGTTGACCCTTAATTTTAAGATTATGATCCCTGGTTATAAATTCTCCTACCAGGGGAAACAGTCCCTCATTGTCTACTTTATCCATCCCTTTAAGAATCTTATATGTTTCAATAAGATCCCCCTAATTCTTCTGTACTCTAGAGCCCTAGTTTATTCAACCTATCCTCATAGGTTAGTCCCCTCATCCCAGGAACTAATCTAGTGAATCTACGCGGCACCCCCTCTAAGGCAAGTATGTCCTTTATTAAATAAGGAGACCAAAACTACACACAATACTCTAGGTGTGGTCTCACCAAGGCCCTATACAGTTGCAGCAAGACTTCCCTACTCTTGTACTCTAAACCTTTTGCAATGAACATTAACATGCCATTTGCCTTCTTTGTTGTTTGCTGCACCTGCAAACTAACATTTTGAGACTGAATTACAAGGACACCCAAATCTAGATGATTGATGTAAATTGTAAATAGCTGAGGCCCAAGCACTGATCCTTGTGGTACTCCACTAGTTACATCCTGCTAATTCGAGAATGACCCGTTTATTCCTACTCTCTGTTTTCTACCTGTTAGCCACTCTTCTATTCATGCTAATATGTTCCCATTAATCCCGTGGGCCTTGACTTTGTGCAATAGTCTTTTGTGTGGCACTTTATCAAATGCCTTCTTAAAATATACCTAATCTACTGGTTTCCCCCCTATCCAACCTGCTTGATACATCCTCAAAAAACTCTAAAAGATTAGTTAAGCATGACTTCCCTTTTGTAAAGCATTGCTGACTCTGCCAAATCTTGTTATGGTCTTCCAGGTATCCATAATTTAATTAAGGACTCAAGAATTTTCCTTACCATTGATGTCAGACTAACTGGTCTATAGTTCCCCCTGTTTTCTCTCCCACCCTTCTTAAATAGTGGAGTTTGCAATCTTCCAATCGATGGGAATTTTTCCAGTATCCAGAGAATTTTAGAAGATTATAGACAAAGGTACGTCTTGAAGACGTGAAGATGTGCTATATCAAATAGATGGATGATTATTATTATTATTATTTTTATCAAATACAACCTCTCATCTTTACATGATAAAAGTTATAAGAGCAGAACCTACACCACACACAAGCAGTTGCAATTTCAGATTACAAACAGAACAGTGATGTTAAACATTACCTGTTCTATCCTCCCTCCAACTCAAAGATTCCCCCAGGCAAATCCCCCAGGCAAAACCCCAGTATGAAGTCAAAAATCATTCACTATCTGCACAATAAACGATTCAAATAATCCACGAGAATGGTAGAAAACCACATATGTGCTGAAGTTAATAAGGATTTTTTTAGTTAATAAAAATATTTCTGATATTCAGATTTCCTTGGGGGTGGGGGTGGGGATAAGGAACTCAAGTTTAAAAGAAAGCTAAGATTTGGTACACGGCCAGAAAATGTTCCATGAAGTCAAACTGTTGAGCTAAGCAGTTCATGTGCAGTCAGATTGACTGAAAGAGCTCAGCTATTGCTCTTGGCACTGAATTATGAAGAGGTCTGTGTATTGAACCTGTCCCTGAGGAATTATAGGACACTCGCAAAGAGTAATTAAAGTATTAATTATTGTTTTGATATCTTGTGACATTTCAGAAAACATTAGCTGTACCACCATGTATGAGTTAGAAAATGTAAGGATTTATTTATTCATAAATGCTTATTAAGGAGACCACAGGTTCAGTATTTCATTTGCCTATGCAGAAATTTATGATGCATTTGTAAACATTTTGATCTGCATGTTATGAACACAGTAGTCATAAAGTGCTCAGAGAGCATTCAAAAAATAAACAGCATTTTACAACATACTAATACATAACAAAGAGGTGAAAAATGAGCTAACAACTACTCAAGGAAATTTCTGGATAGAAGTGTGACAAGAGTCTCAAACATTTTCAACATGGAGAATATGCTGACTAATCT
This sequence comes from Hydrolagus colliei, assembly GCA_035084275.1. Classification (NCBI taxonomy): domain Eukaryota; kingdom Metazoa; phylum Chordata; class Chondrichthyes; order Chimaeriformes; family Chimaeridae; genus Hydrolagus; species Hydrolagus colliei. The sequence goes on from JAYJKW010000529.1 coordinate 781,004, forward strand.
ATTTGGTGAGGAAACTCACCACCATAGCACTTCACGTATTGTCAATCAAATCCATATTATCAAATTTGAAATACTATAATAATAAAGCATAATCCTTCCATTTAATATTGTGCCTTAAGATGTCATCAAAACATGTCAAAGTGATTTTCCGTAGAGTGCAGTGACCATGTATTTCATAAGCTAACTTTCCAAATCAGTAGGGGAAACATGGATGATTCCTATAACACTTTGCTCTGCCAACTGATAATTATTGCTAAATCCAGTAGGGCAAACTTCAACAAATACAGTACCAGGAATAAGAAGTGCACACTGTTAAAGTGGATAGGTGAAAGATATGATGTTTCCAAATGAATCCAATGTCATTTTTTTAAAATTAAAGCCAAATTTTCCATCCTTATTGGTCTTGCTAACTGAAACTAACTTTGAAGTAAAGGTATCCCCCACTTAACGAAAGGGTTAGGGACTTCAAAACTTCTCGTTAAGCGAAAATTGCTTTAAGCAGGTAGGAGGGAGGTCTATACTGTGTTTCTGTATATGAAAAAAATCATTCCCAGTAATGCCTTGAGCCTATCCTAGCGCTAATGTTTACAGTGTATCAGCGACGGCATAAGGTAGGTAGCACTGCTATGGAAGGCAGTGAGAGAGAGTTAAAGAGAAAGAGACTGAGACAGAGAGAGAGAGACTGTGAGTGAGAGTGTTACAGCCAGAGACTCAAACAGAGAGAGGGAAAGAGACACAGAAAGAGAGAGAGATACAGAGAGAGGCAGAGAGAGAGAAAGAGAGAGAGCCTGATAGAGACAGACAGAGAGAGGGAAAGAGACACGGAGAGAGAGAGAGAGAGAGGGAAAGAGACAGAGAGAGAGAGAGAGAGACAGAGAGAGAGAGACAGAGAGAGGGAAAGCGACACGGAGAGAGAGAGAGAGAGACAGAGACAGACCGAGAGAGGGAAAGAGACACAGAGAGAGAGAGAAAGAGAGAGAGAGAAAGAGACAGAGAGAGAGAGAGACATGCAGGGGGAGACTGAGACAGAGAAAGAAAGAGAGAGACAGAGAGAAGGAGAGGCAGACAGACAGAGCGTCCTACCGCGTAAGCTCCTCCCATACTGCAGCGCTCTCTCTTGGATTAGGTGGCACTGAGGTAAGTGTGTGTATATATGTGCGCTTGTGTCGCGGAGGCTGCCGGGAGATAAGAAGCGCGCGAGATTTAAACTTTCGCGATAGCGAGCGCAGCCTTCGCTAAGCATATAGAGGGTTACAAATAGAAACCCTCGTTATAGTGAAGTTTCGTTAACAGGGCGTTCAGTAAGCGGGGGCTACCTGTATAGACTTTAAAAAAGAGCATTTCAGTCCATTTTTAAGGCATTAACGTCCCCTTTTAAACCTATAGAATTGGAAAATGCCATGAAGTTTGTGACATCTCAAAGCATTTCACAGAATATATACTGTACTGTACTATAAAGTGAACTGACTGTATAAATTTGTGGGCAAAACGCAGCAGCGCACAGCAGGATCCCACAAACAATTATGGATTCAATGGATTTTTAAATATTTTTAAAGGAATTATTACTCCTAAAAAAGTGATCTGACAATCAACTAACAGCTGGGATCCTACTTTCTGCTAGGTGAGTAAGGTGAGTAATACATGTTGAGTAAGGAAACTTGCCCAACATTTCGCTCTGCCAGGAATTGTACTTAGATCTTTCCCTTTAACGCGTTATTACTCAGTGTTTACCAGAGTCAAGATGAAAAGAATATCAGATTATAAATTATTATAAATTATTATAAATTATAGATTATAAATTATTGATATAAATTATCAGTTTAGTAGTAAATTATAAAACTGATTTCTCACTATTCTCTTTGCACCAAAACTTGTGAACTGATCTTAACTGAATCTCTTGGATAAATGTAACACAGTGCAATTACAAGCAATCCGTTGTACACATAAGGAATGTAGGATACATTAAATCAAATTGGCATTTACAAGCAGATTGAAACATATTATGGGACCACTACATTAGAACACGATCTACAAGCTTTTAGACCAGAAACTTGGTATTGTCTAACAATTACATCTTGATTCATCTTATCTTCTCTGTCTTTTGGTGAAGTATTTCACTGTGGACTTGGGGCCCCTCACTGTGGTTTCCTAATTAAAATAATTGATGTCTGAACCAGGAGACGTTCAAATCTAAATCTTTAGTGATACTGGAATTGGGATTCTAGAGGGCCGGCAAGAGGGCACTTTTCTGATCTCAGTTGGATCTTCTATGGGAATAAGAAACAAGCCCTTTCCCACATCATTCAAACATTCCTCTTCCTATTTCAACCAAAGAACCGCATCAGACTAGACCATTAATACTACATGACAAAGGAAGGAGAAAAAATTGCAAAAATCACAATAATTTTTATTGTGTAAAGGATATTACAGCCATGTCCATGACAGTACATTGAGGTTTGCAAAGTTAGGAGCAACTGAGTAGTCAAACACTGGGAGGGAATAAAGGTTACAATTAGATTGGTGGGTTTCATGTAGGAAAGGAGAGTAGGGAGAGATGATGGGAACTTGGGACGAAAAATGTGCAAGGGAGGAGCCATGGGATGGGGTATGGATGAGGAGTAATGGGAAGAGGAATTAGACATTACATGACTTCAGTGGGGAGAAAGCATAGTCATGATTAGCAAAATGGCCTATTTCAGTGATTTAAACTTTCAATAGCATTGTGATCTGTGCATCATTATCATGGATTATGTTCCAATGCAAGTACTGTACTGTACTGTACAGTAATATTTTCTTGCTCAGCTAAGAAGGCATTGCATAAATGTTTCCACTTATGTTTTTTTTCCATTGAATCTCAATGAACTGTCCTGTTGACTGATTGCATTACAGCCAGGTCAAACATCAGACTTGCTATCAACCTCCTCTCTTCACAGCCCAAAGCGGGACAACAAAATGCCGACTATATAGAAGCAACAACAGTTTAATGTAAAATGCAAAACCTAACATCAAAAAGAAAAGTGAAGAATGCCATAAGATTGTATGTGTTGGTGTGGGAGACATGATAATTTTTAAAATTTTAAAATTCAAGATATTAATTCTAACTTTTAAATGCCTCCATAGCCTCTGTGATCTCCTGCAGTTCCACTCACCACCTGCTTCTCAAATTCCTCTCCCATTCATCCCTCTCTGGCTTTAAAAACCTTCTAAAAATCTACTTCTTTGACTTCACTTTCAGTTATCTCCCTCCCTGTCAGTCATCGTATCCTTTCAGTCATTCCACCCTGCTCAGCCCCCATTCCTGCTTCTGTAAAGCACTTATAGTCATTCATTGTCCAATGTGAAAGCAAGAATCAGTTGTTTAATTTTTCACAACTCTCATTTAGTCTATCCTAGCTAGAGAATGGATAATAATAATCCTTGCTCCTATTAAAGTGCCCTATCACATCATCAAAATGTATTTAAAGGCCTCAGGAATTTACTGTGAAATCTATATGAACACTGCAGCCAATTTGTGTATAGCAGCCATGTCCTACAATCAGTTATGAAGTGAATGGCCAATTTTCTAGATAAATACTTCACATATACTTGGCTTGTGTTTGTCTGTTCTGACCTTTAGATACAACACAGAGATTGGCAAGCTTCAGCCAAGCAATATAAGTACTGTATTGGGTAATCCTGTATTAAGGCAACTCTCAGGTATATATATCATTACCTGATTGAGCAAAATCGTTTTTTTGTGTATGTAAACATTTGCATAATCAGAATCCCCCAAAGTAAAATATCTCACAAAAAAGCAACAAAGTGCTTAGTCATAAACATACACAATGGGAGCGATACCATATAAACAAGGCACGATTATAGGTGCACACCACTCATGGACAGGGGGAACTTTCCTGCTGCACTTTCCTGTTTATAATTCTGAGTGATTAAATGCAAATAAATTAACGTACATGGAAGTGGTTGACTTAAACTCATAATCGTACTCATTATGTGGTTAAAAAAACACTGCCTTTCATCTATAATACTCAGCAGTTACATTTATTATAAGTTCTTTTCAAAAAATCAGGGATATAGTCTGCAGGAATTTCTACTGTTTGTGGCAGAATTTAGTGATATAAACAAACCACCCACTTCACACTCTCTCAATGAGGCTGTGAATGTGACAACCAGAATTATCTCACAGCATCTCTGTTAAAGATTAAAATAGAGTATTCTTCAAGGACAAGACATTGTCTGGGCTGTTCAGAAACTGTCTTTGAATAGCTGCTATTATTAATGTTTTACCAACTTCAACTGCTGCAAGCAGTTATCATAATTACTCCCCCCAGTAGACATAGGCAGTGCCCCTTTAAAGTAACAAAATACCTTTCTGTCAGAACAGAGCATGCTTAGTTATAGAAAATTAGTATAGTGTTCAATTTAATATACTGTTGCCTTTTTGTCCTTGATTTTCTCCTGAGGATACTCACCTCTATTCAGCCAATTTAATCCAGAAGATCAGTGGAGTGGTAGAGGGAAACTACTGTATTCTTCACTACTCTGCCATCCCTATGTTGCTTTGCTCTCAACCAAGTATAGTTTGCACCCCTCCACCCCCGCCTACCACCTCCCACTTTTGGTTGAATGTTTTGATAGAAAGCTAAGATTAATTTGACCTGGTATCGCTGTCACTGTCAAAAGAATGCCATTTATCAATTTATCATCATAATATCAATTCCTGCCCAAAATTATGTCAGTTTATCAATTCTACCAAAGCCGCAGATGTCAGCTTTGCAGCTGTACAGCAATGCTTCCTCATGAAGGTAGCTGTAATTTGACACATAACTGCCTGATAGTATGGACAGCCTAATTTCATTGAGAGATTGAAAGGAGAAGGAAATGAAAGGTAATTGGTTTTATTTATTTTTAAACAGAGTGCAAATCTACTTTTTTAGAGGCTTTTCCTCTAGCTTTCGCCCGGTTACCAGTGGGGTACCCCAAGGATCCATCCTTGGCCCCCTTCCATTCCTTATCTAAATGCTTCCTCTTGGTGATGTCATCCACAGAGATAGGGTAAACTTCCACATGTATGCGGATGACATCCAACTCTACTTTTCCACCTCAAATTGCGACCCCCAGTCCCCTGATGTTCTATCAGCCTGTCTGTCACACATCGAGAGCTGGATGAGCGCAAACTTCCTGCAATTAAACGTTGACAAGACAGAAGCCATACTCGTTGGCTCTCATTGACGTCTTCAATCCCACGGCTCTCATCTCCTCCGCCTACCTGATCTTCCCCGAACCCATACGAAACCCCAGCAGCATTTGCCATAACCCCCTTCCCCCAAACCGCCGTGAAAGACACACACAGCGATACATTAACAGCAAGTCTGGTGGTACTTGTCATTCTAGCCCCTGGTACATGGGGAAAGGAGGTATAATGCAAGTGAGCAAAAATGTGCAGTCACACTCATTCAAAATATAACACTTACTCTGGCAGAGTAGCAGGACCGATTGATTGCAACATTTGGGATTCTACATCCAGAAATACCATGGGGAGCCCATGTAATTTGCATAGCTAGTACAACACTGCATTAAGAATAAATGAAAAGCTGATTTGAATCAAACCATGTTGTAATATTTATTGGTCACAGACTCATCTCAATCTAGTTCACATTTGCAGCTCTGTTACATCAATCACACATTGCATGTTGATATTTGAGATATATGAACACAAAAGCTCACTGGCACATGTGTCAAGACACTGCATGTGTCACATGGCACATATCCGCCTGACAATACCAATACATGACTGGAAGTGCCATAATTTGTTGCATTAGAGGATTTAAAGGTAATATTGATAATCCTTGCATATTGATAATCCTTACATTTCAAATCAGGAGGGTGATTAACAGCGCTTCACAGAATGCACTGTAAAGTACAGTGACTGTGTTTTTGTACCCTTACTGATGAAAATAACATATTTTAATTCACTACTCAAGCCAAAGCCAAAGTTCCAATTCACTACCCCTCGTAAACGGTGCTATATTGATGCAAGTTGTTGTATCAGCTATTTATTTGTAAGTCCTGTTACAAATATCACATTTTAGACTCTAGCATATTTGAGCTAAATGTTCATTCATCCTCCTGAGTAGGTTGACATAAATTGAAAAAGCACCAACATTTTTGAGTTAACAAATGTAACCAACTGAACAACTAAAAGCCTATAATTTTCCCAAGAAGTGAGGGGAAATAGTTGCTTGATTACCTGCTTTCTCAGTTTGAGTAAATTATATTTGCCAAATTTAATATTAATCTTTCTCACATTACAGGACTAAGTTTCACCATAATGCTCTGCTGTGTAGTGGCTCTACATTGGCAGAGAATAAAAATTGGGAGGAGGAACAATGCAAAAGCTGATGGATAATTCTCACATTAATCTATAAAGTGGTTCCTATCCTGACAAATAATGTATAAGGTCAATAAAACACCAAATTGACAATCTGTTATGCACCGATTTTCTCTATCCTGAATAATTAAGGAACAAATTTGTCTAATATCATAACCAGTTTGGTACAAACTGTATTTTTATAATCAATAACTAGTCAGAATTTAAAGTAAATTTTGTACATTTATGTCTTCCATTATGAAATTGGGCACTTACGCTAATCAATGGGAAAATGTTTACAAAGCGAGACAACAAACTGTCTTCCAGTCAGAATGTTTCACCTCAACATTATATAACAGTTCTTCTCAGTGTGATTGCCCAATTGAAGGAAAATGTGCCGTATATCAATTCAAGAATTGCCTTTTAAGATTGACATCCCCAATAAATGATTCAATTGGTGTTGCTGTTCTACTGGTATTGAAGGTATACTATGAAATACAAATCGGCATTATCACTTCATTGCAATGATAACTGGAGTCCAGCTTCCCACACTTCTCCCAGAGGTATCCAAATTGTTTGAGTTACTTAATGTAGATAAGCAGTTGATTTTTTCTCCACAAAATTGAATCCTTCATACAAATGATTCAAAAAGTGTACTTCTATTGCATACTAAATTCAAATAGGAAACAAGACTCAACAATTAGAAATTGGATAAGTTCCAATCCAAATGCAGCCATTTGGGAAAAAGGCCCTTTAATCAGTACAAATTGGATGCAGGCAATTCTAGTTGAGAAAACACCAAAGTGTATTGCAGAAATATAATTATTCTTTAATAATGTGAGGCAAAGGTTCTGTCTTCCCACTGAGCTATAACGGAATAATGCGACATTTGTAACCCATATTTCATGCATTTATTCTGGATTGCGGAGATGGAATTCTGACCAACAAATTGTGACTCTCAAGTCAGCAAAATCTGAAAAAGAAGGCAAGTTAGATGATACATTAATTCTGCACGCATACACTGTAATTTGACAAAGAAAGCTCCAATTCACTGCTCCAAACACTTAACCTAAGTTGAACATAACAACAACAATAAAATTACATTTGTAAAGCGCCTTTCACGTCAGGAAGATGCCCAAGGAACTGAACAGTTAGGGATCAGCACCCGAGGTAGGAGGGAGACTGAAGGCACAGTCAAAAAGGAGGGTCTTGAGTCGTGCCTTCAAGGTGGCAACAGAGGGAGCAAGGTGAAGGGATTGTGGGATGGAGTTCCAAAGAGTGGGGGCAGATAAGCTGAAAGCTTGACCACCGATGGTAGGGTGGGACGGGTGGGAGAGATAGAGCAGGAGAGAGGCTGCTGAACAGAGGTAGCAGACTAGTTGATAGGGAGTCAGCAGGTCAGAGAGTTAGAAGCAAGGGTGTAGAAGGCCTCGAAAGTGAGAAGGAGGATTTTTAATTCTATCCTCTGAGGGATGGGGAGCCATTGGAGCTGGGTTATGCTGGGAGTGATGGGCTAACAGAGCCTGATGCGAGAGAAGACACGAGCTGACAAGGAGGGAACTTTGGTAGTCGAGCATTGAGGTGATGAGGATTTTGGTGGCCTGAAGTGTCAGGCAGTGGCAGAGTCAGGCAATGTTGCGGAGGTGGAGGAAGGCAGACCAGATCATGGCATGGATATGGAGGGGAAAGGACAGTTGAAGGTTGAAGAAAACGCCAGTTTCACGATTGGCTTGGTGAGATGGAATGTGCATCCAGGAATGCTGATGCTATCAAGACCTGAGGGCAAAGGCACTGGCGCGAGCAAATCAGGAGGGACTCAGATTTGCTAACATTCAGCTTCAGAAAGTTGGCTGTCATCCAGGACGACTTGCTGTCAGACAGACAATATATCGGGATATCAGTTGTCCTGGAGTCGAGGGCGGAAGCAGAGTAATCGAGTTGTGTGTCATCCATGTACATGTTGACCTCATGTTTGTGGATGATGTCATGTAGAGGTTGAGGAGGAGGAGACAGAGAACAGAGCCCTGAGGAACCTCACACAGAGCTGTACTGAGGCTGGACAAGAAACCATTGGCGGAGACAAATTGGAGACAGTATGAGAGATAACAGCTGAACCAATCAAGGACAGAACCTTGAAGGTTGAGCTGAGAGTAGAGTTGATGGAGGAGGATAAAGTTATCCATGGTATCGATGGCAGCAGAAGTCAAGGAGGATGAGGAGGCAGAGGGAGCCCCTGTTAGCCCCTGGTTCACAGATGGAAAGGATGTTGTTTGTCACACTGACCAGAAACCTGATGGTAGGGGTTCATGAAGGGAATGGTAGGTGAGGAAGGAGCTAAGCTGATAAGCAATGACTCTTTTAAGAACCTTGGAAAGAAAAGGGAAGTTGGAATTGGGCCAGTAGTTACAAGTTAGGGATGGGTTCAGTGAAGATTTTTTTCAGGATGGGGGTGATTTTCGTTGATTTTATAGGGTTGGGAATGGTGCCAGATGATAGGGAGAGATTGATGGTGTCAGACAGTAAGGGGGTGGGAGTGAGTAGATGGACCTGGGAGTTAAGGAGAGGGGTGGGAATGGGGTCAATGGAGCAGGTGATGTGTTTCATACTGGATGTAGTGGTGATGAGAGAGGAGGGGGAAGATGGGTTCAAAGATATGGAGTGAGGGGTGTGTAGGAGTCAGAATGTGGGGATAGATGGGGAGCGAATGGCAGTTCAAAGAGCTCAACTCAAAGTCCGAGTTTGAGGAGAGAATGAATGAGGAGTGGGAGGGTGGATGATGGAACTGGTTATTGGTGGAGAATAGGAGCCTGTGGTTGTCCTTCGCCTCTAACATTATCTTGGTGTAGAAGGACAATTTGGATATGGCGAGGGGGCCAAATCATCCTTCTATAACACTATAAGTCAAAGTGGATCTTCATTTTCTGTACTTCCTATCTTCCTATTGTAAGCTCTCACACAAATGTAAATTAGTGTTGATACAGAAGGTTGTTTTGATCTGTGGGAAATGTGTTCCTGGAAGTCTAGATCCCCATTGTTCTGGCACACTGAACACCCTGTCCCAACACATCTCACCTTCATGTGTCAATAACTTGTTGGAGTGATTCTATAATAAGATAAAGTAATTGATATATTCAGTTCCTTGGGACGTCCTCCAGACGTGAAAGGCACTCTACAAATGTAATTTTGTTGTTGTATATATGCAGTACTTCCATGAAACATTCTGTAAAATCCAAATACAACAACAACCACTTGCACTTATATAGTCCCCGCTCCGCTAGGTAGCTTCTCAGAGGGCTTAACACGAGTGGGGGTTAGAGGGGGGTGGCCTTAAGCACGGCCAAACAGGATACTCTTCAGGTGGGAGTTGAAAAGGGGGAGAGAGGAGGCAAGGCAAATGGATTGAGGAAGAGTATTCCACAATTTGGGGGCATAATGGCTGAAAGCATATCCTTTGATGGGTGGGTTGGAGGGTGTGAGGGATGAGCAGAAGGCCGGTGCCAGTCAAGCGGGGGAGCCGGGTGGTGGATTAGGGAGTGATGAGGTTGGAGAGGTAAGGTGTGCCAGTGGATTTGAAAACAAGCATGAGGATCTTGAAGTTGATCCATTTGGTGATGGGGAGCCGGTGGAGCCTGGCCAGAACTGGTGAGATGTGGGTACTGAGTTTGGTTCGAGTCAGTGTGCGGGCCATAGGGCTCTGAATTAGTTGGATCTAAATGAGGGGCAGGTACACAATAATAAAAAACACATTGCATCACAACTTTGACCAGATGAAACACTATTTCATAGACAAGCAACATAATTTGTTTGGTAATAATCCATTCTACCCACATAGTTTTATACATTTCTCAAAAGTATCAATATCATCAGAATGCTGAATAAGATTTCACATTACACTGTCTATAACCTTTTTATTGAAGACTTTCCAAGTTTCGAGATAGACCATTATGGCCAGCAGTGCAAGGCAAGTCTAGTACCAAAATATTAAACAACATATTGTTTAAATTTTTATCAATGAAGAGGAACATGATTTTAATTTTGAAATAAGTGTTTTGAACACAGTTCTGTCAGAGTGTCCTCTAATCATTAACAAAACTACACAACGGACATATAGTGCACATAACTAACTGTATTATACATTAGAACATCTGCTCCTCAACTGACAAGCTCTAAAAGCCTCACTATGAGAAAAAGCCTTGGAGGCTTTGCGAGCAAGGATGTGCTCATTTGTTTATACAGCATGATTCGCGTGTAGCATTTTAAATTGGTTTAATCGTTTATACATTTCTAGCATTGAAATAATTAAGATAGCAGGCTAATAGAATCTCACTGGTATTGCTATACCAATGATGTATTATTTTCATGATGAAGATTCAATATTGCACTCTTACAGCAGTTTATCATCTCTCAGAGGAGGAAGTCAGAAACAAAGACAATAATGCACACTAGCTAAATGGAGACACTCTCAGCACTGTGAATCTCACTGAGATTTAATTATTTCACCACAACAGTTTCCTGGTCACACTGTATTATGTCAGTATTCCCCATGGGACAGTACTCTTCACTGACCACCGCCTATTGTTAGCCGACCTTCACCTGCAGGAAAACCGCAGAACGGGCAAGGGAAGGTGGAAATTGAACGTGAAGTTACTGACCCCAGAGAATGTAGAAGAGTTGCAGAAAGAGTATCAAGGATGGAAACCCTTGAGGGATTTCTATGACTCCGCCACAGGATGGTGGGACCTGAGCAAGGGGGGGATGGGTGGATGCGGGGGGGTGGGGGGTGGTGGCAGGGTTGGGTTGAGGGTGGACAGAAAGTTAGGAGTGCAACTGAAGCCATGGTCAAAGAGGAGGGTCTTGAGACCAGTCTTGAAGGAGGCAATGGAGGGAGCAAGGTGAAGGGATTGTGAGATGGAAGGAAAGATCAACAGGAAAGTTGTAGCTCGGCTACTGACCAAGCTGCAGAACTTTTATGGCAACAGGCTGATGGAAATGATGTCAGAAAGGAACTCAAGGTGGTAAAGGATCAGCAAGCTGAACTTTTTGCCGCTGAGGCCACCAGGGATCTTTTCTGATCTAGGGTGCACACAATAGAACAGGACAAGATATAATCACGTTTCTTCTTTCCGAAAGTGAATAGAGCCAACTGTGTTATCACTGGGCTGAGAGATGAAACAGGCTCAGTGCACACGGAACAGGCTGGTATGCAGAAGATCGCCAGATCCTTTTGTGCTGATCTATACTTTGAGAAACCCACACAGAGCACGGCCTCCCAGGATTTCCTGGCTGGCCTCACTGAGCTGTTGGTTGAGGAGAGCCAGGAGCACCTGGACAGGCCTCTCTCCATAGACGAACTGAGAAGTACCATCAAAGCCCTCCAGATTGGTAAGAACCCCAGAGGTGATGGCCTCCTGGTGGAGCTCTACTTAGTTTTGTGGAACATGATGGGCCTGGACCTGCTGGAGGCAAACAACAGCACGCTACTAGTGGGGACCATGAGAGAGTCAGAGGAAAGGCATCTCCCTACTGTACAAACAAAAGGGGGAGGAGGAGATTTTAAAAATTCAATCCAATTAAATTGGTGACCAATCTCATGACAGAACGTATATAAGATCCTGGTAGGGTGATCGCCGAGCAGATAAAGACTGTCCTCGGGCGGGTAATACACCCAGATCGGACCTGCACGGTTTTGGGCCGAAGGATCACGCACATCAAAGTCCTCAGCATTGGGTTTGGGGCAGCTGGGGCATGCCAAAAAACCTTTGAAGAGCGTTTAGGTATAGACGCTATACCTAAACGCTCTCTGTCCATCATGGGGAAGAAACCTGGCAATAGTATGAGGCCCTCGCAGTGATACTGTGCGCGGCCCAGGTGTGGCCTTTAACCAAGAACTATGCCAAAGGAGTCACCAGAGAGGTTTTCCAACTGATATGAGGGTCCAAGATGGATTGTATCCACAGAGACATGATGAACAAAGCCCCAGAAAATGGAGTCCCCCAACATAGCCCTGATTCTCATGGCCACTTTTGTGTGTAGCTGTCAGAAGCTGTGCCTGGAACACTCCTACGGTGGCAACAAATGTCCTCTCAATGTGAAAGGCGCTATACAAAAAGGAATTTTGTTGTTGTCGTTTCTACCTGCATCCGGTGCTGTGAATGGTGCATCTGGTGGAAATGCCCTGAAATGTTCCATGCAGTTGGAGCGTGCCAAAATACATGTCCTATTTAGAGAAATGAATGAAAACCTAGATCCCAGAACCCCTACGCAATCACCAAGTGGTCCACACGACAGGTAGTCAAAATAGTTTGAATGTGGGAGAGGGAAGACCCGATTGGGTGGTACTCTGTAGCGACGGCCAGCTATGCCTGGCAAAATGCCTCATCGCCAGCCCTGACCAAAAAACATCAGGACATGGTCTGGCTGGCGATTAGGGAGCCCTCCCCCCCAGAGCTTTCATGCACGATCGAGGTCTGTGCCAGTCAGCACGCTGTCCTCGGGCCGGCTGCAGAGGTGAGGAGACTGTGGAACACTTCTTCATGGAATGTAGTTTTGCAAAGGCAGCTTGGAGAAAGATGGAATGGATTATCTCTCGGTTCATCAGATAATTGGTGCCCAGTGTTGTTTACAAATGCAAACTATTGCAAACTGAAAAAATTGTTTAAAAACAAACGCAAGAATAAAGTTAAGCATCAGTTTAACTATTCAACATTAGTTATCTTGTAATTGCATTCTGTTTCTATATGCAGAAATGTTGGTTTAAAAGGGGAAAAAGTATCAACAAATTTGTCAGAGAATAGTCAACATAGTATATCACTCACAATTTTGATAGTTTTAGGAAACCAAAGAAGCGGTGTCAATTCAAACTTATTATGGTATCCATTGCAAGATTGATGGCCTAATCAATCAGATGTAAAGTTCTCTCTGCTCTGCTCATTGTTATTAATATTATTATTAAAATGTTCTGGGACGCTACTCTGCATGACGGATAAAAACTTAGTCAAGTTTCCTTACTCCACAATCCTCTGTTTACCTAACAGGAAGCAGGTACCTGGTTGTTAGTCAACTGATGAATTGTTTTACAGGGGTAATAATCCTTTTTTTAAAATTGTCACTTCAACCATGACTGTGGGATACTGCTGTGTGCAATTGGCTGTCGTGTTTTGCCCATAAAATATAGTCAATTAACTTTGCAGAATATTCTGAAACACTTTGAAATGCTGAATAAAAACGAAATATTTCCATCGGTCATTGTCTCTTGGCTCTGTTGTTTTCATACACACGGTTTGGAGGGAAGCTGAATTGTGTCAAAGCTGGTTGACACAATACTGTAGTTTATTGCACACACTTGCCTCCAAAGGTTTGAAATGCCTGGTCCAGCATTTATCATTAAACATAGCTAAACATAGAATCATAGAATCATAGAATTTTACGGCACAAAAGGAGGCCATTCGGCCCATCTAGTCTGTGCCGGCTCTTTGAAAAGAGCGATTCAATCCCACTGCCCTGCCCGTTCCCCATAGCCTAATAGACCCGTTCTCCCTAAATAAAGATCTAATTCCCTTTTAAAAGTTGTTATCGAATCAGCCTCCACCACATTTTCAGGCAATGCATTCCAGATTCGAACTCGCTGAGTGAAAAAATTTCTCCTCAGCTCCCCTCTAGCAAACGTAATAAAATTTAATTAAAAATGTTGTAGATAAAATGAAAAAGGAATATTTTTTTAAAAAAGGAATTTCACGGGAATCCACTTGTAATGATTAGTTCCACTCGTAACTTTGTCCAGCTTCTAAAATTTTTTTTAAAAGGTGTTAATAACATATTAAGTGACTTATCGGTAGTCTTTTTAATGTCAGCATTCCTCTAAACTCCAATTTATATCTGTAGAATAAACTTTGCATTGCATTAGACTGTGACATTTTTTTTATTTGTACGTTGCAAATGTCGAAGGTTTTCAAATATAATGCATGGAGTAAAATTAATTTCATTGTTTCTTCCATTCCCACTGCACATTCTCAAGATTTTATGTTGGCTTGTTAAATCACATCAAAGCCTATGAGAAAATGAAAATAAAGTTTAACCACCACCATAATACTGATGTAATACACCAAGGGGACATAAATGGAAAATATCATAGTAGATAATATCATTGGTCGCTCTTATAAAAATGCTGGGTCATTCAATTCATCCAGTCTGGCTTCCATCTTCTATGTGCTGTTTCATGTGCAATGGGTTCCTTAAATGTCTTTTATTGCTAAAGCTTTTGCCATGATTTAATAAAATAGTCAAACAGGCTTGATGGGCTAAGTGTCCTATTCTTCAAACCTCAAGATATTGCAAGAGCCTAGCTTCTCAATGAGAAGAACTACAGCTTCCAGTTTCCCAGAAACTGACAAGATAATGATCGTAAAAGAAAGAGCAGTTTTTTTTTAGAAAATGGTGATAGGCATGTGAAGCAAACTACCAGTGCACAGAATGAAATAGAAAACTGTAAAAGATTTTAAGAAAGAACTGGACAAGTTGCTGAAAATAAAAAAGATCCAGGGTTATTAAGATGATGCAATACAACAACAATAAAATTATATTTGTAGAGCGCCTTTCACCTCGGGAGGACATCCCAAGGTGCTGTAAAAGATGATGCTAAAGGAGTCTTTTGGGATATTGGGTGGTTAGGATAGATAGTCTAAAACCAAGACACATTTTGCTTATTCTTATTTTGTGTTTTTCTGAAAGCTTTCTTGATTCTAAATATGTTATTTAAGTCTGTTGGGCTTCTAAACTGAACTCTTGGGATGTAAACATCTTTGTCTCACTGAATTCCCCTTTTAAACTACAGTATGTTAAGTGCCACTTAACATAAATTGAAGGCCTTTGTATTATTCTCAGCAAATTATGCTTGCAAGATATACTTACGCAATGAAGGCCTCTACTATACTGTAAAGGTCATATAAAGGATAACAAAGAGGAATTATGAGCAGAAAACATCAAATCATTTAAAAGTAATTAGTAGGTGTTCTACAGACACGTTAATGAAGGAATAGCTGAAGGAAAGCTGTTCTTGTTCAACCTCATTAAGTTATTTGAAGAAATAACATAAACTTCAGGGGATTTGGTAAATATGGACTTTCATAAGAGCTTTGATAAGGTGTCACGTAAGATACTTGAGCCTAAAAGTTATTTTTGCCTTCTGGTGAAAGAATTACTTCCTGATATCTTCTCGAAAATATTCTTTGAAATCCTCAACTTGTGCCCGCTCATTCTAAAGGATTGTTTTGCATTTACTTTCTCTATCACATCAAAAATCCGATATACCACTATAAGGTTCCTCTCTGACATATCTGTTTTCAAAGCTAAACAGTCTTAAGTTATCTGATTAATGCTCACAGTTCATCCCTCTTGCACTGGGAATCATTACCGTCACAGCAACCAGACGTGTACCCTATATTCCAGAATACACCTGATAATAATAATCCTTGCATTTGATATAATGCTTTTCACTTTTCTAGACGTCTCAAAGCGCTTCACAGAATATACTGGAAAGTGAATTGACTGTATATTTGTGGGCGAATCGCGGCAGCCAATTGCGCACAACGGTGTCCCACAAACAGCCATGGATTGAAATGACCAATTTTATTATTGTGTTTTTTTTGGAGGGATTATTATTAGGTGTGTGGAGTAAGGAAACTTTGTAATTATTAAGAACACTTGGATGAGCAATGTTTTGGCAATTACTTGTTCACTGTAAAACATTTCAAATACAATGTAAAACCTTTTCTGAAGTACTGACATTTTATGGAAAATTGATTCATAGTTTACAGAGAGGCGTTTATTTGTCACTGTGTTTTTATAACATTTTGTGTTTGGAGTACAGTATTGCTGCAAAATGTATATCAAATGAACCTGTGCCATAAGAAAATATTGAAGATCATACAAGAGATTTCCATTTTAGGAAGAGTGGCAATAAAAGCTGGGTGATGAGAATATACACAATTATGGTATTTAGATCTGTACTGTTTCAGTTTCCCAGGATGCTACAGAGTTGTCCCACAAGGTTACTTCCTATCATGGTCTCCTTGGAGCTGAATTGACTCCAGAACGATATGCATGGCAAAGGAATGTAGAAATCGAGTCAATCTTCTGTGATGGTTCTAGTAGTCTGTTGCCTGAACCAGCACTTCAGAGCAATGGTGAGGAACATCTCAGCAAGCTTAGCTCATCAGTATGATTGGAGGGGGAGACCAGTCACTTGGAGCAGGATTTTTTTTACCACTCACTTATAAAGCTAAAGCCCTAACACGTATGAGGATCCTAACTTGACAAATAGTAAGAACCTTTCTTGAACAGGACTCTCAACAGCAAGCTGGTTAATCTAAGCAGCGCTCTGGGGTCTCAAGCCACAGCAACCAGTGCCTAACACTCTCTGGAATTAGGTTAGCAGGGTTCATCCCTCTAGGGAAGGCAGTGTGCATTTCTTTCTAGATACATGGAAATTTCCATTCCTGGTGGCATGCAAGTATAGGGTTTCAGTCTTTAAATACACTTTACAGTATATTCTGTGAGGCGCTTTGAGACGTCTAGAAGATGTGAAAAGCGCTATATCAAATGCAAGAATTATTATTAGATACCCATTGGCATGGTGATTTGATTCTACATGTTTTTGGACAGCCACTGATCAAAAACAAACCTTTCACAAATGACACCAGCACAAACCAAGCAACTAAGCTTATTTGAATTGCTTCTAACAGGGATTTACCAGCAAGAAAGAAATTCTATTTTCAAAGCACTTTACAATGTCCAAACATATCAAAGCACTTCACAAGGAACTGAAGTGAAGCGTAGTGATTGTAAGCAAATATTCGGGCACAGTAAATAGCCATTTTGAAAGGAGCATTTTAACTGGTACAATCAAACTAAACATAAATACAATTATGTTTCCCCACAGCTCCCACGTACCAAACAAAGCGATGAGTGGCTGGGGGGACTGTTAGAGGCAAAAGAAAATTCAAATGAATTATTGAAGTGCAGATTTGTTAACAGTTCTTCAGCTAAATATACTCCTCACAATACAAGAGCAAATAAAACAAAATGTGGTTAAATGTTTCCAGGTAACATCATATCTGAACATCAACTCTTCCCCTCCGCAAGCTGTAGAACATTCAGATCTCTGTAGCTTGTGTCCTCTGCCGTACTAAGCCCTGTGAATTGATCACCCCCATCTTCGCCTAGCTCCACTGGCACCCCATCCCTCAAAGTAAAGTGTGTCCAATTTATTGATTAGATTTCTTCATATTTTGTAGACGATATAACAGATGCTAATGTACAGCAATAAAAGAATGGTTCAGCTAAATTGTCAATGCGAAAGGTTTTTACTCAGTACATTAACTGCAGACGTGTTCTTCTGGTTGCTTGCATCAAGTACAAATTATAGTTATACTGTATGTCAACATTGCATTCAGCACAATAGAGCCTCCTTTTGGTCTGATGCAGCACAACAAGCCTTCAGACACCGCACACTGTGACACAATGCATGAATAGTTAAATTCACACCATCAAACTGCCCTGGAGAATATTTAGATTCATAACGTAATGTACAGTATCCTACTATATTTAGCTACATCAAGGTGGGACTACCTCTAGGTAATTTGTTTTTACTAAATTCAAAGTACTCTACCTGCCTTCTCCAGGAATTTATCTGCCTTTCTTTAACTTTCCAATTCAATTCAATATGTTTTTCATAGCTATTGAAATAAACTTCAGAAAGAGCCTCAGTTGACTGAATTTATGAAAATTACCTCATATACCGGTCATCAGATAAAATATACCTGATCCTTCTAAGACCTGCACCCAAGCATATCATTTCCATCATCTAAATCAAACTCTAATACATAAATCTTGATAGTGGTACATTTCAGTGTACTGCTTATCATGCAATTCATACATAAAATACAACTCAACTGTCTAGATATTATTGTTCTGCACAATGCAAGGGAACATTTTAAGAACTCTGATCATTGCTGTGTAAATTACCCTTATGTTGAGCTGTTAGATTATTTGTGTGAAATTGGAATAAATGAATAAATGAAATGCACTGCGGCACAAAGGTATGTAAATTGACAATTTGTATACAAGATTTGGTAGCCGAACATTTTAGAATTGGATGTTATTTCATGTTATTAATTGTGCTTCTTTCTCCATTAGTCAAATAGGATACATTGTTTTCTGGAAACTGAATCAACATTCAAGGAGTGAAGGAAATCAATTCACCTGCATATACAGGTATGTACAAATAAATATTTTAATACTGTATGTCCATACACATAAACACAAAGTGGTGTATTTTAATTTCACCTTCCAATGTTGCTTTCTAAAGTTGCTGACTGGTAAGAGATTGCTGGTCAATTGGGACGCTGCAACTAAGCACAATCATATTCTCCCATACTTTTCTTGTCAGGATCAGGAAATCTAAATGCTTTTAATCTTTTTGCCCAGGGTACTGAGACACCTAAACTTGTATCCCAGTTGAGATCAGCTAATGCAGTATTTTTAGGCATTCAAATTTGTGACTTTCACAGTCGACATAATAATAACACTTGCATTTGATATAGCATCTTATTATATCTTCGAGACATCTCAAAGAGCTACATGGAATATTCCTATTTACTTCTAGGTAAAAAAACGTTTCACTGCTATATGACTTCATTTTGCACAATGTAATGACTTACTACAACAACTTGCACTTACCACATACTTTTGAAATATTTTACCAAGTGAACTATCTGATAAGTCAGGAAACGCTATGTTAAACACTGGCAAATTCTCAAAAGCATTTCTCACAATGATTCAAGTTTGAAAGATAGAATAGCACCTTTGAAAAAAGAAGTGGAACACTCTCGAAAACCAAACAAAACACTGCTGGATTTAAGTAAATCTGTTAATTAAATGCTGATAATTGAAGATAGTGATAAATGATCAGCTTCTCATTTGCCACTGGGTTGCCAGCACCTCACAGGCATAATTATACAGCACGGATTAGCACAGGAAATCACAGTGGTTATCAGCTCTGAATAAATACTCTCCCTTTATATTATACTTTTTAGTGACACAGGACCATTGTTTGCTGAAACGTTCAAAATCAAAATCTTGGTAAAAATGTTGAATAACAGCTAAATGCTAATCTGCTGTGAGTGGGGACATAACTTTAAAGGAAACAGTTTCAGTTCCAACAAGTGTGAACATTTTCTTATCAAATTAAATATGATTTTAAGCAAGATGTTTAGTGTTATGGACCTAAAGTAAATACTATACAACAAGTAAGATATGCAAAGATATGCGGCAAGTTTAAATTAAATCAATAACTACACTGTACCCTGTAATCATCTCAAAACTAAAATTTTATTGGCATCCCCACTCCTAAATCAAAACCATCCATGAAATTGATAAATATAGTTGTAAGTATTAATTGTTTACTCTTACTATTCTAATCATCTTTTTTTCTTAAGGCCAGGTCCTTACTTGGAATGCTTACAACACATCTAAAAGAATCAAAGTGGCAGTATTTTCATGTTCTGTTTAAATAAATGGAAAATGAAGCCTAAAGGAAGAACAAACAACATTTAGGAAGATAATATTAGTAACTCTGGCAACTGGTGTAGTGCCTTTCACTTCAGTAGGATGATTCAAAGCCTATACACAGGATTTACTGGAAAGTTCAGTGATTGTGTTTTTGATATGCAACCCGTCAGCCAATTTGTGCACAGTAACAATAATAATAATAAACCTTGCATTTGATATAGCGTCTTATCATGTCTTCTAGATGTCTCAAAGTGCTTCACAGAAAATACTGTAAAGTGAATTGACTGTACATAATGTGGACGAAATGCAGCAGCCAATTGTTCACAGCAGTGTCCCACAAACAGTCAGGGATTGAAATTAACAAAAAAAAGTTTTAGGGATTATTATCAGGTATCTGGAGTAAGTAAACTTGCCCAAGGTTTTGTCCTGGCCGGGATTCGAACCCAGGTCTCTCGCTTCCAAGGCGAGTGCTCTAACCACTGAGCTACAGGACTACACATGTCCCACAAATTAATGCGTAATGGAATGGGGAATGTTTGGCTAAGATTTAAGAGCTGTGCATGCTATGTAATTATAAGAACATTTATACCACAATAACTGGAAAATTCCTACAAGGCCACAGAATATTCGTTAATGCCTAATGACAACACTGGGATCTGATGAGAAAGGAAGAAATTGCAAAATGATGTATTAAGCGATCTTATCTGTTGTATCCCTTTATTGCACCAACTTAGTTTGGGGCAAACCAGCTGCATGATATAAAGACACACAAGCTGACATGATCTTATCAACTATGCTTGAATTACATGAAGTGGCATACTATACACATATATAATAATAATAATCCTTGTATTGCATTTTGATGTTATATAAATACTGTATAAACATAATCAAATCACAAATAATTTGATCAGAAATCTGCAGCCCAACAGATTTCATATTTGTAATATTTATACAATATGTTTTGCTATAATAAACACAGACACTACACTTTACAGTATCCTGTGAAACACTTTGTGGCATCCTTCCGATGTGACAGGAGTTATATAAAATATAAGGAGTACTATTCTTTTTATTATTGTCATCAGGAAACCAAGCTCTCACCTGACATCAGACGCTTATCTCATTCTGAGACTGTTGAGACTATCAGTACCTGCATAAACCTGCACTGAAGGGTGACAATTCAAGCTGCTCCCCCAAAATATTTCAACAACATCAAAGAACAACTCTAAGGTCTAAATTCCTGCCAATAGCACTTTGTTTTTTAGGACCTCTGCACATAGTAGACTGGAAGTCCCAAGTGTATCATAGCACTAATATAATCTATCCTGAATCATTTTATATCAAATAATTACATTATTCGCTTTTTGTTAAACAAAACTTACATTGTGTTGTATTTATATCCCTCAGCTCTGATCTGTTGGGTCCATTGTAAATTAGCACCTCTAACGTGAGACATCAGTTGTTCATCATTACAACCCTATTACATAACTCTGCCATGATGCCAAGTGTTTAGTATGATGTGTCCCAGTAAACTGTGAACTTTAAACATGTAAAAAGGCACTTGTTAAATTAATTATTACTGCTGACCCATATTGGTTGGATTTTATACGCGTGTAGCAGCCAAAATGCCTTCCCTTCCCCACACTCAGTCAGTCTTATTTAAGAATATTTGAAGTATATATACTGCATTTATCTCATCAGATAATATTAATAGCATTGCACAGGATTATTTTAAAATAATAACACTTTGAGTTAGGCCTCCTTTTACTTAAGTCCTCAAAGCTTGCAGACCTATCATGAGTATTATCATTCTGGTAGCAAATGTAGCACTGACTGGAATACTCTGGATACTACACATCTCGTGTTTGACATCTAAATAAAAACCTCACTGAATCTGATTCGCATCCTGATTCAACAAACTGCAAATTAGAAAGAAGTTGAACAGTTAAATAAATCCTTCAACTGGTGCTCAGTATGTTGAGAGCTGCTTTTAGATGTGAACTATTTATCATTTGTGGGTGCTTCAAGGGAGGAAGGTACCCTTTGCCCACAGTGCCACTCACGGGGTAAATGAGTTGGGAGGACAACAGTGCTGTTCAAAATTAGAATAATAATAATAATCCTTCCATTCGATACAGCGCTTTTCACGTCTTCTAAACGTCTCAAAGCGCTTCGCAGAATATACTGTGAAGGGAATTGACTGTATATTTGTGGGCGAAAAACTACGGGGGGGACGCGGGGCGGGACGGGGGACGGTGGGGACGGGGGACGGGGGGGTAAAAACAAAACATAAGGTGCAAAACCAAATCCTAAAACTCCACTCATGTTTTGTTTTGTTTTTCTTCCATTCTGCTCCGCTGCACATATCAATCATATCTCGCGTGAAGTTTCACTGTTTCTCATTTATTTTCATATTACTATCATCATCATCATCATCATCATCATCATCACTATTTCGAAAGAATATTTTTTTTCCTTTAAAAAATAAGCTAGATTTGTATCAGGAAAATGCCACAACCAGCTCTTAAGTTTCAGCACCAGTCAGCCAGCCAGCCAGCCAGCCAGTCAGTCAGGTTGCCAGCCAGTCAGTCAGCTTGCCAGCCAGTCAGCTTGCCAGTCAGTCAGTCAGGTTGCCAGCCAGTCAGGTTGCCAGTCAGTCAGTCAGGTTGCCAGCCAGTCAGTCAGGTTGCCAGTCAGTCAGTCAGGTTGCCAGCCAGTCAGTCAGTCAGGTTGCCAGCCAGTCAGTCAGTCAGGTTGCCAGCCAGTCAGTCAGTCAGGTTGCCAGCCAGTCAGTCAGGTTGCCAGCCAGTCAGTCAGGTTGCCAGCCAGTCAGTCAGGTTGCCAGTCAGTCAGTCAGGTTGCCAGCCAGTCAGTCAGGTTGCCAGTCAGCCAGTCAGGTTGCCAGTCAATCTGTCAGCAAGTTGGTCCCACTATCGACGGAGTTGCTGTTCATGGTCAACGCAGCGGGTTGTTGCTGTCTGTGCCTTACCCGAGATCTCCTGGTACGGGATGTTGTTGAGGCTGAATCCTTTGGCACTGTAAGCCTGTCTGACCTCAGAGCAGGTCCGAGCTTTCACATCAGCCACCGCCGAGCCGTGGGTCAGAGCCCACAGCACCGCGGGGAGAGCCGCCAGCCAGGACATGCCGCCGCCGGGCACAGCTGCCGTGTGACTGAGAGTGTGGGAGAGAGTGTGGGAGAGACTCAATCCACTTGGTTTGCCTCCCTCTCTCCAGCCTTCACCCCGGGGAACTCCCCCTAAAGTCCTGTCAAACAAACACAGTCCAGGAGGCGATCTCTCTCTCTCTCTCTATCTCTCTATCTCTCTATCCAGGTGACTGTCCGCAAATTACACTTTATTTCCCCTCCCCTCTCTCTCTCTCTCTCTCTCTCTCCCGGGTTTGCAGATCAGGAGAAAAGCAAATTGATGCACATGGATAAACAGGGATTGGGGGAAGGCGCTATCCCCCCCCCGGCCATAAACAACAGACACGAAGCCGTCTCTGGTCTGCAGACTCTGCTGTGAGTGAGCCCCAGCCTGATCCTCTCTCTCTCTCTCTCTCTCTGTGTGTGTGTGTGTGCGTGTGGTGTGTGTGGATGTAATCCTGATGTGTGCGTGATCTGTGAAGTTCACTCGGACTGACTGAGAGTAGGAGAGAGAGAGAGAGATCCTGGAATAATAAAGAGAAATCCTCCGCCTCTGGATGCTCTCAGATCATAGGAACCGGGTGTGCAGCAAATCCCGGACTGGAGCCGTTCCTTGCCATGCATGAGGATAAACCGAATGCTCACACCGATATGTCGAAGCTTCAGACGTGATTTCGCCTGAATCCAACCTCATCTCATGACTCTTTCTGTACTCTCGTCAAACAAATCTATTCTGGTCGTATTGTATTATTTATTTAACGTTATTTTTGTATTTTTGGGGGCTGGGGGAAGGAAACAGATTGAATGACTGATTTGTCTAAATTTAAGATAACGTTTCCAAGCTTTCCAAGCAAATTAAAAAAAAAAAAAAAACATTTTTGAAAAGGGAGATTGACTAACAGGGAAAAGGAGGCAGTGGTGAGTGGGGAAATACATGGCGGTAAATGCAACAGCTGAGGGCAGCTGTCTCAATGTAGGTCTTCATATACATTAAATGGAACCTCCTCCTGTACCCCAACCCCCTCCTCCCCTTCCCCCACTTACAGCTGGAATGATAACTATATATGAACCATAATAGAATAGTTGTACTCCATTATATACTGTCGGGTAAACCCTGGAAACTGGTCTCTAACACATGGGGATGTGTGAATGGATCCATAAATATATAATCCTGCACACACTTGGAGATGTCTCACTCTGAATCAACTCTTGAAGGTCTTGAAAATGGGAAGGAACAATAGCGTAAACACTGTGGAAGTAATTCAAGGTGAGTTTGTTTGTTTCCCAGCATCTCGGGACCCCCAAACGGGTAAGGTGCTACATAAATGCTTGTTGTATAAATTGTTTTTGTTGTTGTTGGTGCGTGGGATATTTTCTCCCAAATCCACGTCGCTTTGCAGAAAATTCTGAATAAATGAAATAACCACTTTTATTTCGGATATTCATAGTGCAACAGATGAGACATCAAACTGAGATCTCATGATGGATGGTACAGATTAGCTGCCAACTTTTTCTGCATAACCAGTCACCACACTTGAAAGTAACTACATTATGTGAAACATTTTAATAAAGTGATTTATTAAATGTAGGTATTTTTTCCTATGTTTCTTGGTACAATAACTTACATAGACCTACTGCAAATACCTATGCAAGACATTTGTCCACATTTTATTCTCCTATTCCCATAGTTTTCTCCTCTTTACTGTCAATACAATTGTTGATACTGTGGAATGGTTCTATTTGTGTTGACAGTCTTCTGGTAATTCTCTTAAGTGGCCATTCTTGATGTGTAGGTCAAGATGGCAACTATCAGTGACCAATAGGTCTAGACAGTGAGTGGCAGTAGATAATTTGGTCACGGATACCATATTCAACTTAGCCTTTCCTTGCCTTCACTTAGTCAATGCATAGACTAAACATGAATGGGTAACTAATTAATGATAATATGATGTGATAATTAGCATAGCACATCCAAGATTTTTTTTTCACCATATTTTCCAGCAAAGAAACACTAGATAGTGACCATGAACTAGACTCCTAGACTCCAGCTAAAGTGTCAACAACCACCCCCCCACCACCCCACCCATACAAGCCAGTCTCAAAGACCAATTGTGATATTTACACCAAACAACAACAACAAAATCACATTTGTAGAGTGATTTCACGTCTGAGCATCTCCATGTTAAGGTCAACATAGTTTCCGTAGCTGTCACTTGACCACTATAATATTTATTTATCTGTACTGATTATCTGCTATTCTCCAAGTTGTCATTACCTGATATAGCAAGTCAAACCTCAATATAAAACATTTTGTTTCAGCCATTTTGCTTATAATCGGATTGACCTCAACATTTACTAACCCCAAATTTTAAGTATGCACAAAAACCTGTCTGGATCACTTAAAATCATTTTGTAGATCTTCAAAATGGTGCTTGGTTCCCATGTGTTCAACAACCTCTGGTCATAAGGTCACCAATAATGTTGATTCCTGTGCATTGCAAATGTGAGATGAGAGTGGAAGTGCTGACCAATAATGATGATGAGATAGGTTAGCACTTAATGGGCCCCAGCTGTTACATGATAATGAGGCTCTACTTTCTAACTATGTGGGAAACACACCACTTATATTTTGGTCAGGCGGGTGTTGGAAACCCATCACCACGCTTAAGAGCATCCAAACCAAGATGAGATTTCCATGCATTCCACCTACCCGGGGATTATCCCAGAATAGATTACCGGAATGGAATTGTCACCCTGATTACCTCCCCCTCATCCCTCACCTCCATCATATTCAAAATGAAGCTCACCACCTACTCCTTCAACCCCATCCCCACCTCTCTCCTTGCCTTCCAGCTCCTCCTCCTGGCTCCTTTCCTTGCCAATATCATCAACCTCTCTTTATCCAATGGCACTGTTCCCACCTCCCCAAAAACAGCTGTCATAATAATAAACCTTGCATTCAATATAGCGCTTTTCACGTCTTTTAGACGCCTCAAAGCACTTCTCAGAATATACTGTAGTGTGAATTGACTGTATAGAAAATGTGGCAACCAATTGCGCACAGCAGTGTCCCACAAATAGATGTGGTTTGAAATGACCAATTTATTATTATTATTTTGAGGGATTAAGCTTGTGGAGTAAGGCAACTTGTGCAAGGTTTCGCCCTGCCTGGAATTGAACCCAGGTCTCTCGCTTATAAGGTGCGTGCTCTCACCATTGAGCTACAGGACTCCATGATCACCCCAATCCTGAAAAAACTTTCCCTGCACCCAGACCTATTCTCCAGCTACCACCCCATCTCCAACCTCCAATTCCTCTCCAAGACCCTGAAATGAGTCCTTGCATCCCAGCTTCACTCTTTTCATTCTCACCGTTCCCTCTTTGAACTCCTCCAATCCGGCTCCTGTGCTGCCCGCAGCATGGAAACAGCCCTGGTCAAAGTCTCTGAAGACATTCTAAACTTCTGCGATCAGGGCTCTCTCTGCTTCTTTGTCCTCCTTGACATCTCTGCCACCTTGGACACTCTCAACTATTCCATCCTCCTACACCACCTCTCCTCTAACTATGTACCTCAGGCACTGGAAGCAACAACCTCTGTGGATGCACACTCCACGTCACCATGCCAGTCAGGAAACTATGTGTGTTGTTCGATCCTCAGCTGTCTTTTCTCCCCACTTCCATGTCATGACCTGCTCTGCCTTCCCTCACCTCTGCAATATTACCCAACTCCACCACTACATCACTCCTCAGGCTGCTGAAGCTCATTCATGCCTTCATCACATCAAGGCTTGACTATGCCAACACCCACCTTGTCAGCCTCTCGAACTTCTGCCTCCATAGTCTGTAGATCATGCAGAAATCTGTAGCCTCCGTAGCCTCACACGCATCAAGCTCCATGACTCTTATCACCCCCATTCTCACCCGACTCCACTGGCTTCCCATCACCCAGAGGATTCAATTCAAGTTCCCGGTCCTTGCCTTTAAAGCCCTGCATGAACTCGCCCCTCCCTATCTCTGCGACCTAACCCTCCTACCAACCCATCCTCTCCATCCGCTCAGTGTGCTCCAGCCTGCTCCATGTTCCCTGACCTACCCACTCCACAATCGGCAGATGAGCCTTCAGCAACTCTGCCCCATCCTTTGGAATTCTATTCTGCAATCCCTCCAACTTGCTCTCTCCCTAGCCTCCTTCAAATCCCTCTCCTTAAGATTCTCCTCTTCAAACGTGCCATCGATCACCCACTTCTCCTCCCTTCCCTCCACCTTCCCCCCTTCCCAATCCTGACCCTAGCTTGGGTCCAAAGCACTGCCTGGGATGTCCTTCCAATGTGAAAGGCACTATGCAAATGTAATTTTGTTATTGTATTTTGTTGTTTTGTGGGATATTGTTGTTGTATGCTGCTGGCACAAATTTGCTGCTGAGTTCACCTATGCAACTACTGTATTTGTAATATTGTATGCAAGTATTTTCAATATTTATTCTTTTTTTCAATTGAGTTATTGACTCAATCCCATCTGCATTGTGATTCAAATTGGTTGTTAAGTTGATTGCTTGATATTAGCCATACACCATATGTATTTGACACACACTAACCATAAGAATTTGTAAGGAATTCAATAAAAGGCAATAGTTTCAATGGCTGAAGTCAATCAGCAAATTCAGGAATTGCTGTGGGCAGCAGGATTTTCCATGCAATACATAACCGTTTATCTGCACAGGGTTTGTCTATCATTTTAGAACTGTGGTGCTTTTAATGAAATGCACACACAGATGTGGTGTAAGGAGATCTGTATCCGAGATTGTTCCACGTGGGAAGATCAAGAGCAAGTGATTTTCTCCGGAGACAAGATTCAGAGTACCAAAATTTACTTGCTGATAAATAATGAAGTTACAACTATTAGCGTTGCATACATGTAGACTCACCAGTTCCTTGACATCATTATTATATCTGTGACAGCGAAGTGCAATCTAGACAAGTCCAGAGAACATAACATACAATATAAATAAAAGTTTGGAAATTCCAAGCATAGAATCAAACATAGAATGTGTGGTTAACAGACTGGTGTTTTGTTTGGTATGAAGGAGCTGCTGGAATTGTTAAATGACACAGGCTATTTATTTTCGGTTTGTGTTTTATCTAATTCTGTGATGAACCTATTCCACTCTGGGTTAGAACATTGCTCTTTCATCTTCGCAGCAGAAGATTAAATTCAGTTCAGAATGATGTAAAGTCGCAAAAAAAACCAGCGATTGATGGACATGTTCTGTATCAATCCCCAAAGTGTTTCTTTCCCCCCTTTCCCTCTATAAATGTAAGTTTGTTGTTGTTGGTGTTGTATCCCACCTCTCTGTTTCAACTATTTAATTAGTTTATTTCTATGAACTACAAATCACCATTTACTATTAGCTTATAGAGGTGTCAGATAAGCACCTTAATTGACACCCACCAAGCTACCACAGCCATAATCGGTTAGAATACAAATGGTAGGATGTGGGAATTATTTCCCCACACTACAAGAGCACATTAGAGGTACCAAGAACGAGGTCTTTATATCTAAGTGGGTCAACGTTTTGTGGACCCGAAACAACACCAATAACAAAATTACATTTGTATAGCGCCTTTCATGTCAGGAGGATGGCCCAAGGCATTGGACAGTTATTGATTCAGAAATGTTGACTCACTTTCCTTTCTCCATAGATCGAGAAATATTTGATATTTGTGGAATCCTGTAGTTCAGTGGTTAGAGCACTCACCTTACAAACGTGCGATCTGTGTTCAACTCCAGGCAGATCAGGGTGAAACCTTGGGCAAGTTTCCTTACTCCACATGCCTAATAATAATCCATCCAAAAAAACACAATAATAAAATTTCAATCTATGACTGTTTGTGGGACACTGCTGTGCGCAATTGGCTGCCACATTTCACCCACAAATATACAGTCAATTCATTTTACAGTATATTCTGTGAAGTGCTTTGAGGTGTCTGTCTAGAATACATGAAAAGAGCTATATCAAATGCAAGAATTATTATTATTATATTATAGATGCTGCCTGACCTGCTGAATGTTTCAAGCGATTTCTGTTTTGTTTGCTATTTCCAGCATCTGCAGTATTTTGTGCTTTTTGTCTTTACATCTATTGGATTTCATCCTCTCAGAACGTCCAAAGTAATTTGTTTCTTAAATGAGTCTAGTGTGCTGGCCACTATTAGCTTTCTGGGTAACCTAATGACTATCCTCTATTTTAAGGAAATACCTCCTAGTTTATGCTTTCATACTTTGGTATTAGCAGATCTGAAACTATTGTTCTAGGGATGTTTCTCCATCCCATTTAGCATTGTGTATAGATCTAAAAGGTACCCTCTGAGATGTTTATTTACAAGGTTGAAAGCAGTGTCACCGGATTATTGGTACATAGACCACAGAAATGCAAAAATAGAAGATATCTTAATACATGTGTAAAAGTCCAGGATTTTGACAAATCACTAAAGAATGTTAATATTAGGAAACAAATTAATCAGTGTATTATGAAGTTAAGGCTATTGCTGCAGAAGGAATGGTCTACATTAATAACTGAAGGCTGATATATCAGGTACAAAATGAACATGGTTCATTGAACAATTTCAACACCGTAGAGAATTGAAAATGTGAATTTTTCTCCTACTATGTCAGTTTGAATATGTTGCACCTCTCAACACCATGGGCACATTTAGCGATTCCCACCATGGTGCTTTAAGGTTAAAATTGTTTTTGAGGATCAATTCATTATTGGAATCAAAACAATGAAGGTGGAGCAATAGATGCCAAGGTTGGGATGAAGCAATGCATTGAGTCCCCCATTATATGGCATGTATGGGGATCAATGAAAATAATTATTATGTGACATACTGCATTTTCCCTCTGAAAGCCAAATGATGAAGTCACATCCCCCTGCGAGTACAACATCATACAGTCAAGAAAGTCTCAGTTTCAATAACTCTGAAAGCTGATCTCAATTGATGAAACAGTTCAGATACTAAAATTGGGCTCAGCACTCTGAGCCACACAAAAAAGGGGTGTGGAGAAATCATCACGAGTTGCTTACAGAAACGGAATAAAAATACAGACACGTGGGCATCGGGTGAGACGGTATAATGCAAAGCTGTGTGTCCGCACAATCAAATATCCTGCCAAGACACCCTCAGTTGACTAACACATTGGGGGTTCACAAGTTGGGGACAAAAGGAGTCACAAGCCTTCAGAAGAGGTAGAGGGTAAAGGAGATAACGATGACTAGAAAAAAGAAATACAGGTACCCTGCCCCAACTGCATTTTTTTCTACCGCAAATTTCACTTACCCACGGTTGGCTCGCTGTTTCAACTTTTGCCAACCGCGGCAGTGAATTTTGCGTATCCATGGGTTTTAATACTAACATTAGCGTTTGCGCTAGGACGCAGTTGCATCAACCAACCACGATGTCGCTTCACGCTAGTGTTCGACACTAGGACCCAGTTGCGATGTTGCAATCAACCAGCCACGATGTCGATTCTCCGCATCCACCCCCCTCGGTGTCACCCACCACACCAGCTTCTCCACATCCATCCCCTTGGTGTCACCCAACGCACCACCCTCTCCACATCCACTCCCCTCAGTGTCACCCACCACACCACTTTCTCCACATCCACCCCCCTCTCACTCGTGGGTGATTTATGATCTGGAGGAGGAGGTAGAGGAAGAGAGTGCATAGGGCCCCTCTTCCGTGTAACAGCACGTAACAACCACCCCATCATCATCATCATTAGGATTTAGGTCAATAACATGAATTTCTTTGTGTTTAGTTCAAGGACAAGCAAACTTACTCCCTCTGTCCCCATGTTTCCCATAGAGCCCTGTATTTTCAGGTTTTCAGGAACATATCCCCAATTGATCTCATAACTTATAGCAGTATAAGATTGATTTATAAAATTTAAATATTGGAAAAAATAATGTTTTTATACTGAACATAAAGTCTTCATTTCACAATGTTTTAAAGCAATAAATGTCAGAGCTTGCTAGGTAATAAATGTTTCCCATGGATTTAATAATTGTGGTGAGAGAGGTGAGCTTTTGCTGTGTACCCTCATATGTCACCAACTGCTATAGATCTCTTTTCCGTGGTAAGGTTTATTTTATGTAGAAAATAAGAACATACATTTTCTACATATAATGGGGGCGGAGACATTCATACTATCTGATCTCTGATTCTCTGAGTGAAAACAAATCTTTAAATTATATTTGATGTACATTTATTTTAAATATAAACCTTTTGGCTATTAATAAATTTCTTCCCAGTAAAGTGGAAGTGTGTGCTACCATTCATTTAGTTAGTATGCTCTAGAGATTCATTTATTGTCAAATTTCTCTTAAGTCTCTTTGTTTCTCTTTCACCATCTATCGTTTGCTATCTGAGAAAGTGAGTAAGTTAGGCATCAGCTAAAGACTTTTCTCTTCAACTGTGCCTTTGGTCACCTTTCTCCCGCCGCCCCTGGCTCGATCCCGGATACGTTATTGTGAAGCGCTCTGAGATGCTGTCCAGCGTGGAGGGCACTATATAAATCAAAGTTGTTGTTGTTGATGTTAAGTTGACTGTTCCCCAGGCCTCTCTCAGTGAGCATCTGCAACTGAACCTGTACTAGAGTACCCTGAAGTAACTACTTTCAGTGTTCTCTTCTACTCACGTGAAGGAGCAACCGCCTGATGTGACTGGGAATTTGTTAGACATAGGCTTGCCTTCCTGACGTTGGGACAGAATACCCGACGGAACAAAACACTTTCTCTAACTTCAATTTACATTTTTTACTTCATTGCAGTTTTGTCTCCTGTCATGAAAGTACTGAATTATACAAATTAAGGGTGTGATAGGTCCTCTCCAATATCTAGCCCAAGTGGCCATTCTTCATCTGTGAACACAGGCGGTGCATATCACTGAGGTATATAAGCAACAGGGAGGGGCCACAAGGAGAGTAGCACAGCTTAACCTTGGGAGAGAATGGGTGTTTTGCTGGGAGAAAATATTGCAAGTGACTTGGTTAATATTCAAACACGCAAGGTTTAGTTATAGGAAAGTGATGAAAAACAGGTTAATTGTAAAAACTTGGTTAATTTTTCTTCTTGCTAACTGAGGCTGAGCATAATTCCCACAATGTGTCCCTGGCTGAGATCAACAAACTCAACACTGAAAAATTATCCTTCATGGTCTATAGTGTCTCACCAGGCAGTGAATTAAACAGCTGTCACACTTATGGAGCACATTTTACATTTGCATTTTTATTTGTGATCGTGTGTTAATGCTAACCTGTATTTGAATGATTTTATCTTGAATAACCTTTTATTTGTTTACATAAAGGCATTGAAATGCAGATTGACAAGCCTACTGATTTGAAGTTTTATACTTGAACAGTGAAGTAGGTCAGGTGATATACATTTTGATGCTAAACATCAGTGTTTCTCTACCAGGGGTTTAGTTAATTCTGAGAAGCTGGAGGGTACCGCCTCACAATTGATTTTCTCAGGAAATAATAACAACAATAATAATCATTGAGTTTACCACTAGGCTCCATGTATCTGCAGCTTAATGCACTAATTGTAGCGCTATGTCACGAATAAATGAAACTTGTATTTTTAAAGCACCTATAACATCAAAACATTTCAATGAACTGACCAGCTGTTACACTGAAGGAACTCATTTACAGACTACAGTATAGTAATTACTAGTGTCACTGGCAGTCACTGTTTTTGTAGGCATTTATGACAGCTATTTCACACAGTGCAAAGTCTTACAAATTGGCATGAGGTGGAGGGGAATGACCAATGAATCTGGGAGAATTATTGACCAGGATACAAGGCGGAACTCACTTATCTTTTTAAAATAGCACCATGAGATCTTCATGATTCATTTTAAGAACAGACAGATAGGACCTTGGTTTAACATTTTATCTGAAGGTCAGCACCACCAATCATTTAGCTCATCTTCAGGTTTTCATTGGGTTTCCTAGGTTTTCAGTTCATGTTCCAAAATGAGATTTGAACCCACAACCTTCTAACCCAGAGATGGTAATGGTATGAACTGAGAGAAACTGTCATGATAAGGTAAACTGAGCCAATTTCTTCTGTTACCTGACATGGGAGGAAGGTCTTCAGAAGCCAAAGTGAAGGTACTCCAGAATCTGAAATATTGCCCACCAATGGTGGAGTCAATCGGCTGGTGGATATTAGCCAAGCTGGTTTTAGCAGATCAGATTGAGTGACCAGATCAGTAAACGTTGCAGAAGATCACAGAGGTAGTATGAGGGTGAGACACCACCATGAATTTCAAATAATAATATTGGTGTTTCTGTGGTGTGTAAATTGGAGAATAAACAATATAAACAATAAACCATTTATCAGATAAATCTAAAACAAAAATGGTTTCTATGAATTGTACACTATGAGTTATACACTTCACCCATGGAGATATTGTAGTACCAGAGTAAGTGATGGGTGTTCATACTGCCATGTAAGCAATCTCTGTTACACCTCTCTTTGGTTTTCAGATGCAGAGTATTTTCTCAGCTGCAGAAAGTGAATATCTTGTATCACTTACTCAGTAAGTAAATCCGTAAAAATGTTGGTGTCAAGTCCTGCTTGAAACTTATATTTTCAAAACCATTTTTGTTGGATTCAATTCAGAGAATCATATTCTGCTGGCTCACCAAATTCTAAATCTTCACCTTTTTTAAATTATGATATTACAAATCAAAATCCCACAGTGCCCAAACCTTGCAAGCAGAATTCTGATTTATTAAACGTGGAGGATTTCTAATGGGAAGCAATCTCATTAGAGATCTGGCCACCCTATGTATTTCCCTCTGGAAGTATACTAATATAGGAGCATGGATCCCATGAGTCATATAACAAACATCCAGAAGGAGTCTGTAATTGCATGACTCTGACTCCTTATTGAAAATTCCCATTAGAAATTAATCCTATTGGGATTTTAAAAATTTAACTTAATAAATCTACTGAGGTGCTTCTCCTGCATACTCATCTATTTGATTTGAGGTTTGACAAGATAAATAGGGAGAAAATATTTCCACAACGTGTCTGTCAACAACAACAACAACAAAATTGCACTTATATGGCACCTTTCACCTCGGGAGGACATCCCAAAGCGCTGTCAGTGTCCAGGAGATGTAGTTCTAGGATAATTACAAGAAGAGTGAAAGGAGAGCGTACGTATAATGTTTTCACTCAAGAGAGCTGTTCAACTGTGGAATTGCCCTGCCAAGTACGAAGGTAAGAATCAAATCCAATTGGGTTACAAGAAGATAGTGGATAGTTTTCGAAGCCTAGAGGCTTAAAGTGGAATAAGGAAAAAAGAGGGCAGTGGGATTAAATGAACATATTGTTCTGAGATCCAATGCAGACTTCATGGGCTAAATAGTCTCCTTCTGTGCCATATATCTTTTACGATTTTATGATTCACTTGAAGAAATCTGTAGGAGATTGCAAATGATTTTAATTCAAGTGTAGTTAAGAACAACAAAATAAAGAATAGATACTGTTGATGAATGTTGAAGCCAGCATGGAGGAAAAAAATAAAGGGTACAAAGTTAAAAGAATGGAATTAGCGCAATGCTGGACATCACACTAACATTGAACCAGAAGGCCTCTTCTGCTCAGCATTTTTAAAAATCAGAAAATATAAAAAGAACAATCACATTACTTCCTATACTGTAATAATAATAGATTGTCTGTAAAAATTTTTTTTTAAATCAGGCTTAGTTGAAACATTCTTTCAGGGAAAGTCATAACACCATGTGAAGAATAATTAGCTTTATTCTTCAGCCTGTTGCCTTTCACTTGAGTATATTTCCTCTTAAAAATGTGGCCAATTCACAGAATTCAGTGGGCCAGTAGGTAGCTCTTAAATATTTTTTGTAAAAGTATTACTTTATGCATACAGTATTATGAGAATAATCGTTATAAATGGCATCGTATATTTCATGTCAGGAGGACATCTGAAAGCACTTCATGGGATATTTTGTAAAGTATAGTAACTGCATTTTTGGCAAATGTGGCAATCGATTTGCATGCAGCAAAGCAGCCGTGAAGCAAATGACCAATTTTATCTGGGAGACTGTTGGCCAGGAAACCCTGGAGAAATTCCCTTCTCTTTTCAAATAGTGCCAAGGGATCTTTAATGAGCCCCTGAACAGGTACCCAGTTTACTATCTGATCTGAAGGACAATACCTCTGGCATTGCCGGGTTCCACCAGCATGATACTGGAGTGTTATCTTAGATTTAGACTGGCGTTCCTAATGTGGGGCTTGAACCCATAAACATTTGATTCAAATAAATGCTACCAACTGAGCCAGGTTGGCATACAGCAAATTCCTTCTAGAACACAGTGTTTGCTTTAAAGCACCTCAGAATGATGTTTTACTATTTACTGCTTTCTAGCCTGAGTTAATCAAATGCTAGAGACATTTGAGTTGCTTACCATCATTGAGCAGTCGTGACGAGCAGAACTTAATTTGTGCAGAGAAGGAGCATTGCTGTGCTTGAAGTTTTGAATTGGCTATTCATAGAGTTCCTCTTCTCTGTGCAGCCAATTGATCTCCTGGCATGTTTATATTGTATCACTTCCAAAAACGCATACTCAGGATCCAGATTTTAATATCTGCAGATTATAAGGCAAAGGTTTATAAATTGTTGAGTGGCTAAGAAAGGACTTGCTAAATCCGATCTTAGCTGAACAATATTTAGAAACTAAAAGTTCTGTCTGTAGTTAATAATAGTATAGGTGAAATCTGCTGAAAAGCTTCAATTTTTGGATTAATATATGTGGTATTTGAAGCTTGCCATCCAAACCTATTAGCAGTTACAATGCAGGTATCCAGAGCCATACTGCTATTTTTCATAATTGCAGTGAATTTGCTGAGGGGTTAGAAGAAAGCCTTCAATCAAACTTTCAGTCTCAAATTGAAGTTCTCAGCAGGAGGCTTTCAATAATAACAGAAATGTGGAACCAGCATCCCGAGAGGATTGCTAATGGAAAATTACTTGCTGCTGGAAAACAGGACAATCAATAACCCACTAAAATAATCTGCTTTTTACTTGGGACTTGGTCAAATTGGCTGCAACTAACACATTACCCAAACCTGAAAGTAAACACTTTACCGGTTCCTTCACTCCCATAAATATCAAGTGTAGGTTCTCAAAGAGTGAACTGAAATAACTGATCTCCATTGTAGTGGTCTCCTCTACATTGGGGAGATCAAACGCAGACTGAGTGACCAATTTGCCGAACCCCTCCATTCTGTCCGCAAGCACAACCTTGAGCTTCTGGTTTCTTGCCACTTCACATCTCCTTCCCACTCGCAGTCTGACCTCTCTATCCATTCCTATGCTATTCCAATGCACCACAGCACAAGCTCGAGGAACAGCACCTTATCTATCTACTAGGGAATTTACAGCCCTCTGGCCTTTCAACAATTTCAGACCATAACAGCTCACCTTCCCACTCCACCTCCCTCTCTTCTGTGACCATTACCACATCGTCTGGGTCCCAGACAGACCTTTTCTCTCTCTGATCTGCTTGTTCTGTTGTAATTCCCCCACTCTTTGTTCGCACATTTTCTCCCCAGTTTTGTTGCAACCCCTCACCTTTGTTTTGCATCATTAACACCTATTTAACCCATCATCTCCTGTCCTCTATCACATTTTCTCATTTGGCTTCCTTCATTTCTGTTAGTCCTTGAAAACTTCTCCATCCCAACATGCCCCAGTTCTGACGAAGGGTTGTATACCCGAAACGTTGACTCACTTTCCTTTCTCCATAGTTGGTGCCTGACCTGCTGAGTGTTCCAAGCAATTTCTGGTTTTGTTTCAGACTTCCAGCATCTGCAATATTTTTGGTTTTGAAACAACTATTTCATTGTTTTGGAGGTATCGTCCTTTGGAGATGAAATGTTAAACAGAGGTCGTGTCTGCCTGTTCAAGTGAATATTAAAGAACCTGTGGCACAATTCAAAAGAGAAGAGAGCTTTTCTCAATGTCCTGGCCAACAATCCCGCAAATAAAATTGATCATTCACTGATTGCCTTTGGATGTCCTCCTGACGTGAAAGGCGATCTATAAATGTAATTTTGTTGTTGTTGATTGCGGGATAGTCCAATTAGGCTACCATGTACACCTACAAAATACACAGTTACTCCATTTTATAGTAAATCCGTATTATATCAAACATCATTATTACAGGTCATAATAACACAATATGTGACCTTTCCAGTACTAAACCGGATTATTTTGGTGAAAAAAATGTAATGTGTTATGTAATGATTATCATCTCAAGGGACTTTGTGCTCTTTGAGATGCCCCAGTCAATGACTATTCCGAGCGAATACCTTCTTTCTGAATTTAAAAACAATAGCTATTGCAGTAGGTATTGCAGCAGTGGATAGTATCTTTATTTCTTTGTCATGCAAATCCAAACATTTCAATACCAGTTCAGGGAGACTAGCTTAACTAAGCCTTACAGTGCTCCATACCTTCACAGTCTATTATGCTCAGTACACTGGGAAAACCACCAATAGCTTACAATTTGTGATGTGAAACCAACTGTTTCCAGGATTCAATAAAATGAAATAAACTTGCCAGGTCTTTGAAAGTGTGTCTGCCACCACTGGAACACTATAATAATAATAATAATAATAATAATAATAATAATGCTTGTATTTGAAATAGCGCCTGATCAGGTCTTCGAGAAGTCTCACAGCTCTTAAATGCCTTTAGGCATGAGGCAGCGGCTGATGTCAGGATTGCACAACAACAACCACAAATTTCATTAATATAGCAAACTTCATGTGGTGTAGTATCTCGGAGTGCATTAAGAAATTTCTCAAAGGATATGTGACCAAAATCATTCTTGGTCACTAACAACTCAATATCTACAGATAAATCAGATGCCACCATTTGGTGGAAATCATGAGATCGGATCCCAACTGACCCTAAACTATAGATATGTTGTATCAAGCTACAGATATGATTCCCATTTTATTTGTTTAGGGCCTGTATATATGATTTCCCCTTTGGTATGTATCTAATGACAGAGAATAAATAATGTGGTCTGAATCCCTGCAACTAAGTCTGTATCTCAAGAAATTCAGAAAGTTACCTGAAGGGAAACATGTGGAAGGAGTTATGCAGTAAAGTCTTAATAACTCAACGCTGGCTAAACTTGTCACTACTACTTAAATCATCATGATGTCAATATCCCGGTTGCATTTATTTATGTATTTTTACATATGCCTAACTCGACATTCCAGATAACTCGTCACTGAGCCATTTTCCCTTGGAGTGAACAAGTTATCAGGAATTTAGTGTATCTAATGCTGTGGGAATGGTAGTTTGATGAAACTGCTGCAAATCCAATTTACCCACTAGGAGGAGTGCTCACCAGACAAGAGAAGTGATTGGAGTTCTTGTATATTTTCCTCTTGGTTCTTCAAAGGTGTGTTAATTGGATGGATGGGTTTTGCTTCACTGGATACACATAAATGCAAAATATTATGGAACATTTTTTGAAAGTCTTTTTGGAAGCTCATATTTTGCAATGTAACATCAAAGTGTCACAGAAATCCATTTGAGGAGAAATGACATCTGGTCCAGACTTCCTCTAAATAAGTAATATTTTACAGTGTCCAGAAATTGGCAAATTAATTGGCAAACATTTTTCTGTGACTTCTTTTAAGAATCAAAGGAAATTAATTAAAGAGTTTAAACTTAATTCAACAGCTTGACAAATTCTGGACAGTAAAATATAGTATATATAGTATATCTAGACCATATGAAATTTCTCTCCATAAACAAAAACAACTTACATTTTTATTGTCAATGCCAATGAGGGTTTGTTGCATTGTCAGAGGTGACATCCTTTGGATGAGGCAGTATACCAAGGCCCTGTCTGCCTATTCAGGCGGATATTAATGATTTCATGGCACTATTTGAAAAGAGAAGGGAGTTTCTGCCAGTGTCCTGGCCAAAAGATCCCCAAATAAAACTAGTCACCTACTCCATGGTTGTTTGTGGTATATTTCTGTGTGTAAATTGGCTGCCGAGTTTGCCAGCACAAATTCAGTCAATCCACTTTACAGTAAATCCTGTGAAGCACTTTGAGATGTCTCATTGATGTGATGAGATCTTTAATGCAAAACCGGATAAGACAAATATTATTATTATGGGGAACCATTCAGCTAGTTATGGTTTTAATTGAAACCAAATGATTGGATAACTAAAAGCAATTGGATAATTATTCCAGCTGTGGACAATTTCAAAGATTTTCCTATCCCACAGAATTAATAAGAATGAAAATATGCCATTGTTTTTATTAATGCATTTGTTCACAAATGTGAATGAATGTACAACAACAATAATTCACATTTATATAGCACCTTTTCATATCAGGATGTCTCAAAGCAGATCACACAACTGTGAGTTTAAGCCAGGGATGTGAGGGAGAAGGTGCCAAATTTACGGATGAAGTACTGTAGATGGTTTAGGAGTGGGGCAAAATAAATGTTAGTAGCTATTTAATTGTTAGTTTAGCCACTGATTATGGTATCTCTTGTTGTTGCAAGAAAAGCTTAATTTAAATCAGAAATGTTTGTGGATGTGTTGTTTGTAAGCATTGATTTTTTTGAACTTGAATGAACACGTGCATTTTATCATTGAATATCATATACTGATACTCAGGACTCTCGCTTGAAATAAGAATTTGCCTTTAATAAATAATGATGCAATTGAGGGCTTTCGTGCTTTTATAGTAGAATGCATCTAGTAGCATGGATTCCACTGTGATATTAAAGTAAAAAAAAACTAACAAAAAGCTAGAATATTTGCCTGATAATCACTGATCTCTTAAATAATATAATAAAGCAAAATTGGAGAAGACAATTTTCCCAGTGACCTATTTGTTAAAATGGCTCAATATAACATATTAACATATTTTCACCCAAAGATGCTTATGTGGAGATTTGTGGAAATCTGGAACGTTCCCCTTCAAAAGCAAGGATACTGGATCCATTCACATCTTTAAGTCTGAGGTGGATAGATATGTGTTAGGTCAGGAAATTAAAGGATTAAGGCAAGGGCGGGTTTGGGGAATTGCAGTACAGATCAGCCATGATTTTATAGAAGGGTGGAACAGGCTCGAGGGCTGAATACCTACTTGTGTTTCTTTGTACTGTAATATATTAGCAGCAGGGATCATAAGTGCTTGAATATTTACTTTGATTTTATCAAGTTAAACATATCATTTCAGTTTAAATTAAATGGTGCAAAACTTAATTCCTTCCACATATAAGAGTATATTACATTCTCTCTGCCTCCATGCTCCACATTTCTCCCCAAGCATAGACAGCATTTTATCTCTGGTTTACATATAATGTTTTTTTATATAAGAGGGACAAGGAGTCAACGACAGTCACCTTATTCAGAGTTCTGGGAGAAATCATATTACAACAATAACAACTTTGATTTATATAGCGCCCTCCACAACGGACGGCGTCTCAGAGAGCTTCACAATAACGGGGCGAGCCAGGGGCAGGGGGAATAAGGTGAACAAAGATGCAGTCCAAGAGAAAGGTCTTTAGCTGAGACCTGAAATTGGAAAGAGACGGGGAGAGGCTAAGGGAATGAGGAAGGGAGTTCCAGAGCCTTGGAGCATAGGGGCTGAAGGCATGGCTGCCGATGGTGGAGCGGAGGATTCGGGGGGCAAGGAGGAGGCCAGACCCGGTGGAGCGAAGGTAACGGGTGCTGGTTTGAGGAGACAGGAGGTCGGAGAGGTAGGGTGTTGCAGAGGATTGGAAGGATTTGAAAACAAAGGTGAGGATCTTGAAAACAATCCAGTGAAGCCAATGAAGTCTGGCAAGGACTGGGGTAATGGGGGAGCTACATTTGATACAGGTGAGAATGTGGGCAGCTTTGAATGAGTTAGATTTTATGGATTGTTGTGGAGGGGAGGGCATTGGAATAGTCCAGCTGAGAGCTGACAAAGGCATAGACCAGGGTTTCAGCAGCTTTTGGTGTGGAATGTTGCCGGAGACAGGCGATCCGTCAGAGGTGGAAAAAAGCGGTGCTGGTGAGGGACCAGATGTAGGGGATTTGGGGGCCTAGGTTGTGCATGGGTTCAGAGAGTTTTAGAGAAAGGCTGGGAAGGCGGAGGAGGTGAGAGCTATGCAATTGAAGATGTTGACGGGAGCCAAAGAGTATGGCTTCTGTCTTGTTAACATTCAGCTTCAGGAAGTTTGTGCTCATCCAGCAGGTGATAGGCTTCATTGAGGTGATGGTGCTTGAATGGGAGGAAGGAGAGACGGGGGAGAAGGAATGTAGGAAGGGGGTCTTGGTAGGAGCTGATGACAGGGAGGGTGAGGGAAATGGAATGGGAGTGGTGGTGGTAGGCAACGAGAGGCAGGAGGATGAGGCTGCCTGGCAGATACTGTGGATTTTGGAGGAGAGGAAGTCCATGACCTCGCACTTTGCATTTGAAGTGAAGATTGAGGATGCCCGAGGGGACGCACGGGCACATTGTGATTAGTAAAACTAGACAGGGTAAAAAATCGAGAATCAACAACAACAACAACATAAACTTGGATTTATATAGCGCCTTTCACGCCAAACAGCGTCTCAGAGTGCTTTCCAATAACGGATCCTGGGGCCGGGCCAGGGGGAGGGGGAACAAGGTGACCGAAAGCGCGGTCGAAAATAAAGCGTGACTCTGATGAGTTAGCACATCATTATCATCATCGTAAAAAAGTGTAACCAGTCAATATTTTGATTATTAATAATTGGGTACAACCCTCCTCTTCCCCCTAACACCGATTGCAATGCATTGCATGGCCAGTCCCTGGACGCAGCGCCACGTGGATGGATGTCACCTTAACCAAACAAAAGTTAGTAACTCACACACTGGTAATCCATTGTGTGGGATGGAAATTTCAGGCTCAATCCTGTGATGATGGCACGGTCATACTGACAAAGCAATTCATAAATACTGTATGGTATTTACCTTGATTTTAGTACTGTAATAACTTTAGAGACAAAGATTTCATTAAAAAAAACGGAATTGTTGCCAATGGAGAGTAAAAGGATCAGGGAAATGGACATGACAAACAACATTAACATCATAGCGTGAGCAAATGAGTCTGAATCAGTAGTTGAAGGAGAGGCAATGAAGCTTAATTTGGCTAGTCATAAAAGACAATTAGCTACATAAGATGAGGATCTATAAGATAAGTGAGGTTGATCTCTTATCACAAGTGATCAAATTATAGGAAAAATAGGACATTCCATAGTAAATTCAATATATCACATATAATCTGATCTACATCTTGGTTTTTAATTCTATCTTACAAAAATATATAGATTTTGTTTGAAAATACTATCGACTTTCATGCTGTTTCAGTGTTTGCATGTTTGAAATTTGTGTCTTCAAGGCAAAGAAAAATAATCAGATCAATGGATACTATTGTACAAAAGGATGTTGGGTTTCATAACAGAAACACTGCAGGACTAACTTTATAACAATTGCAGAGTTGTTTAACAGTGCTGAGATTTTATGAAATATGCCTTGGTAAAGAATTTTTATGAAATGCACAGTCAGTTGCAATACTAAGAGTGGATTATGATCAACATCTGATGCTATCAGTTTGACTTCCCTGCAGATGATTATAGCTGAAGCTTTGCTTGGCTAATGTGGAAGAATTGGGACCAGATAGATATCCAAGCGCTTTAGATACACAGATATTTTTAATGTACTAAGATGGGACTGAGGCAAGGTAATGAAAATTTACTTATTGTAAGTAAAGCAGATAAGAACTGTGACAACAAGAGTGTGGCTTTTTAATTATTTGTAATGAAGATTAAGAGACCCGGCATTTCTTAAGCAATAAATATCTCAAGAGGACTGATGAGTTAAAGTACCTGGGGAGAATGTTCAGCCTTAACATCTGGAATGAAAGGATCCATGGAAAAATAACCCTATTAAATGCTGTTTGGTGGCCTGGAGTTGATTTGATAATTGCAAATTTCCATCAT
The DNA here is from genome assembly GCA_035084275.1 of Hydrolagus colliei. Lineage (NCBI taxonomy): Eukaryota > Metazoa > Chordata > Chondrichthyes > Chimaeriformes > Chimaeridae > Hydrolagus > Hydrolagus colliei. Next base: position 824,181 of record JAYJKW010000529.1, read on the forward strand.
GATGGAGAGAATGTTAAAGTGCGCATGTTTATTGTTTTGTTTTGCATTACTGATTTATGGGATGTTTCGGAAAGAGGTTATGAAGGAATATAAATCTCAATCTCAAGGAAGACAAATCTCACTTTATAGTCATGTGATCATTCCATCTGTTCGTTAATATTTGTTGGCAGGCTTTCATCGCAAAGGAAAAGGCTAGTATTGAACACTGCGTAATAAGTGGGAGGATTATATGATCAACAAGATGGGAAACATTAAACAAAAGGAGAGGCAAACGTGCAAAATGAATAACAAAACAATTTGTGTTTGCCCTTCATGCGGAGATATTGTGAAGGAGGTTCTGTTTGAAAGAAGTCAAACACTTCAAAATGATTGATAGATGACACACAGCTGATTTATGACCAAGTGAAGTATAAAAGCGAATTGGAAAATTGCCAGGATAGACCTTTTATTTGTTCTTTTCTGGTAGACTACTTTCATTCTTATCTAGTCCCTGATGTTACTATGATTTTATCTCTAATCTAATTGTACTTTGCTTCACTCTCAATACTGAACTGTTTTGTCAAACCACCAGGGTTGATAATTGAAGAATGAGATCAGCATTATACACTTGATATCAATTTTTGCCATTCAAACATAATATTCCAAACAAATCATTGCAGTACTTAGAAGTCTAGTGCAGACATTACAGTATTACTGTGATTTGTTTGGTACTTTACTAGCTTTTAAACTATTTTAACAATCACTTCCTGTATTAATATAATTACCTCCAGACAAGCGTCACAAGTCTTGGTTGAAATCTCATGACATATCAAATACGAAAACAATATATATTTAGCAACGTGCATGCCTATTGACATTGAAAGACACTTACTTGCTAATCCAATTTGAGTATTCAAATTACACTTGACTGAATTAATAATGGGTGAATGGAGAGGCAATCTAAACATTCTAGTCAAATTTAGTTTGTGTCTGTCTGAGCATTGACATTATGAATAAGTCAGAGAAAAAAAATCTACAGTTGCCCTGTTGCATGAACATCACCTGGTGTTCGTTGTGTTCGTTGGGGATTTGATAGCACAGTGAGTTGGAGTGCTGTCCTGTTACCTGCAAGTCTCTTGTCAGAATCCAACCAACCAAATAATCGTTTCTCCCCAATTCCTTTGACAACATTGCAAGTGCGCACAAAGATGCACAGAAGGGACCCTATGTAACTGTTGATCTTTAAATATGGGTATTTATAGGATTGTTAATCTCTTCTGGTGTTCACATTGTGAATTTTATAAATCTGGTTAACCAGAAAACAGAAAGCCAGCCCAAACTAGCAATGCACAACCAGTTTTTTTCAATCAGTAAAGACACAGAAAGTGTGTCATTTATATTGTTGATGAAAACACACAAATGAATCAAGCACTTCATGGATTGTCAACATTTTTGAAAACACTGAACATTCAGCAAGTCATGTTGACATTCATTTAGTAAGTGGCAATTTGAGGTTAATCATAACATGACAAGCACTAAGCAGGAAAATATATTGAAAATGTGGATCATGTTATTGTCTCATTTGTGATTCACAGAGGAGAATTGCCACAGACAGTTACATTTTACACAATAGTGGGAGCTGCATTGTTGGTTCCATGAAGAATGAATTAACGTAGCTTCTCTTTTTAAAAACTCTCTTCTACCATGCAAGAGGCAGTCCAGGTAAATCAGGCTCATCCAGGTTAATAATGTCTTCTAGAGAGAGGATTTGGGGGTCAGTGGAGACCGAGAAGGCTTACAGAAAGTTCAATAACATCAGGGTTATTTGTACCAAAATAGTATGTACAGTATTGGAGAAGTGACCACACCCTTCCAATTCAATGGCCCCGCCAAGTAGTTTCAGTCTTCTAACTTTTGACACAATTGTTCACCTACACAACCAGTCAGCAACTTAAATACAGGCTGGACATAGCCTGGAGGGGAGCAGAAATTCCAATGACGTGATATCAACCATCAAGATTATCTTATCAAATGTTATGTTCAGTAAGCTTTATTTGCTCTATTGACATGTGTATATGACTTACTTCTATCATCTTTTTAAAATTATAATCAAAAATAGGCTGCACAGGCAGCTTCTTGTTGTTAAACATTGTTGTACGATGTATTAAATAGCACAATTAGTAGGTTTTACAGATTTCATGTAATATATTTTAGAGTCTGATCAGTTTAAAAATTGGAACCTTCATTTTAGCAACCCAGAAAGTCCCTCCAGGCTTGCAATGTCCTTCAAAATTACACTTTACAATGCATTATGTAGTGATGTAGTGATGGGTGAAGGATATCTCTGCAGGGCTGGAGGATAATTTGAGGGAGAGAATTCAATTGTGATAATTCACATGGGTACCAACGATACAGGTAGGACTGGTAGGGATGACTTGAGGAGTGAGTTCAAGGAACTGGGAACTGAATTAAAATGGAGAACATCCAAGGTGATGATATCGGGACTGCTGCCTGAGCCATGTACTAATTGGTACAGGCACAAACAAATTAAAGAATAAATGCATGGCTGAAAGAGTGGTGTGAGGGCAGTGGTTTCATTTTAAGGGCCACTGGCATCTGTATTGGAGGAAAAGGGAGCTATTCCATAGAGATGGCACCAATGTCCCAGCAAAATGAATAAATAGAGAGAGTTAGGCAGAGGTTTAAACTACTAACGGGGTGGTGGGGGGTGGGGGGGGGAGGGAAGATTACAATTACAGTTAAAAGAAAACCAGAAAAACTAAGAACAATTAAGTTGGTAGAGCAGATTAGCGAGGGATATAAACATGGTGTGTCAAGAAGGGACAAGAGGCTCAGCAAAGAAAATAGGGCATTAGCAAGTAGGGGAAATAGTAAGAAATCAAAATTAAAGCTGCTATATCTGAATGCACGAAGCAATGGTGAATTAATGGCACAAATAGAAACAAATGGGTATGATCTAGTAGCCGTTACTGAGCCATGGTTACAGAGAGATCATGAATGGGAGCTAAATATTCCAGAGTTTTCGGCATATAGGAAAAATAGGCAATGTGGAAAACGAGGTAGGGGTGTAGACTTGCTTATAAAGGATGGGATAAAAACAGTCAAGAGGAAGGATTTAAAATCAGAAAATCACGATGTAGAGTCAGTAAGGGTAGAAATACGAAATAACAAGGGGCAGAAAACACTAGTTGGAATAGTTTATAGAACCCCGAACAGCAATAACAGTATTGTGCAGGGTATTAATCAAGAGGAGCATTTAACAAAGGTAATACACTAATAGTAGGTGATTTCAATCTTCATATAGATTGGGAAAACCAAGTTGTCAAAATTAGGTTAAAGGAGGAGTTCATAGAATGCATTAGAGATAGTTTTTTAGATCAGTATGCCAAAGAACCAACCAGGGGATAGGTGATCCTAGACCTTGTTTTGTGTAACGTAACAGGGCTAATCAGCAATATGGATGTTAAGGCTCCTCCAGAGCAGAGTGACCATAACATGATGGAATTTAGCATTAAGTTAGAGAGTGATGTAGTTAAGTCAGAAACAAGGGTCTTAAATTTAAATAAAGCCAACTTTGCAGGTATGAGGGAGGATTTAGCTAAAATAGACTGGAAAATTAGATTAAAGGATATCACAGTAGACCAGCAACAGCAAATGTTTAAAGATATAGTACATAATTCCCATCGATCACATAATCCCTTGAGGAATAAAAGTATGATGGGGAAAATGGTTCAACCATGGCTAATTAGAGAAGTTAGGGAAAGTATAAAACTAAAAGAAGAAGCCTATAATACTGCCAAAAAGAGCAGTAAACCTGATGATTGGGAGGGCTTTAGAGACCAATAAAGAAAAACGTAGCTTCTCTTTTTAAAAACTCTCTTCTACCATGCAAGAGGAGAAACTGATTAAGAGGGAGAAAATGGATTATGAGCGCAAACTAGCTGGGAACATTAAGACAGATTGCAACCGTTTTTACAAATACATAAAGAGGAAGAGACTAGCAAAAGTGAATGTGGGTCCATGACAGGCAGAGACAAGAGGAATTATAAGGGGGGATAAAGATATGGCAGTCATTAAATAATATTTTGCTTCTGTCTTCATGTTACAAGACTCTGAAACCTCACCAAAAATAGAGGTGAACCAAGAAGCTAATGTTAGTGAACAATTTAGGGAAATCAACATCAGCAAATAATTAGTACTAGGGAAACTGTTGGGATTGAAAACTGACAAATCTCCTGGACCTGATGGTCCGCGACCTAGGGTTTTAAAAGATGTGGCTGATGAGATAGTGGCTGATGAGATAGTGGATGCTTTGTTTTTGATCTTCTACAATTGTCTGGATTCTGGAATGGTTCCCATTGATTGGAAGTTTGCAAACATAACATCACTATTTTAGAAGATCTCAACTAGAGAGAAGATGGGGAACTATAGACCAATCAGACCAATTAGTCTGACATTGGTGGTAGGGAAAATTCTAGAATCCTTAATTAGAGACGTCGTAGTGGGGTACTTAGAAGTAGAATCATAGAATCATAGAATCATAGAATTTTACGGCACAAAAGGAGGCCATTCGGCCCATCTAGTCTGTGCCGGCTCTTTGAAAAGAGCGATTCAATCCCATTGCCCTGCCCGCTCCCCATAGCCTAATAGACCCGTTCTTCCTAAATAAAGATCTAATTCCCTTTTAAAAGTTGTTATCGAATCAGCCTCCACCACCTTTTCAGGCAATGCATTCCAGATTCGAACAACTCGCTGAGTGAAAAAATTTCTCCTCAGCTCCCCTCTACTGCGCCTTGAAACTATTTTAAATCTGTGACCACGAGTCACAGATTCACCCACGAGTGGAAATAGTTTTTCTCTATTTGCCCTGTCGAAACCCCTCATGATCTTATAAACCTCTATTAGGTCTCCCCTCAATCTTCTCTGCTCCAGAGAGAATAACCCTAGCCTATCTAGCCTCTCCTCATAGCTGAAGTCCCTCAATCCTGGCACCATCCTAGTAAATCTTCGTTGTACCCTTTCCAATGCCTTCACATCCTTTCTGTAGTGTGGTGACCAGAATTGAACACAGTATTCCAGCTGAGGCCTCACCAAAGTCCTATAGAGGTTAGTCAGCACTTCCTGACTTTTGTACTCTATACCCCTATTTATAAAGCCTAGTATCCCATATGCCTTCTTAACAGCCTTGTCTACCTGTCCTGCCACCTTCAACGAGTCACGAACACAAATCCCCAGGTCTCTCTGTTCCTTCACACCATTTAAAATTGTACTATCTAGCCTATATTGCCTCCCTTCATTTCTTCTCCCAAAATGCATCACCTCACACTTCTCTGCATTAAACTTCATCTGCCATGTGTCTGCCCACTTTACCAATTTGTCTATATCCTCTTGCAGATGGCTACTATCCTCCTCACTGTTTACTATTCTCCCTAACTTAGTGTCATCTGCAAACTTGGAAACTGTACTCCGTACACCCAAGTCCAGATCATTGATGTAGATTACAAACAGCAATGGTCCCAAAACCGATCCCTGTGGCACACCACTGCTCACTTCCCTCCAATCTGAAAAACAGCCGCTCACTACAACTCTCTGCTTTCTGTCTCGCAGCCAGTTGTGGATCCACGCTGCCACTGTCCCTTTTACGCCATGGGCCTTTAATTTCATAATAAGTCTCTCATGTGGCACTTTGTCAAATGCCTTTTGAAAGTCCATGTAAACTACATCAACTGCGCTACCATTATCCACCCATTCCGTTACCTCATCAAAAAATTCTATCAGATTTGTAAGGCAAGATTTGCCTTTAACAAATCCATGTTGACTGTCCTTTATTAGCCTATATCTTTCTAAGTGAAGATCTACCTTGTCCCTGATTATGGACTCTAGAATTTTGCCCACTACCGACGTTAGACTGACTGGTCTGTAGTTACCAGGCTTGTCCTTCTGCCCCTTTTTATACAAGGGAGTAACATTAGCTATCCTCCAGTCCTCTGGCACGACCCCTGTGTCCAAGGAAGATTGAAAGATCGTGGCCAGAGTCCCTGCTATTTGCTCCCGTGCCTCACTTAGTACTAAGTACTAAGATGATTAGGCAGAGTCTGGCTAATTGTAAAGCGTTTGTAAAGCCATGTTCTTGTAAAGAACATGGCTTTACAAAGGGGAAATCATGCCTAACAAATCTTTTACTTTTTTGAGGATGTAACTAGCAGGTTAAATAGGGGGCAACCAGTAGATGTAGTGTACGTGTTTAGATTTTCAGAAGGCATTTGACAAGGTGCCACATAAAAGCCTGGTACACAAGATTAGGGCCCATGGAATTAAAGGCAATATATTAGCATGGATCAAAGAGTGGCTAACGGGAAGAAAAGAGAGAGTAGGGATAAATGGATCCTTCTCAGATTGGCAGGATGTGACTAGTGGAATGCCACAAGGATCAGTGCTATTGGGCCTCAACTATTTACAATCTATATCAATGATCTAGATGAGGACATAAACTTAAAATATCTAAATCTGTGGATGATACAAGTGGGAGAGTAAGCTCCGAGGATGACATAAAAAGAATGCAGCAGCATATAGAGAGGCTAGGTAGTGGTCAAGAAGGTGGTAGATGGAATATAATGTGGGGGTAGTGTGAAGTTATTCACCTAGGTAGTAAAAACAGAAAAGTGGATTATTTTCTAGAATGGGAGAGACTAGTGTTTGTGTTCAGAGGGATTTGGGTGTCCTTGTACACCAGTCGCAAAAAGTTAGTAAGCAGGCACAGCATGAAACTAGGAAGGCTAATGGCATGTTGGCGTTCATTGCAAAAGGGTTAGAATACTAGAGTAGGGAAGTCTTGCTGTAACTCTATAGGGCCTTGGTGAGACCACACCTAGAATAGTGTGTGCAGTTTAGGTCTCCTTATTTAAGAACTTATGGAACTTAGTGAAATTATGGAATTCTGTACCCCAGAAGGCTGTAAAAGCTCAATCCTTGAACATAAGACTGAGATTGATAGATTTCTTATAGATAGAGGGTTTAAGGGTTATGGGGATAAAGCGGTCAGATGGAGTTAAATTAGAAGATCAGCCATGATATTATTGAATGGCGGGGCAGGCTCGAGTTGCCGAATGTCCTGCTCCTAATTCCTATGTTCCTATGTCACGGGCCAGTATTTCAACCAAAACCACAATTATCAAGCTGCTAGTTATTTCTTGCCAACAAACTGATGAACACCATGGGTTACATTGATTCTGAATATTTGTCTGAAACCTGCAAGATATTTGGGTATTGCATACCATTATTCACAGCGCGGAAGCCCTTCTAATCAAATAAGTCACATCATGGTGGTTTGTTGCTCACATTTCCACAAGGGTACACTCAGAATTGTGGCTATGCTAAAATGGTTTAAATATCGAGGTTGGTTGGCTGTGCTATTAGTTGTCAGATGTTGGAACATAAATATAAAATCCATCATGATATTGGTATTTCTGATCTCTTGGATGCAGTATATCTGTAAAACACTGAAGTGAATGATACCAGAGTTATCCCTTGGTACAAAGAACCATCATGTGGCATGAAAATTCATGACTGCAGTTACCTTCACAGAGGAAGATAAAAATGTGAAGCGCTTTGAGACTTCAATGACATGATAAGCCACAATATCTAATACAAGGATTATTATTATTATTAATATGTCCATTTAAAAGAATGGCCAATCTTAACTGTGATGTTTTGAGTTTAATTGAGAAATGCCCAAGCCTGCTCGGGTTGTCTCATAATTCCAACTTTAAAACCATCCAATATTTTCAGATGGGAGTTTCGTAATATGGCTACTTAGTGAGCTGTACCAATACTCACTGAGCTGCACTTCTACCAAGGCAAATTAAAATATTTTTGTCCCATTCACACAAATATTATACCGTGCAATAAAACATGTACCATGAGGATTTCAGTTGCAATGATTTCTAACAGTAATTTGTTTTCACTTATTGGGGTTACTTTTCTTACTGCTATTTTTGCAGGCAATGTAACTCAGTGCAGCCTAACACATCAGGAGGCATCTCAAAATGCTCATTAGATATACTGTGAAGTGCAGTGACTGTGTATTTGTCAGCATGGCATCCTGTAACATATTGATTAGAACCATGCAAGATAACTTTTGACTCCTTAGTATGGAAATACCTTAGGCGAGTTTTCTTATTCCACACACATCAGTAAATAAAATCCCAGTTGATAGTCGATGGCAGATTGTTTTCTGGGGAGAATAAAAAAATAATACTTTGATCACTCAACCCATGACTATTTGTGGGACACTGCTGTGTGTAATTGCCTGCTGCATTTTGCCTACAAAATATGCAGTCAAATCACTTTACAGTATATTCAGTTAATCGCTTTGAGATGTCTCACTGATATAATAAGCTGCTATATCAAATGCAAGGATGATTATTACAGTACAAACAAACAAACAAACAAAACTTACATTTATATAGCGCCTTTCACGTCGAGAGGACATCCCAAGGCGCTGTACAGTCAGGTAGGACAAGAGCAGGGTGGGAAGGATCAGGGCAGGATGAAGAATAGTAGGAAAAGTAACTGTATTAGTGGGCGAAACGCGGCAGCCAAATTGCGCACAGCAGTGTCCCACAATCAGTCACGGAAGTGGGACTAGGGGCAAAAGGGGGTAAAAAAGCAAGGCCCTTTATCCGGCACCCGATCAACCATAACTTCCGTATATCTGGCACATTAAAAAAAGTGATTAACATTTAATTAACCGGAATTTATCCGGAAAAATGCATTAAAATTATTTATTTATGTTTGTGTTTTCGGCCAAATATCCGGCATGCGCTTTAACCGACATTGACCAGGTTCTGAGGGTGCCAGATAAACGGGTTTTTACTGTATAATTGTTGTTGACCAGGACACCATGGGAAACTCTATTCATTTTCAATTTATGATATGAGATCTTTCATGCTCACCAGAACAAGCAGACAGATCCTCATTCTAATATTTTATCCAAAAGACAATATCTCCAAACATTCACTGCATTGAAGTGTCTATCTAGATTTGTGAATTCAAAGTCATAACAAAGTCTTACTCAGAGGCGAGAGGGCTACCAAATGAGCCAGGCTGACACCTAATGCATGTTAAACAACTCCTTTTTCAGATTAAAATTATTGTAAAGCATGGAGCCACTACCTCGGTCAGTGGCTGTGCCTGGGGTGGCTGTCAGGGTGACTAGCAATCTGTTTCTGCACACCATTCTCCACACAGCAAATTCTTGATCTTAACTTCACTGTGAAGCTGAATACTTTGCAGGCAAGAAAGAGAATTCAACCGGCATAAAAAGTCAATTGAATACGTAAAATTATGCGCTAATCTATTACAGAGGATAAATTGATTATAAAACTAAACAATAATTGAAATATGAATCCAAATTTAAACAGCTATTACTCTATGATCTAATAAACAGAAATGATTCATAGTTTTTTTCAAATATATCAATATTAGCTGCAAAATAGTCTTATTACTTAAAGGTGTAAGTTACAGTTATTGAATCTTAACTGTTGTGGTTAAGCTTTAATGGATCTTGCAACCAACACTTACTAAGGCACTACTGAATAGCAGATATTTTACCACATCATCCAGTCTTAATTAAGCAGATATTATGCTCAACCTGTTTAAATTAATTATGCCTTTCAATTGATAAGTGCATTGCTTGACACTAATTTCAACCATGACACATTATGGATAGATTGCGATAATCTGCATAATCTGTATTTAAAAAAAAAGTTAAGGCAAAACTGGATCTCTAGCAAATACAATCCATTCTTTCTTACAGAATAATGGCTACAAATGTATGATTGATTTTTATTCTATGCTGTATAAATGCTGAAAGGACTCCAGTCTCCCCAGCCCCATCATTAATAAAATTCAATTGATTCAAAACCGTATCCTCACTCGCACAAACTCCATACCATCATACCACCATCACCTCACTCCTTGCCAGGCTCCATTAACTCCCTATTACAGAATGCATCACAATTGTGTGCAAATTAGGGTCCGGCAATATATCGATATATCGCTAAAACCCGATATAATTTTCATATTGATACGCCGATATAGGCATTTCAAAAATATCGATATATCGAAAAAGTCGACATATCGAGGGAAAAAATCGGAATGCGCGCATACTGAACTACAAGACTCAGAATGCTCATCTCTATACACAATGCACAGACCGAGATGCAAAGCCGCCATATTGTATTCATAGTACTCGAATACAATATACAGGTATGCAAGGGGTGGGGGTGGGGGGGGGGGGGGGGGGAGAGAGGGACGGTGGTGGGTGGGGGGGGGGGGAGGAGAGACGGATGGGGGGGTGGGTGGGGGGAGAGACGGGGTGGATGTGATAATATACAGATAGATAGAGATGGGGGGGATGTGAGAGAGGAGAGAGACACAGAGACACAGACAGAAAAACTCAGAGATGGAGAGAGTGAGTGTGAGAGATACAGAGAGAGAAAGATATTTACCTCCTGATGAGATAGGCCCTGAATGCGCGCGCACCCCAAATGCACGCGCACCTCGAATGCGCGCGCATGTGCAGTAAGAAAACCCCGAAAATATCGATATTTCGGTATATCTCGATATGAGCCCATCGATATATTTAATTTGAAAATTTCCATATGGACGGACCATAGTGCAAATTATTTCATGCCCTGGCACTGCCATACTTCTCTAATACGCTTGCACCCCACTCCACTATTGCCATTTTCATTCAGCCAGCTCCAGCTTCCTGCACATTCTTTTGTTCCACGGTGGCTGTGCTTTCAGCAACAATGCCTTGAAACTATGGATTTTTTCCCTCAATCCCTCCACCTTGTCTCCTTTCCCCCTGAAGACCATTCCTATTGTTACCTCCGCAGGCAATTGGATTAAGTTCCATCACTCTGCTCTGAGACACTATATAAATGCATGTTCTTGCTGTTGTTGTTATAATTATTCATTTGACATGTGCAGTATTCCTTAACAAATTCCTTAGTTAAATTATCACCATTCAAGTTATGGAAAATATGAAGGAGTACTGTAAATTTTCCCACCATAAGGTAGAGCAAGATATAGTGATCTTCCCACCAGCTCCTACATACATATACATGCAAAGGACGTGAATCAATTTGAAATGCAGTGCTGAATTCCTATGAGATATTTCTCCCTTTTCCCCTCCTAACAGAATATATTCTTTGTAGTTTGTTGAAAGCCACAAATCTTCTATTATCTCTCTCAAGCAATTATTCTTTACATGACAGCCAAGACTGATCCGCTTCTCATCTGATATTTACACACACACACATCCACCCACACACACACACGTTTAAACAGAGTTTACTGGATGATGATCAGAAACTTGAACCTTACCCAATTTTCCCTTCCTGAGCTCACCAGAGTTTAAACCATCATAACATTCAAACAAAAACGCAAAATACTGCAGATGCTGGAAATCAGTCATCGGTTTGAGATCTGACGAAAGTTCATGGACCCGGAATGTTAACTCACTTTTCCTTTCTCCATAGATGCTGCCTGACCTGCTGGTTGTTCCCACAATTTCTGTTTTTGTTATAGCATTCAAACAGTTGTCCCAACTTAGATAAGATTATTTTGGCACAGTTATCTTCTAGTCTATAAGGTTTTGTTCTGGTCCAGGTGATGTATTTATCCACAAGATAATTGGGAGTGTTATTCTGTTGAGTTTAAATGAATCAAACACATGAATTTTGTTTGCTGAAGGACAAAATCTTGTACAAATTTAACTTTAAAAATATCTCCTATGGCGTTTCTCCAATTTTACAATGCATGCAGGGAGAATAGATTTCTGGCAGTGAGTTACAACAAAAATAGTAGGCTGAAGGAGTTAGTACAAAATAGTCATTTACACGGAGGAGTTCAGAGATGGGATGAACCAGTGGAATAAAGGCCCCAGCAGTTTAGAACTATAATTCCAATATGAAACTGAGGATACTGCATCAAAATCACCTTCCTGTAATAACTATCATACTGTGAAGGTCACTGGTGAGGATAGTTGTACTCCATTTTGTACATTTCTTCCCTGCTGGTGGATGTCATGGTAACCATTTGTAGGCAGTGGGTTCCTGCAGCAGATGCATAACGATGAAGAATTGATGGACTGAAATGTAAGCACTGCAGGTTTCTCAATCGCCAATTATGGCTCTATGTTAGAAAACAATCACCATACAATAGTATATACACTATCAATTAAATTGTTCTTTACATTTAAAATGTGCAATTTTTTTGTTTTCTCCTCCCCTTTTCCTGAATGAACCTTAAATAGACTAAGGAGAATACAGTTCTATGAATATCCTCTAGAACTGTAATTTATATGAATCAGCCTTGACCGTACATTAGCCAGCTCTTCAACTGTGGGGGCATCACAGATAAACTGGATAATGTCTTGAGGATACTATCTAATTTGGCTGTGATGCTGCCATGATCCAGAGATCCCTGGTGGCAAGTGTAGCTGTCTAAAGTCAGGAAATTGGTTTAATTGAATCATTCCATAGGTATTATGAGGTATCAAGAGCAAAGTGTTGGAGGCTGGCACCAGGGAGCACTGCTGTCTGGCACCAGGGAATACTGCTGTCTCTTATAATTTACAGTTTAAGTACAAGCAGTGTAAAGCTCAAGCAATATTAGTCAACATCCAGGAAGTCTTCCACATGCTGCATTCATAAAACTAAAATGTACTGCAGATTTAGCGAGGTGATCACAAATTGTTTTGAACCAACACAACTACAGTAGTAACATCTAGTTTATGACACTCACCTTCGTTAATCATTGTTTCAAATGTTCTACTTGAAAACAAATCATTAAAGGTTTCATATCCTCTAAGCATATGGAGAATCGAAAAGGTAGTGCAAAATATGCGAATGAGGGTGACAGTGACTGCAGAACTGAAGGTAAGTGACTTATTTTCTTGCTGAACATTACCAAAATGTAACAATCCCTATATAATCTGACAAGCTCATTATAAAAGCCCACAAGACATTACCACATACATGCTCACTCATGTGTGAGTGACAAAGTCATGCCTGAGGTATGCTCAGTACGCACTGTGACTGATTAGCAAATTATCTTGCAAGGTTCTTCGGAATACACCCTCTCTATACATGCCAATGTTAAACATTAAATCAAAGTCATCGAACTTTACTGCATAGAAGGCCATTTGACACATTATATCTGTGCTGGTGCTTTAAAAAAAGAGCAATCTTCATTCACTATCACAATCACTAAACCTTGAGCCATTTCATTTTATTCTAAATGCAAGATTTATTATTATTTAATCCATTCAATTCATTAAATTTTTTGAGTGAAGAGTTAAATGATTGGTTTAATGTTACACTGAGTTCTTTTGATTATTTGTGTGTTAACAGTGAAACATGTGCGGTTACTAATTCTTATTAGGAAGATGTAATCCTAATTATTGAACTTTAAAATTGATGGTTTAATTCAATGTAACCTTTCAATATATGTAATGGTTGTCATAAGCATTTTGGGTAGTAAAGCCTTAGTCAAGCAGTGAGACCCAGGGACAATTTGAGTCAGTAGATCTCAGCAAACTGGTTGAGACCAGACGATATCAGGAGAGCAGGACAATGAACAGAGAGAAAGTAATCAGGAAAATAATGGATAGACTAGTTCACGGACAGAGTACAAGGGAGGTTGGTACAGGGAGATAGGTTAGAGTAACAGTTTGTATAAACTGGAGAGGGCAAGGAATGCCAAGCCAAGGGTATTCCTCCCAAGATTAACTGAATTAGCAGGACAGAAGTCCTCAAGTGAAAATGAAAAATGCTGACTTGTTAATTCAATGAAGAAGAACAAAAGCTAACATCACCTACTGATAATCAGGACACGTAGGAAGGACCGGGTTATTGTCAGAATGCTGCTAAAATGTATAAGAATGGGAACTAGAGAAGGTTTTCAGTCAGTTGGTCGACTCTTTAGTCGATTGACTCTTCAGTGGAAAAGTAGGAGGATAGGAAAAAGAGAGCTTGGGCACAGAAACTACACTCTGTGTAGGCTCTAAACCAAGATTCAGAGGCAGCAGCCAAATCACTAATCCAGTTGATCATGTCGATCATCTGATGAGTTGCAAGAGACAAGGAAGAGAACCTCCGTCAAGCAGACTAATCGACTACCTGACGAAGGGTGTCTACCAACACCTTGTGAAGGGAGGAAAGAAGACAATGCCGAGGCTGAAGAGAGAGAGAGAAAGTGTCCTAAACCTACTATTACAGCAGCAGAGACATTGTGCAGAAGAAAAGAGAGAGAGCGAGAGTGTCCTGTATCTACGGCTACAGCAGCAGAGACACTGTCCAGAGGGAAAGTGAGAGAAAGAGAATGAACAACCTGTCCTGCAGCTACCACCACTGCAACAGAATGATCATCCAGTCGAGAGGGGTGAAAGGGTAGAGCAAGAGCTGAATGGGTATTATAATCCAATTTTGGTTGGAATGTTGTGGCTTCCAGGCTGCCCCCACACTCACCCACACGCACCCAATTTACGGTCACATGGCAATCATGGATAGTTTGGATTACAGTTAACTGATGTTTGAACCTTGTGTGCATTTTATGAACAATTTTATAAGTAAGTGGCAATGGGATATTACTCATAATTTGGTTGTTCTAATGCATCGAGATTATGGAAATTGCGATTCAGTTGTTTTAATCCAAGAGTGTATCATGAATGACAAATGACATTTAATGCGCAATTATTACTGATTGGTTGTTTTCTACTTATACTTTTTTTACTAATTGTGTGGTTAATAAAATTCAAGCTTGATTATATTCTGATCTCTGACTGTGGAAAATAGTCTAACATGTGTTCAAAATAATTCTCTTCTACTTATTCCAGTAATTAGAATTGGATGCAAGTGGATTTCCACAATAATGTGGAAATTAATTTCACAAAATGACATTCTTAATAATATAATAATAATTCTTGCATTTGATGTGGAGACTCATAACATCTTCTATATGTGTCTCAAAGCACTTAGCAGAATATACTATAAAGTGAATTGATTATATTTGTGGGTGAAACACGGCAGCCAATTGCATACAGCTGTATCCCAGAAACAGTCATGCATTGAAGTGACCAATTTATTTTTGTAAGTTATTTCTTGAGGGATTATTATCAGGCTTGTGGAGTAAGTAAACTTGCACAAGGTTTCGCCCTTCAGAGCATATCAAAATATATAGCATTTTATGTTGTTTTAAGCTTGAGATGGAGGCCAACTTTAACGAGGATCTCAAATGAATACATCACAAACATAATACTGGACAACCCTTGATTTAGAAGTTGTAAAGACTATGGATTAATTTGTAATAGAATAAAAATAGTGACTAACCTCTGACTATCCTCTTTGTGGGTAGCAGGGAGGGAAATGTACTGCTGGGCTCGCGCTCTCTTGGGCTGAGTTGGCTGTGATGGAAGTTAAGATTTGAGTTGATACTTTAAGATGATGTCAGTTGACATACCTGACTTAGCTAGTCCACCATAAGATAAACCATCTTAAAGTGTTGTGAATGAAATAGATTCATATCATTTTTAAAAATTTATCATGCCATGTGTATTGGTAAAAAAAGCAAGTAATAAATGATTCCCTTCAAGAAATGAGAATTTCAGGACAAGCTAAAGCTGAGCTACTTTGAGAAGTGACAGGAAAGCTTTATACATTATGAAAGTGTTGAAGTCCATATCCAGACAGTATTGAATTAGTTTGTGAAACCATGTCCGGGTGATTCTTGCACAAAGGCAGCGCTTCAGAATTCCATCTCATAATATAACTATGGCACAGAATCCATGCAATAAACAAAAATGGCACATCTAACATAAATCCCTTACAAAGAGTCAACAATAGATAATTCCTTCTAACAGAATACACTTACCATAGTATTGTGATTATACTATGGTGAGTGTATTGTGCAAAATATGTGTACAACAAAATCAGATCAGAGATAGATAATATGGTCCAGTGCTACTGTTCAAAAATGCCAGAGTGATATTTTTTGGAATACAGTACAGTGCCACTAAATTAAATTATAGAATGCGGTTATTTTGCTTCTTATTTAACAATCTCAGGAGATTTGATATGTTGGGGACAGACTGGTATAGTCCAATGTCCATGTGTGTTTGAAAGAGATATGTGGTATGCTATTGGTGCTACTTTCAGTTTGTAATTTCCTCTTTCTCTGGTGCTCTCACTTTCATGAGCAATGCAATTTTCATAATGTAGTTAAGATTTTTTTTAAATTTGTTTAGTATGGTTAAGATGTGTATTTCATTAATGTTCAGCAGCCACATTCACTTTCAATAAGAAAATTATACGAATGGCGATTGCTGCAACTTTTTGGGAAAAACACTTGAGCATCTACATACCTTCTATAAAATTCATTTATGGCCACTCCCCTCCTCCCATTCAGCTTATGATCCGTAGACAGAAAACTATTCCAATCTTTGCAGAACTGTATTGATAAAGAAACATTGAAGTGTGTAAGGATGAACTGCAGCAGAAGACTATGCAGACAAAATTGATTTGAATGTTTAAAAGACAGGCCTGACAGCTACTTGGGCAATATGGATATTACAAAGTATGGGGAATTGGATTGAACCATCTAGCATGATTTATGAAAAAGGTGCTCTGGGTTCAATAAGCTGAATCACTGGAAAATGATGCCTGCTTTAACCATTAATCTTTTTTTGATAATCGTAGACATGTGCTACATTTTGCAAAATCTCAAAACAAACACGCCTTAGCTCAAACAAAAATCACTTCAGTAAGATTTACTAGGAGGCTGGAAGTACTGTATAGTACTCATCAAAAAGTAGCAATTTAAAAGCTACTTGGGTTTAACATTCTTCCACCAATCAAAACAATTTACCATTTATTCCCCTTTTTTGTTGAAATACAACCGGAAAAATAATATTTTGACTTTGTTAAAGAAGCTTTCTGGAAAAAAGATTTGCTATTGCAGTATCAAACAAATTATAAAGTGCAGATCAAGAAATTCAAGGGTTTGGCCAAACAGTAACTTTGTCTTGTTTCTGAATGTTATTGGATACCCCTCTTTTGAAAAATTCATCATCAACACACATTTGAATGTGAAAGCTTTGAAAGCTTTGAATTCTTTGAATGTGATCTATAAAACCCATTTACTCAAAATAGAAACATTGGATTTCCTCGATATAATCTTTTGTCAATAGATTATATCAGAAATGATGCACTTAGAGCAAATCGCATATGACACAGTATGATGCCCTTTTTTTGCAAAATATGGATGCCAATGTATATTCCACAATTATGGTCCTTATTCCCTTATCCTGAATTTTCAGGAACATTTCAAAAACTGGATAGAGTATTGGGGTATAAAATATAGGTTGAGTTAATAGCTTGTGGACTAACCATATAAAAAATGTACAAGTACAGGTACCCTGCCTCAACTGCGTTTTTTTCTACCGCTAATTTCACTTACCCACGGTTGGCTTGCTGCAACAACCTTTGCTAACCATAATGGTTATTGCTTAACCCTTGGTTACCCATGGGTTTTAACACTTACACTAGCGTTTGGCGCAATCAAACAGCGACAATGTCGCTTCTCTCTTAGGATTAAGGTAAATAAAATGAATTTATTGCTGCTTCTCCACATCCCCCCCTCAGTGTCACCCACTACATCACCTTCTCCACATCCCCCCACCTCCGTGTCACCCACCACACCACCTTCTCCACATCCCCACCGTGTCACCCACCACACCACATTCTCCACATTTCCCCCCCCTCCCCCCCCTCCATATCACCCACCGCACCACCTTCTCCATTGATTTCTCTCTCTGAGTCTGTGTTTAGATCAGTCAGTCAGTCAGACAGCCTCGCAGATTGCTGCAAATCCTGGCAGCCAAAGCTCCCAAACATACTCCCCCTATCCCCATGTTTCCCATAGGGCCCCGCATTTTCCAATTGCGACAACGCAAACGTACACCCCCTATCCCATGTTTCCCATAGGGCCCTGTATTTTCCAACCGCGGTTTTATTAACCGCTGAGGTTTTCAGGTACATATCCCCTGCGTTTGGGGAGGGATACCTGTAATGTAAGATTCCGTAATTAATGTGTCAAATAATATCTCAAATTATACTTATATAACCAGTAATAATGTAGTTTTCACAAATCATAAACACGATTGTGGAAAGTTAGCAGGACAGGTTAACATTACTACCAATGATACAATCAGTAACACCAATGTATAAGATGGATCAGCATCACTTGTCCATCTGGCTCAATGGAAGGGAAGGCAAACAGGAATCTTTTGAATAAAAAACTGTAGATTTTCTGCAGTGTCTTGTCCAAGACATTGATGTGAAAGTGGCCTAGCAAACGATTGAAGAACTAAATTCTAAGGTTGTTGTGAATAATCAATATTCAAGGCAAGTATCAAATTTAAGTACTGTATTAAACAAAATTAGCTTTTTAAGGATTCACTAACAAGTGACACTCTGATTGAACCTTGTGGATAAATCTTTGCAGAATTAAGATATGGAAAGGTAGTGAAAACTAAACAAACTGAAGCTTTGGGACATCCTCTTGATGTGAAAGGCGCTCTGTACAATTGTAATTTTACCGTTGTTGTTATAAACTTGAATCGTGCAAGGAAAAAGCTCAAGTGGAGTTCCAAAAAACTCTGGATGAACAGGTAAAAATGGCTAAAGAGGCTATGGATAAAGTGAGTTACTTTATGGATGATCTGAGAACAGTCAAATATAAGAAAAAAAATGGAA
Source organism: Hydrolagus colliei (assembly GCA_035084275.1). NCBI lineage: Eukaryota > Metazoa > Chordata > Chondrichthyes > Chimaeriformes > Chimaeridae > Hydrolagus > Hydrolagus colliei. Next base: position 843,005 of record JAYJKW010000529.1, read on the forward strand.
ACTAGCAGAAGTAGATCTGTAATTAATGTGGCCAATTAATATCTCAATTATATTAATAATATGTGTACAGTATATTTCGGACATGTGGTCGGTTATTTGTGATGGTAGCTGGTTGTGACTGGCTTTGAAGTGATGGTAGTTGGTTATAGCTTGTTTTGCTGAGGAGACGGGACTGTTCGTGGATGACAAACTGTTTTTCAGGCCTTATTCTGTGACTTTCTTATGGAGAGATGATCTATAGCTGGAGAGATGACTGTGTCAGTTAAAAACAAGCTGTTGAGTTTCTCATTGCAAACATGGAGTACATAACTAAAACGTTCTAACTTTGGGAACAAAGAAGACAAGTCTAACTGATCAAGGGGGAGATATTCCACAATCAACGAGAAAGAAGAGGGAGAAGAAGGAAAGATCAAGATTAAGACTTAGACGACTATCAGCACTTTATCGACTCTCTCAAACTAAGCAACAGTACCGCAGTACCTAAACATTGTTTTGTTGATTGAAAGGGCAGTTGTGCAGTAGTACCTGAATATCTTGTGGTGGATATTAAATTGAATGGAATTGGACTTCACTTCTCCATCTCTTTTGCGTCTTCCCGACGTGAAAGGCTCTATAAATGTAATTTTGTTGTTGTTGATTTTAGGTCTCAGTTTTATTCTACATGTTTTGCATTTTATATGTAAGATAAAGACAAGGGAAAAAAGGCTATTGAGCAGAGAATGTGGCAAGTTGAAAGAGAGAGAGAGAGAGGACAGGAGGGGTTTAAAAAAGAGATTTAATGTGAAATTAATAAGTGATTAAAATGTCCTTTGGAAAAATTAACACAACTTCATGCTGAGAAGCTTGTATTATTCAATGACTGTCATGAATGCCCTCACCCTCCTTGTTCCCCATCTTCTCCCCTCTCTTTCTTCTCCGCTGCCCTGACTATAACAATCTCTGATTTTTTGCAGATTTTCATTGGTTCCAGGATTTACATTGATGACGAGCCATAAATATTCCTGAGGGTTTGGTTTGTATCAACTCATCTGTTGATAAAGTAGAGTTGTTTCAAGTTCCAAAAATGTGAAACCAACTTCCTTGCGAAAAAAAGGTGCTTAAAGTGGGGAGAGACATGTTTGTGAGCACTCCTGTTTCTATCTCTTCCCTTATCAAAATAAACATGCTCAAGGTCACTGGCTGCATGGGATGAATTTTGAATGAGTTGGTTTTCATGGATTGGTGGAGGGGAGACCGGCGAGGAGGGCATTGGAATAGTCCAGCCAAAAGGTGACAAAGGCATGGACCAGGGTTTCAGCAGCTTTTGGTGCGAGATATTGCTGGAGACGGGCGATCCGTTGGAGGTGGAAGAAAGCGGTGCTGGTGAGGGACCGGATGTGGGGGAGGAAGGACAGTTAGGGGTCGAACCTAATGCCTAGGTTTCGCACAAGTTCGGAGAGTTTTAGGGGCAGACCCGGGAAGGTGGAGAAGGTGAGAACCGTGAGATTAAAGACGTTGACGAGAGCCAAAGAGTATAGCTTCCGTCTTATCAACAAGACAAGACCTCAAGGCTCGACTATGGCAACTCCATCCTTGTCGCCTTCCACAGTTTTTCCCTCCACAAGCTTCGGATGATCGAAAATTTGCAGCTTGTGCCTTCTCTGTCATCAGGCTCCGTGACCCCATGAGCCCCACCCTCGCCCGGCTCCACTGGCTCCCCACCCCTCAAAGGATCGAATTCAAGATCCTCGTCCTCACCTTCAAGGGCCTCAATAGCTTTTCTCCCTCCTACCTCTATGACCTGCTAACCCCCTATCAACCTGTCTGCTCCCTCCATTCAGCAGGTTCCAGCCTGCTCCATGTCTCTCGCCCAAACCACCGTACAATCGGTGGCTGGGCTTTCTGCCTCTCTGCCCACTTACTCTGGAACTCCATCCCACAATCCCTTTGCTTAGCTCCCTCCTTCACGTCACCAACATATGTTAACAGAAATAATCTATGAGTTATTGTCAAACCTGCATTTTAGATGTACAGTCAACGATCCATCAACATTTGCCTGAGTTTACAGTGATAACCAGAACTCTTCTTTCAAGCTCTCAATCTTACTCAACTGTCTACTACATCTTCTCTGATCTCAATTATTCCTTGTCGACTAAAATTACTTGTAGTACACATAGATAAATCCACATAGATCTCAGTGGAGATGCTTGTTATGTGGAGATTTTCTTGAATTTACCATTAAGTGCTTGGTTGCTAGGACAGTGTGTGGAATGCAATCTGTATGATGAGCCACATATTTGTTATTTTATTGCACATTATCTGTGAAGCCTGAAAATGTATCTGTTGTCATTAGTTTTTCAGATGCCTTTAAAGAATCTAAAGCAAAATATGGTAAGCATATCAAGTGCATACAAATCCAAAATAATTCCCATGCTTTCTTGTGATTTTGCACTATATCACATTATTTTTAGTTTTGATAGACCACAATAAAACATACTTCAATTCGCAACATAACTATTATATACAACAACAAAATAAAATCTGACCCATTGTCTGTTCAAGAGTGGGCGATTTACATGAAGTTGGAAAGAGAGAAGAAATGCTTATTTGGATGCAGTTTTTATTTGAGGTTATACAGTATTTCAGTCAGCCATGTAAAAATGAAGTTATGAGGTTGAAATTATCTGAGACACGATGACTGGTGTTCATTTTGAAAATCACTATAATTTCCAAACCCAGTTTCAAAGAATCTGGCAAATTGGTTATTTTGCAAATTTAACATCTTGACTTCATCTGGGATTTTGGAGAGCAGCTAACCAGCTACGCTCAAAAATATTATATGACACTTAGTTGAGTCACAGGTTCAGACTCTGATTATGATTACCATTCATCACCAGGAGTGCATTTATGGCATCTTTTGTTGAAATAAATAGATTGAGGAGTATGAAAATGTAAGCAATGTATGTTTCTAAAACATTGAATCATCAGTAAAAACAAAAATAATTTGGAAACAATCTCAAGGTGAATCTCATAAAGCTTGGTATGAATTTGCAATATTTCTGAAAGGGATTCCTTGACAAAGTCTCAAATAGAGATTCTTCTTGATAACCCATTACTCAATGAGCAGAACAAAGTCTGAGCTGTGGACTGAAGACTGTTGACATTATACAAATGCATGTCTTGCTGAGACATGTTTCTCATCAGGACATCCCCAGGGACTTCCTGATACTTGCTACCCATCTCAGAAGGGCTAAACCTGTGCTTGTCAGGTGTCAAATTGCCAACCAATAACTAATCTACTTTTAACTGGTTAAAAAACGATTTCCTTAGAGCTGTGTCGAAGGTGATGTGCTTGGTAATGGGATGCAGGAATCAAATCAACCCTCTTGGCAGTCTTGGTAGTCCCATTGCTGACACAGTTGAATCTGCAGTACTTCATGGCACAATTGGCACAAATTAATATTTTTTAGAACTAAATAAGCAGCGTGTGTCCCTCTGGGGAAAAAGTGCACATTTTATTTCAAACAAAAGGATATTTCCATGCATAGGAGGCATGAATATTATTATTATAATGTATGGAACTTTCTTTCTGGTTTGGATACACATGATGATGAGTTTCTGTATGTGTCAGACACCCAGCAGGATTCATTTTGCAATAAACATCAAGCTAGCTTGTTTTTACATTTTGCAAGCGAGAGGACCTGTGTTTGATTCCCAGGCTGGGCAAAACATTGGGCAAGTTTCCTTACTCTACATGATTTTGTTTATTTAGCAGTAAATAGGAACCTGGTTGTTAGTTGATTGCCAAATCAATTTTCTGGGTGTAATAATCCCTTCAAAACAATAATAAAATAATATGTATTAATTTGGTCACTCAATACCTGACTGTTTGTGGGATATTGCTAGATGCAGTATGCAATTGACTGCTTCGTTACGCCTACAAAATATACATAATTCACTATACAGTATATTCTGTGAAGAGCTTTGACATGTCTCTAAAATGTCTCAAATGCAAGGATTATTATTATATTATTATTGTTGTTTCCTGATCACATTGATTATTAAAATTATGTAAGTCATTATGAAACCACATTATCTTACCTTTTATACAAATTAGAAATTCATGGTACAGTACAAACAAAGGCCTATTGGCCCGTCAATATCTGTACCAGAAAAATCAAGGCTGCAACACAATGTATTTTTGGGAGGAGAAGAATTTGTCATAAATAAAAAAGTCTTCATAGATGGCAGCACTGGGGTTGGTGCCAGAAAATGACAGCATGAAAATAATATTTCAGTGGTCATCCTTTTGTTCATAATTTTTTCATTTCATTTTTAATACTTGCATAGTCCAACTCCTCAACTCTACAATCCCTCTCCCATGGCCACATCCCACCACTATCCTCTACTGCCCCTGGAAGAAAACCTCCCCACAATCCCTTTCCGTAGCCCTAGAGCCACCTGAAGTCCTACCCCTTTGGCCTACCTCTCACTCACTCTCTTCCATACAACCCGCTCCACTACCCTCGATGCCCTTGCCCCTCTCAAGTCCTAAACCACTTCCTAATCATGAACCTCACCTTGGTTCGCCAGTCATCTCTGCTCCCTCAAAGGTAGGTGCGGGCCCCCAAAAGCACCTGGCTCAAATCTGACCTAACGGTCCACCAGTATATCCAGTTGGACCACATTCAAACTTACTGCTCTGCTCTTGCCTCCGCCAACTCATCCTTCTACTCCAAGATAATCTTGGAGGCGAATGGCAACTCCAGGCTCCTATTCGCCACAACCAACCAGCTCCTCTGTCCATCCAAATATTAGGAGATGCAGGATTTCCTCAAGTCCAAAATCGAGGGGATCCATTCAGCTGCCTCTGCCCTTACAAATGCATCTCCTTACCCATCTGACTCCTACCCATCCCTCCTTCCACACTTTCAAATCTTTCTCCCCACCACCCCGTTTTTTTTTATGTAGGAGTAGGAATAGGCCATTCAGCCCTTCGAGCCTGCCCCTCCATTCAATCATGGCTGATACTGCATTCTAACTCCAGCTACCTGCCGTATCCCCATACCCCTTAATCCCTTTATGAATGAGAAATATACCATCACCACCATATCTTCTAAGAAGCCCAATACCTGCTCACTTGACACCATTCACACCCCATTCCTGACCTTTCAGCTTCACCTCGTTACCCCCTACTTTCTCCCACAACACAATCTATCCCTTGCATTTCGTACCATTCCCACCCCCAGTCTGCCCCATAAATCAAAGTTGTTGTTCTTGTTGTTGACACCGATGGACCACTTTATCCTCCTCTACCTGCTGTCCTCTCACTTCAACCTTTAAGGTCTGTCCTTGATTGGTTCAGGTCCTACCTTTCACACCATTTTCACTTTGTCTCTGTCAATGGTTTCTTTTCCAGGCCCCATACCATCTTGTGCGGTGTTTCTCAGGGCTCTGTCCTTGGTCTCCTCCTCTTCAACCTCTACATGCTCCCCCTTGGTAGCATCATCTGTAGACATGGGATAAATTTCCACATGTATCGACATGACAGCCAACTCTACCTGACTGCCTCCACCCTCAATTCCAGATTTACTGCTTCCCTGACAGACATCGAGTACTCGATGAGAGACAATGTTCTACAGCTGAACATCAGCAGAACTGAGGACCTCCTGATTGGCTTGTGCCAGCGCCTCCGCACCTCAGGCATCAGCAGCATCAGCATCCATGGATGTACACCCCACCTCACCAAGCCAGTCAGGAACCAGGGTGTCTTGTTGACCCTGAGCTGTCCTTTCTCCCCCATATCTGTGCCTTGATCAGCACCGCCTTCTGCCACCTCTGCAACATCACCCGTCTCCACCACTGTCTCACTCCTCAGGCTGCTGAAACCCTTACACACATGTTTATCACATTAAGGCTCAACTATGGCACCTCCCTCCTTGTCAGCCTCCCCATCTCTTTCCTCCACAAGCTGCAGATCATCCAAAACTCTGCAGCTCATGTCGTCTTCTGCACCAGGCTCTGCGACCCCATCACACCAACCCTCACACGGCTCCACTGGCTCTGCATGCTTCAGAGGATCAAATTCAATCCTTCTCCTCACTTTCAAAGCCCTCCACAGCCTTGCCCCTCCTACCCCTCTTACCTGTTGATCCCATATCAACCTGTCCGCTTCCTTCGTTCAGCAGCCTCTGCCCTACTTCATTCATGCCGCCTGACCCGCCATACCATCGGTGACCAGGCTTTCAACCAGTCTGCCCCTATGCTTTGGAACTCCATCCCACAATCCCATCACCTTGCTGTCTTCCTTGCCTCCTTCAAGATCTGTCTCAAGACCCACCTCTTCGACTGTACCTTCAACTGCCATCCTACCTCTCTGCCCTTTCTTATCCCAACCCTGGCATATTTGGGTGCTCATCCCTGACTGTTCATCGCCTTAGGACATCCTCCAAATGTGAAAGGTGCTCTACAAAGATAATTTTGGTTTTGTTATTGCAGGCCTCTGATTTATAGTGTGTTTGATGTTCTGGGTAGCTAAGTGGGTCTGATATATCTGTGCCCAATGGTCCAATGGGAATTCTAGCCCAATTCATGCCATTTTAAAAGGACCTCAGGTTATTAATTGTGCAAGATATATTTATTTGATGTGTATCCAAATCTGAAGCAAAAGCTTACCTGACAGCTTGCTCTTTAAATCTAATCCTTTGGCTGGAATTTAGAAATGAGCTAAGGAACCAAACATTCTCAAACTTTGGCTGTTCTGTCACTCTGATCTTGGAAGAAATGTGGTTTATGAAAGATTGATTGCAAACCTTTATCCAAAATCAAGATTTCATACTTCTCAAATTAGTGACATCCAGGGGTGAGCAAATTAGCATTTCCTTTGTAGGACAATTTTAGTCTTACCGGCAAAACACAGCAAACAGCTCTGAAAAAATAATAGAATGTTAACACGTAATAAAAAGACTTAATGGAACAAATAGCATATTTGATTATGGTAAATATGCAATATATGAAGATATGATCTCTTCACCATTTAGAAGGGTAATTGGATAAATACTGTACAATAAAATTAAAGGGCATTGGGAAAGAGCAGGGAAATAGAATTAGGATTCTATTTAATTCTAGCTGACATTAGTGTGTTTGCTGCAGGCACAAGTGACAAAGGGTGGAAAATGTACTAAATTGCCACTAAGACCCTTCATGAATCTTGATATCCACAATAAATATGAATTAAAGCAGATTTCTATTTTGTGTGAGACACATCATGATTCTATCAATGTTATTTATGAAATAGAATTTGTTGTTATCATGGTAGGTAGTGACTAATCACCTCAATATTTTGATTGACAATGCTTTCATATTTTTTATTTTGCTAATTTTGTTAATAGCAAAATAATGATTTTTGCTTGATTGGTATGCTTCAAATTCATAGTTCAGCATTGGAGAATTTGACTGTATTGGATATAATAAACACAATACATAATCCATCTGGAAAGATAAGATGACATGATATGATATGATCCATTGTGCTAACATATTCTTGCTGAAGGCATCTTATTGGAAGAATTGCCCAGACACTTGACTGCCCATTGAATGACTGAGTAATAGCCATAATTGCTTAACCCTAACCCTAACTGTAACCCAGCATCAACAGGAATACACTTGTTGTTTATTGTACAAAATTCCCCAAATGTAGTTAGGAAAACACTTGTTAGTCCATTGGTGTATTTTTTTCAGCAATTACCTGCTTCACTAGAATTCAAAGTGTTTGTTTGGAAAATAACATCCTAAGCAACTCCATACTTGAACAATCTTACCTTTGGGTGTGAAGTCTTGTTTCTCTGGGGAAACCTCATGAATTTGGCTTAGAGACAATCTTCAGCCAAAGATCACAATAAGACAAAATAATGCATTTACAGTATTATGATAGAAAAATCTGCCTGTGTGCACAAATGAGCACACCATGCCTTCACTGAATACATATGTTTTTCTCATTCCAGGACTTGTCAGTTGAAGTGGTTTGCTTTCTCACATACTTAAACGTTGTCAGATGATCATTCATAATATGGATCAATCATGTCAGGCTTCTTTTCAGTCTGAACCCCAAGATCAGTCAATCAGATCTTAGGGTTGGACTAAAATGAAACATGCCATTTGATGGGTTGTCATAAATCTGATGATCCACCTCTTCCTAAGGTGGCATTTATCTTTTTGCATTGCTAATTTAGTTTTTTCAAAATTGGGAACATTGGTGCAATTTCATTGGGGGAATCCAAGTGAACACGCAACAACAAAATAACTTGCATTAGTTTAGTGCTCTTCGAGTAGAATCGATTGCTTACACTTGGCATAGTTTGACCCAAAGATTTTGTATTGAAGAATCACAATAGTCTACACTACTGTTAAGTTATTTTGAACATTGTATAACAGGGCCAGATGAAGGACAAAGTTTCAACTTTTAACTCCCCTCTCAAAAGAGCTTCCTCCTTCTTCCACTACATCACATTTTAAATGTCAGTTACACTTTAAATGTTCCCTGCTTATAATAAGGTTTCTCTTACAATTTGACTCAAGTTATTCCAATCTACCTTGGAGGTTTGGGAAGCTTGTGTTGTCCTCACTTAGAACTGGGAATGAATGCCCAAACTCATTGTACTTGTGAGACTTTCAGCCAGCAGAAACATTCAGTTCATCAATCTGGGGTTCATCCAGATCCAGGTCACCAGAGACAAAAAGACCGTGCTTTAACTCATCGTGTCATACAGTCATCTGTATCTTTGAAAATGACAGCATATTATTTTTGACATCTTTGTAGAAAGATGAAAGTGTGCCTATTAAGTAGTATAGTACCTCAGTGGCAATCTAAAGCAAGGGTGCATGCTTTTTCATGATTCTACAAATCCAAAGGTCCATTGTTATAATTTTACTAATTAACTGATCTATTTCTGTTGCCACAGGGCAGTTCGTCACAAATTAAGACTTGCTATCAAGTGACCGTTGAATAATTGACTGACTTCTTTCTTTGTACTGTAGTATGTCATCTTAACCAGGGCCAGACACAATTAATGTGAATAACTACAGGGTGAAAGTCATACTCACTCGCGCTTAGCCAGTTTAGCCAGTCTGTGTCAAACTGATCCTTAGCAACTTTGAGTTGGTTGAAATTGCAGTGTGAAACAATACATCTGATATTAATAAAATATCAACTAATAATTTTTTCTCTTGAAAATACTCATTTAACTGGGTTTTATTTCCAGCATTTTTGCTTTTGTTTTAATAATAATGCAACTACTGTACATGGTTCCTTGAAAGCTCCAGTACAAATCACACAATCTTATAATGCAAAATATGGATTCAATATGATTTGGACTTCCACAATGAGTTTAGAACTACTGACTGAGAATAATTTCACATGGTAAAAATGTTTTACCTTAGGAAATGGTAGGTGTGATAATATTTTCCCATTGGTAATCCATTCAGGAAGATAAACTGAGTCCTACCTCATCCTCATTTGAAACAATCTGAAGAAAGCCCCTACCAACGGTAAAGTGAAACAATTGACAGAAGAATAATCATGATGGCAAATGTTCAATGCTAAGTTTGTGATCTACATTGTCCCAGAAACTTCCACCCCAAGTCAAGTAAGGCAACAGTATTCGACCAGCATATTAGGCAGAGATTGTAAATCCTCTTCAGAGAACTTGTAACTGTCAATTTTCTATGATTGTAAACATCTTGAATCATGTGAAAATAAAATTATCAGAAAATTTGATGCCATTCAATATATCAATATACATAAAATTACTGATCAACACTAATCTCAAGAGTATCTTGAGACTACACTCATATCTTTGTTTTGTTGTCAGAATTGTATTCAATTGAAAATCTTCATCTAAGTACTTACTGCACAATTTACCTTTATTTGAAAGCTGGCCATGTTATAAAATAACTGGGAACTGGAATAGCACCAACAGAGTATCCTGAATTGAATTACATACAGTTAATCAAGTAAAATTAAAAATTGTATGGATCAGTGGAAAACTCTGTCACTGTATATATGTAAATATAGGGGTTGGAGAGAAAGGGCTGATGAAATCACCAAAATGAACTAACACTAATTCTCTATAACTATCTATCATAACATTTCTTATTTTTATGGGATTTTATCAAATTTTGTTAATTGAAAAATCTGTTTGGTTGGGAAGAGTCCAAGAATAATGCCTATCCAATATGGCATCCATCAGATAAGCATCTGGAAGGCTATACACTGTTTAGGAGGGACAGAACCAGCAGACGTGGTGTAGCACTATGTATAAGCTCCATTATTAAGACCCAAGTCAGAGAAAATATAATAAAGGAAAGGGCAGACACAGAACCACTTAGGGTAGAATTAAAAGATGATAACATGCGGGTCTGCTATAGATCCCCAAGCCAGGGTGATCTGGAAATGTGGGATGAGATAAGAATGGCCACTTGTAAGAGTAACCTTACTCTTACTTAAGTAACCTTAGTAGTTGAAGGTTTCAAATTATCCAAAATTTATTGGAATAATAAAGTGTCTACTGGTAACATAGGGAATGGGTTTCTAAAGTTGAAGGAAGATTGTTTGATGACTCTGTTTCTAAAAGAGCCAACAAGGAGAAATAACATCTTGGATTTTATAATGAGCAACGGGGACGACCAAGTCTCTAAAAGTGGTGGAGAGCATTAAACAACAGCAATCATAGTGCAGTCATATTTGACATCACAAGAATTGGTGAGGTTATAAAAATCTATTTTAAAGAAAGGTAACAAAAGTGACCCAAGAAACTACAGACCTGAACGTTACCTCCATAGTAGGTAAAATCATGGAGACTCATTAAGGATAAAATTATGGAGCATATGGACAGAAATAAAATCATAAATGATAGCCAATATGGGTTTATGAAGGGAAGGTCTCTAGATTACCAATCTAATCTACCGGTTTTGATTGTGTGACAACGGAACTTGATAAAGGCAAGGCTGCAAACCAGATGTTGGGAAGTATCAAAAGATCAATAGCAAGCCGAAATAGTGAGGTAATCCTGCCACTGTATAAATCATTGGTGTGACCATACTTAGGGTACTATGTACAGTGCTGGCCGCTGCAGTTCAAATAGGATATTGGAGAAATCATGAAGTGGAGGGCAACCAAAATGGTTGAGGGAATGGAAGGACTGGACTATGAGGAGTGACTAAGCAAATGGGGCATGTTCATACTGGAAAAACAGATTGAGAGGTGATATGATTGATGTCTTTAAGATTCGAAAGGGGTTAGACAATATAGATCAAGACAGGCTGTTTCAGAATAGTAAAAGCGCAGGACACACCTGTGATTCAAGGTGGAGTAATTCAAACTGAAACTATGTCAATTCTATTTCAGTGAGCGAATAGTGAACCTGTAGAACAGGCTCCCTAGGGAGATGGTTGAAGCAGGAAGTGATGATTCTTTCAAACACAAATTAGATAGTTTTCTTTTAGGAAATAACATTATGGGATATAGTACATAGGTAGTTTGGGACATAAGACCATGAAAGGCGAACGAGATGGACATTATTTTTCTTTTGTCTAGCATTTCTTATATGTAATAAACTTGAAACATTTTCTAATTTACATTTGTAAACTTTTGTAAAGAAGCCGCCAGTTACTGGATAAGGGTAACTGCGAGGAAAAACCAAAGAGGATCGATGTGTCAACTCAGTGAGAACACAATTTCTGATAATTGAACATAAAGAAAATTGAAGTTTTTTGTACTGTATACCAAAATAGCACCACCAATATTCAAATTCTTTAGATTCTACGCTAACTCAATGCAGGCAAAATTCGCTTTTGATTGTGGTGCCAAATAAAAATTATGGTGTCTGAGCTCAGCATGGGTGAGCAAAACTATTGAGTTAAAAAAAACATTAAAGTAACACACAACACAACCCATTAGATTATGCATAATACTACATAATAAAATAGATGCTGACAACTCTAATTCAATTCTAATGTCAAATTCTGAATCAATTAATCTTCAGAATACAACATCACTAGGTTGGATGCTAAATTAACATAAACAAAACTCAATCTATTGGGCACCAAGTAATCCTGCTGTTCAGTAACTGAGGTTATTTTTATATATTACAGAAATGTGGCACTTTGAAGTTGTTTGTTGAGTTTAAAAAAAATGCAGAAACACTATTTTTTTCTCATATTGTGTTGTTCAATAGCTCAGAATTCTATGTTTTAGTCAGGTATATAGCTGGTAACTCTAGCATCCAATAAATTGCCACACTCAGCACGAGAAGGGTTTACTCAATAGAATTTGTTTTTAAGATACAACTTTTGAACAATTTAATAATATACCTGTAATTATAACAATCCTTGCATTTGATATTCCTCTTTCATGTCACGAGGACATTCAAATCACTTCACAGGATTTTTATGTTTTTGGTGTATTATATCTAGCAAGGAATCCTATTAGAAAATACAGAAACTTAGATGCCCATCTTTTATTTCACAAATCTGATGTGTTTTTCAAATAATATCCAGGCATTTTTAATTTTAAACAACCAATAGAATGTTTAGTGGATAACAGTAGAAATTCCCTTCAAAGGTGTTGAGAGTGGAGCAAATTAATCAATATTACATTACATGTGGTTACAGCATTCAGTCAATATTGTACATTAATCTGTAACCATTTTAACTTCAAACTCACAAAACTTGCCATAGGTCCACCAGAAGAAAGACCTATGTAACAAAATACCTTTGTCAGATTGAAGTAAGCTTGATTGTGCTACATTCCAGTGTAAATTTGGCACATATTAAATCAAGAATTGGTTTGATCAAGACATTTCATTTAAACAAGCATATTTACATGTATCAACCAATTTAATATTTCTCAACTTCTGAAATCATAAATCAAATCATACCAAATCTGATTGCTTAGAGAGCACATTTAAAGTTTGCAAAAGAAGCATTGTTGTGAAAACAATTCAGGTTTCAAAAGTTAAAATCTCAGGTACCTCCAATTCAATGTATTATTTCAAAACCAAACTAAGTGGATATGAAAAACAGATTATGTGGTAGGAAATTCCAGACACTGTAAGAGGTTCAGATAGGTTGTGTACGGGTAACATAATAGTGCAGGTGTTTGACCAATTCTTCTCTGAATGCCACAGGAACGCAAGAACAGCCCGAGTCCAAATATTGTACTGGGATGTCCTTCTGACGTGAAAGGCATTATATACATGTAATTTTGTTGTTGTTGTTGCAAAATGAAGCCATTTAGTTAAATAACCATGTAAATGTTAGATTTTATATTTCCTACATTGTTTCAAAGCAAAGTCTAGCCAGTCTCTCCGAAACCATTCATATTCAAACAAATCCAAATCATCAGCAAGTTGTTATTAATAAGAACTCAATAGTCAGGTTCATAATTATGTCCCAAATTAAAGACTGCACTTGAATCATGAATAATTTAAGTGTTTTTATCTAAAGTTATTTGCAAATTTACCAAGGCTTCTGCATAGCTCTATTTTAGAATTGGGTGGAGTCAGAATAAACTTAAAATTTTCACTGTTTGATAATTAGTTTCTGGGGAGAGTTTTGTCTGTGAGAAAACCAAACTCAGAAGATTAATTAGTACAGTCGATACTTCTATGAGGCCAACAGGTTTTATATACAATTGCATGCAAAACCAGGTCCTGAATATTATTAGCCAGAAACATCTAATCAATCTTGAATATTTAGTCACTATGAATTTCTGATTGGTTTTCTTTTAATGTTGGGAAGGAAATATTATGAATTAAGGAATAAAATCATAGAGTTAGCTCATATGTATTCTTTCTTATCTAACAACAGTAAAAGCTTGTTTATCCGGCACCCTTCGGACCTGACCGGTGTCGATTAATTTAATATGCCGGATATTCGAGCGGCAAGTTGCCGAAAACCAAAAATTAGCTTATTTTAAAACATACCGTATTAATAATAGACTAAATAATAACAGAATATTGTATGGATACTTACCAACAAAGCATTCTGGCACACTCGGTAAAATGATCGGCAAAATAAAAATTCCAGCGTACAACAAATTTAATAAGTGCCCATGCGTAAAATGCATACTCACAAGTGAATTGTATTGGGAGATACCAGTTGGGGTTGAGCATTCCGGTTGGTTGGGTGCCGGATAAACAAGCTTTTACTGTATAAGACATATTATTTTAAGTACCATGTAAAAACCAACTGTCTCTGATATGTTTTAATATCCACGCCATTTGGGAAAATGACAAATAATCTGGAATTAGCAAAAAATTAATGATCCGATTGACAAAACGGCAGCAGAATGAACATTAAAACTATTAAGAAACATCACAATTTTCACCAATAAAACTTGAAAATAATTGATCCATAGACAGAAAGGCCATTCCTTCAGATAACTGAATAATTTCATTTATCCTTGCAATTGTCAGCTTGACTCAGTTGTTAGCACTCTTGTATCTTTAGTTAAAAGATTATGTGTTCAAGCCACAGATTGGGACTTTGAACTCAGACAGTAGTGTGATACAGAATTGTTGGAAGTGCTGTCCTAAGAATGGGATATTAAACAGATGTCCCATTTGCTTGTCCATATGGACGTTAAAGATCCTGCAACATTATACAAAAAAGGGAGTTTCTCCCAGTATCCTTGCCAACAATCCACAAAATAAAATTGGACATTCAGTGAAATTTCAATTAGCTGCTGTGCTTTCCTACATCATGTAGTCATTATACTTCACCATAAATCCTGTGAAGTGCATTGAGACATCCTCTTGATGTGAAAGTTTCTATATCAATTGCAAAACATGTAACTTAATTTCTTAAAAAGCTGAAGTCTTGATTCTTTTTCAATATTAAATGCTTGTTACCATATTTACAGTTTTTCCAGTGAGAATTTGGTATTTAGCATGGATTGATCTGAAGGTACGCTCCCAGTGTTATGTAGGTCTCTCCAGGCTGCTGGAGAGAAGAATGTATCATGTTGACTGCTGGATCAAATAAATACATAATTGGCCATCAAGGAATGGATAGTCCCACAAGTGAAATATCACAGAAAATGCATGCAGACCAAGTTAGCAGCAAATGGTCACTCACATCCTACTGCCAAGAAACACAGATGGACACTTAACTGTATGACCGTTATATTAGCCTCACAAGATTAGCAGATGCAGATTGGATTGGACACTATTTCATAAAACAGCCAAGGAAGGAATTTTACAATCCCTCACTGCACTGCTAGGAAATTAGATTTTGTGGATTTGGGATTGCCTTACTCGTCTGCCAGGAATATGCATGCATACCAGCATACATTGAACATTCCCAGACTCATATTCCAGGAAACGCTGATACATGTATGGTCAGTTGGCCTTGGGCACTCCTCACTACACTGCCAGGAAAATAACAAATATATAATAAGCCAATAGAGACTAGATACTTTCCGCTGCCAAGCAAAAACAGATGTGCACAAGGTCAGTAGAAATTGAATAATCTCCCTAACTACTCAATTCTACTGTCAAAGTGTTGTCAAAAACAAACCATTGTAAATGCATGATTTTGTTTGTGAAAAAGCATGACACAGATTGCAAGACTATTGATACTAACATAATTTTTTGTGTGATAAAGTGAGTTGTGGTATTTCTGGGAAAAACATGAGAAAAACAACAAGCCAGCAGGAATTGGACTTCTCCCCTAAAGTGCACACACACAACATGCAAGCAGAAATGCACACACACACACACAGATGAAGGAAACATATATTATAAGATTTCTGTTTAAGATAAGACAGACTTATTCCATCTTTCTTTCAATGCTTATTTCATACATATGTGGAAAAACAAGAGGCACAAATGTGCAGCTCACTTGTCTTTGGATGAAGGCTCCTCAGTATTTGCTGTATTTGAAATTACAGTTTTCACTTGAAGGAACATTTATATTCAGCTGTGGCGAGGGCACGCTTGAGGAGCTGAATATTTTCTTTAGTTCTGAATCAGATGAAGGGTCATGGATCCAAAATGTTGACTCACTTTTCCTTTCTCCATAATGTTTCCTGACCTGCTGAGTGTTCCCAGCAACTTCTGTTTTTGTTTTGAATATTTTCTAACCTGTATTTTGTGCTTTTATCCCCAATAAGGATAGTCATTGCTTGGTCAGTACAGATTTGACAAGTGCAGGTTTGAGTCGTTGGGTGGGAACGAGGAACCACTCAGTATGGTGAACAGCACAACTCAAATAGTTTAGAAAGGAGACCTGGTGCACTCCCAGCTTATATTTTGAAATGAATTAAAAAAAAACTTTTGTTCATGTCAGGTACACATTATGCTAATAAAGATATGGAGTACTAAGTGCATTGCACATCATGAACTTACAAAAGGTGTGTGAATGTTCCTCCAGACAAGCAGTTAAAGAGGGACCTTTGTGTTCTCGTGCAAATTTAATGATGTCCTTTCCATTCTCCAGGCCAGTACTGACTGATCCAAATCCAATGTCTTCGGTAGGTAGAGAGATTCATGTAAACCAATATACAACTATAATTTTTAGCTAATATACAGCAAAGTCCTTCAGATGAGACATTAAACCGAGGTCCCAAATGCCTGTTCAAATGCACGTTAAAGATCCTATAGCACCATTTCCAAAAAGAGAAGGGTCAAAAATAAATCCTCCAAATAAAATTGGTCATTCACTCCATGGCTGTTTGTGGGACATTGCTGTGTGCAAATCTGGCTGCCACATTTCCCCCATAAAATACACAGTCAATGTAGCTCACAGTATATTCTGTGATGCACTTTACGAGACATCTCAACAATGTGATAAGGCACCATACCAAATGCATGGATTATTATTTTATTATTATTCAAGTCATTCCAGCACTAATGCAGTGTTGATAATAACCATCAGAAGACAAAGCTTCAACATTGTGCTCTTCCCAAAATATATCTTCCTGTTTCTGGAATAGGTCTTCCACTGTTAGGCCTTGCAGAATTTATAACCAATTCTACAGAGTGCATTTGCAGTCCATACAAAATAATTAATAGTTTGATAGGACAGTTTTTCATCTGGGTGAATTGAGATGATTATTTTTATTTGGAGCATTACTCTGTCACAATTTTTTTTTGTTATGCATTACAGCTTTCTCTTATTATTGGGTAGTTAGATTTTTCTGCTCATCTAAATTATTCGACTGACAAGAGACTCAATTGCTTTTGGCTAAAGCACAAAATGTCAGGGTTTGTTTCCTCCTTTTGTGTAGCATTCTATTTCCACTGAGCTGCCAAGTTGAGAAATCCTGAAAATTTGGATGTATACCAAGCAGAGTTGACCATAAGACCATAAGAATTAGGAGCAGGTGTAGGCCAATCGGCCCTTCGAGCCTGCCCTGCCATTCAATAAGATCATGGATGATCTTCTGACCTAACTCTAATTACCTGCCCCATCCCCATATCCCCTAATCCTTTAAAAAAAATCTACCAGTCTCAGCCTTGAAAATGTTCAGGGACTGAGCATCCACAGCCTTCTGGGGTAGTAAATTCCATAAATTCACTACCCTTTGAGTGAAGAAATGTTTCCTCAACTCCGTTCTAAAAGGCTGACCCTAAATTTTAAGACTGTGACCCCTGGTTATAGATTCTCCTACCAGGCCTCAGTGTCTAGTTTATCCATCCCTTTAAGAATCTTATATGTTTCAATAAGATCCCCCCTAATTCTTCTGTACTCTAGAGAGTATAGCCCTAGTTTATTTAACCTATCCTCATAGGTCAGTCCCCTCATCCCTGGAACTAACCACGTGAATCTACGCTACACCCCTCTAAGGAAAGTACATCCTTTTTTAAATAAGGAGACCAAAACTGCACATAATAATATAGGTGCAGTCTCATCAAAGCCCTACACAGTTGCAGCAAGACTTCCCCACTCTTTCCTCTAAACCTTTTGAAATGAACACCCAAATCCCTTTGAATACTAACACTATCTAACCTCTCTCCCTCTAGAAAATAATCAATTTTTTTATTTTTGTTACCCAGGTGAATAATTTCACACTTCCCCACATTAAATTCCATCTGCCACCTACCTGCCCACTCCCCTAGCATATCTATATCTTGTTGCAATCTTTTAGCATCATCCTCAGAGCTCACTCTCCTATCTAGTTTAGTGTCATCCGCAAATTTAGACACGTTACATTGAATGTCCTCGTCTAGATCATTGATGTAAATTGTAAATAGCTGAGGCCCAAGCACTGATCCTTGTGGCACTTCACTAGTTACATCCTGCCAATTCGAGAATGATCCATTTATCTCTACTCTCTGTTTTCTACCTGTTAGTCACTCATCTATCCATGTTAATATGTTCCCATTAATCCTTGGGCCTTGATCTTGTGCAACAGGCTTTTGTGTGGCACTTTATCAAATGCCTTCTTAAAATTTAAATATACCACATCTACTGGTTCCCCTCTATCCAAACTGCTTGATACATCCTCAAAAAACTTAAAAGATTAGTCAAGCATGACTTCCCTAATCTTTTTGTGGTTTCCAGGTATCCCATAACAACGTCTTTAATTAAGGAGTCAATAAGTTTCCTTTCCACTGATGTTAGACTAACTGGTCTACAGTTCCCCATATTTTCTCTTCCACCCTTTTTAAATAGTGGAGTTGCGTTTGCAATCTTCCAATCAATGTGGACTTTTCCAATATCCAGAGAATTTGGGAAGATCATAGACAAGCCATCTACTATCTCAGTAGCCATCTCCTTTAAAACTCTAGGATGCAGGCCGTCCGGTCCAAGGGATTTATCGGTTTTATATCCGGTGCAGGGGATTTATCGGTTTTATCAGTTGAATATCAAACAGCATGGGGATCTCAAAGTTGTGACAACACAAGTGTAAAATGTTAACTTTAGGGCTTTTATCAAATCTCAAAATTCAAGAAGCATTCCAATGTTTCACAATATTGCAGCATTTAGATAAAAGAAGCCTTGTAAAGTGTTAAGATGCAATGTTTCTCTTCAAGCCATGCAACAGTGAATTCTTCACTAATCCATCGCTGGTCGTCCATCCTAATTCTGTGATCTGACATTCCAAAAATAAGCAATAATGGATGCAGCTGTGCACCGACTGACAGGCGAAATAGGTAAAAGATGAAATTAAAGGTCAAGGCTATTATTTTTCCAGGATAACCTCGATTTGGTAAGACAGCGCACATGAAATTCATTTTAATTCAGGCTTATGCTAAAATGTTTTCATTTGAGATAAACTGAATGTTTTCACTGAAGCAAATATAATTTGCTGTTTCAAGTTTATTATCCACATCCAAATTGGAATACCTTTGTGTGATATCACATCCTTGTGTCCTCAGTGAAACTCATTTGTTCTCTAACAGTGAAGGTCAATAAACTACTAACTACTTGCTCAGGTTGTTGTGAACATAGAGCTATGAATTGAGTAGTAAGGTCACACCCTGCATCAATAGTCATATGATGATTTCTCAATCCCCCGACCCCCCACTTGCTGTCAAGTACACCAAATACATGTTGAGTATGTTGTGAGCTTTGGCAATTTGTCAAGAACTTGGGCAGCTTCTGTTTTGGAATGTTGCTCCTAACCAACTAATGCTAGAAAT
This sequence comes from Hydrolagus colliei, assembly GCA_035084275.1. Taxonomy (NCBI): domain Eukaryota; kingdom Metazoa; phylum Chordata; class Chondrichthyes; order Chimaeriformes; family Chimaeridae; genus Hydrolagus; species Hydrolagus colliei. Next base: position 862,630 of record JAYJKW010000529.1, read on the forward strand.
GCGTGAAAGAAACACGCAAGTTGCCTCGTAGTTAATGGCCTTAATCCTGTTCCTGGTTAAAGTATTTTCTAATTGTGTTGGTGGGATGCATATTCTCCTCATGACAAGTTGCCACATGTCTGTGGTACTGAGAATGGTATTCAGTAAAACCTTGTTTATCTGGTACCCAATCAACCAGCATACTCAACCAATTGGTATCTCCCAATACAATTCACTGTTACAGCAAACCGGATCTTATAGTGGAGCCATCCGGCACACTCCCGATATGCTCACTTTGTGCATGCGTGCAATGCGTGCCCATGCGCACTTATTAAACTTACAGAATGCTGGTATTTTCATTTTACTGATCATTTTACCGAGTGTGCCGGAATGCTTTATTGGTAAGTATCATACAATATTCTATTATTATTTAGTCTATTATAGTACAGGATTACTATAATATGGTATGTTTTAAAATAAGTTGGATTTTCAGCAACTTGCCACTCGAATATCCGGCATATTTGATTAATCGGCACTGGTCAGGTCCTGAGAGTGCCGGACAACAAAGGTTTTACCGTAAATTGAAACAGATTATTTCTCAAAGGGAAGAAATGAAAATATCCCTACGGATCTCACTGTGGCTGCTTGAAGAGCAATACTGTATTTTTCACCAATTTGAGAACCAACTGCATGACTTATGTATACATCCACTGATCATTATCCAACCAATGCTGGCAAGGAAGTAGAAATTGAAATGTCCAATTATTGGGTGAATAATTTACAATTATGTGCCCTTAAAACACTGTTGTCTTTATAATATTATATAATCCTAGCATTTGATATAGCGCTTTTCACATCTTCTAGATGTCTCAAAGCACTTCACAGAATATACTGTAAAGTGAATTGACTGTATATTTGTGGGCGAATTACAAACAGAAAAACAAATTCAGCATTCAGTTCAGTGAAGCCATACCTTTCCATCATCAGGATACATGCTGAATAAACTGTGTTTGAGTTCATTTAATACTAACTTGAGACTGATAAAATAATGTGTTCACCATATAGGAATTAATTTTGTCCTTTTACATTCAATCACATCTTATCTCTTTGTGCAATATATTTTTTACAAAGCCTATATAATCTTCTTAAAATAAAATTTGGATATGGAATGAGCAAGTCTATCACTAATCACCAAGTTAGTTAATTTTTATTCACCATATGGAAGATTCATTTCCGTGAATGAAGTTCCGTTTGGTTGCTCCTTACTAGTTTGTTACCTGTGCTGTTTCAGATCATAGAGGGCGTCGATAAGATGTGAAAAGCGCTATATCAAATGCAAGTTAAATAAAATCAAAAAAACAAGAGGAAAGGCAGAATCTCCAATATCATACTGATCTCCTCCCAACTACTGAGCAGTTGTAATTCTAAGTTCCAGTTCTAAGCAGGCAAATACTTATCCACAGGTAGTGATTGAAGAAAAATCAGACTGCCAAGTCTTCTTTGGCTTCTCTGTGTCTTAACATTCAGAGGTAATTTTTCCTTTGATGATAATTTGCATACTTTTGACAGCCATGTGTATATTTACTGAGTTTACCGATCAATGGAAAATAATATATCCTCCCAAACTGATAATCTATCAGCCGGCAGAAAGTCACTTCCATTCAAAGTAACATTAACAGAATTCAGCTCGCCTTCTCATCAGAGTAATGTGAAATGAGCCCAGGGACATATATTGGGGGCAGAAAGTGGATGGAAATTAATAAAACGCTCAGAAATATTCTCACATTTTGTTGTACGGTAATGTTTTGTGTATACTATAGTTATAAAAGTTATTTACTGACATGCATTTACATCCAGAATTTTCTTTTCGTGATTGTAATTCACAAAACAGTCTCCTTGAAAGTCACCATGGACCCCCCTCAGAATGACTTGTGTTTTGTGTTAGAGGGCAAAAGTGCTACCTTCATCTGCGTTTTGGGATATTATTTTTAATTTAGCTCCAACAGTGGCAGTAGCATTGAATGCAAATATCTTCTGCCCTCCCAACTCTTTCCCTCCACTCCTAACTCTCTTCTGCTCCTCCCCCCTACCTTGCCCATCTCCTTTCTCGGGTACCAACCTGACTGTTTAGCGCCTTGGGACGTCCTCCCGACATGAAAGGTGCTCTATAAATGTAATTTTGTCATTGTGATTATTGCTGTTTGTGGGGAAGAAATAGACATTTCCATTTGTAGTAGCATGAAATTCTTATCGGGCCAAACAAAGCATAGTGTTTTAATACTAAAATAGAATTTATACCCATTAAGTTGATGATTTATTTTGAATTTTTATTAAGAAAATTGCTAATAGTACAATAGTTTGCTGACGCTTATATTTTATACACCTGCAACAGCTTGCACTGATATACAGTAGAAGCCTGTTTATCCGGCACCCGCGGGACCTGGCCAATGCCAGTTAAAGCGCCTGTCGGATATTAAGATGGCCGAAAACCCACTACAAAAAAACTAAAGTTATTTTAACACACAACATACACACCAGACTAAGTAATAACAGATAATAACAGAATATTATATTGGCACCCACCTTCAAAGCCACTCTCCTGCTCTTCTCACCCCCCACTAATTGAGGTTTACAGTCCAGCGACCCTTCCCCAAATGGAGGACGGCAAGCAAGTAAAAAAAACGGCAGCGCGATTTCAAAGTCGCACAACTTTACTAGCTGCAAGCCAAAGCCCTAGACTCTACTAGCGGCAAACCGAAATTCTGCATCTGCGTGACAATGTGGGTTATCGGCTAGCGTTATGGGCTTGCTGCTAGTATTTTATACTAGCAGCAAACCATTTTATTTTTTCTCTTTTCATGGAAGTAAAAATATATATTGTTGTACCTAGTTACTATTATTGTAGCTTTCAGCACTTTTTATCCTGGATTTTTAAAAATGAAAGATCAATTTAATTATAATTTATTTTTACATGGCTTTTCTGGTTATACTGAAGGAACCTTAAAATATTCCACTTTGTATTGTGAATTAATGCCAAGTTTTGCCCTGCATGTCTGTTCTTCTTCAAAGAAAGACATTTGGGCTTGAGGTTGCAAAGATTTTGAAAGACATCTAACAGAAGATAAATGTCCTCTTGAAGTGATAATCCTACACATATATTAGTTAAAGTTGAAAGATATTGAGTAATGACTTCCTAAGCACTCTACTTTCAAGAAAGTATCTAACTTTTTGTATAGATTGTGATAAAACCTTCCTTGCAAAATAGTTTATCCATTCCCAAAAGTAACCTCAATAATAGACTGGATTACGAGATTTTACAACATGTTCCCAAATTAGGTTGATTCCAGTACATAGGGCTGTATTTTATAAGCAGTAACCCACAAAGCTGAAGGCGAGAAATGTGATCCAAGCTTTAAAATGCTGGAGAGTCAGAGATGATGCAGATAGAAGCAAGCTATTTAACTTTGGACTATGCGGTGTAGGAATGAATACACAACCAAACATAATTTAAATGCATCTTGAGGGAGACTAGAGATTTTCTTCTCACAACTATTGCTAACTCTAAAAAATAATCTACATATTCTACTGCTGTAAAAAGATGGAATCAAATTATTGCTCATGCAATTGCCCATGTCATACACCTGGGTTCCTAGGTCACAAAACCTTTATGAATCTTTGCACTGGATGCTGTGGTATGTCAAATTACATTATCTCTTACTTAACATGTTGCACCTTTCACTAAAGCAATAAAAAACTATGACAGAATGAACAGAAAATATGAGTTAAGGCAGTAATTCAATCTTTCAGGTCTGCTGATGTTCATAAATGCTTGTTTGAAATACCACTGTGTAATTCCTTGCTGGCCATTGATTATCTTCTTTTTAACCATGTTCCATCAATGAGTGAATGACTAAAGAAGTGAGATGCTGTTCCTGCTTTGAACCATTTAATTTTTTCAATCCTGTTTAATAATAATCCTTGTATTTGATATATTTTATCTGCGAAACACAGCAACCAATTGAGCATAGCAGTGTCCCACAAACAATCGTGGATTAAAGTGACCAATTTATTATTGTTTTTTTTCTTGAGGTACTATTATCAGGCATGTGGAGTAAGAAAACTTGCCCAAGATTTTGTCCTGCCTGGAATTGATCCCAGATCTCTCACTTGCAAGGTGAATGCTCTAACCACTGAGCTACTAGGCTCCATTTACCTCAAGATTACAAGAAAATCCGCTTCAGGAAAATATCTTGGAATCTCTCTGAATAGAGAACAAATCTCTTTAACAAATGCCCAAATTGTGCATTTTGTCTTTAGTTTCACAAGATTATATTTGTGTAATGATTGAATGATCTTCAGCTGCTGGTGCTAAATAGAAGTAATGAACCAAATTGCAATTGAAATGGACTGTTAACTTGTCAGGTTTTCACACTGGCTATTAAGTGTTAGATTGCGATTGTTAAGTTATTGATTAAAAAACAAACTCACATGTTCCATAACAGTTCAGTATGATGCCATACACTTGATATCCAACTGTCAATGGGAATAGAAGATTGTGTTTCAAAGCTGGAAAGAGTATGGTTAATTTTATTCTGTATTTTAAACTTTTACAACTTTTAAAAATAGATAATATAACTTTCAGATGTGCATTTCTCTGCACTGTACAATGATATCTGAAAAATACAAACTATGTTATTCATTTTAAAATGAGATGAGGAGAAACTGATCATTTGTCTAGTTAATAATGACATGCAACACTGATAAAATACAATATACAACACTTTTACACTTAAAAAGTATTCAAATGTTTTTGTTCATGTTGGTTATATTATGCCAATTTGGTGAATTTGTTCTTTTCTCTGATCAGTTTTCCCTGGGTTTTACTCCTCACCTTATCACAATAGAGATACAAGGTTAACTTTTCTGTGTAATGAACATCTGTTATCAGTCATCACTTCATTCAGTGTAGTGAACTGGCAAAGGATAGGACTTCAATTCATTGCAAACATTAAGATGAATGAGTCGCTAGAGTTGCATTCCTGTCATGTCCAGTGTTTTCCCAGACTGTCCATCCCTTCTTCCATAAACACAGTCCACTCCATTAAGCCATTTGGGTCGTCAAAATGTTTGGGTCATGACTTCAGATGAATAAACAATTTTCTTTACCAGCCAATCTTAACTTCAGTAGTTGCCTTTATACTGAACACAGCTTGATTCATTCAGAAATATCCAGCACAGGATGTCCAAACAAAGCGGGTTCAAAGATTTCTAAGACCTATAATTTAGGGTTCAAATAAACAAGGCACATCTACAACGTATATATTAGTAGATACCCAGACGAAGATTGCACAACTATCCAGAATTAATTGCACAGTGGTGTAGTCCCTCTTCTCCACCCTAACCCAAAATTCATTTGTTCTGGGATCACTATCATAAGAAGAAAATGCATCAATGATGCATTTGTATTAAGTAATCATTAGTTTTACACACATCAATATCAACAAAGAAATGCTTTATCTACTCAAAGTTCCATGCTTAGCATTAGATGTTAGGATGGATGCATAACTATAACCGTAACACTTCGATTCCAATGATTCTAGTTTTACAAATGGAAACTTGGGATATCCAACTACCCAAACACATTCTGCTAATTAGTTTGGCAGAATGTGTGATTGGACACATTTTCAAGGACAAATAATCAGCTACATTGGAAGCAGTTTCTGGAAACAAATCTTCCAAATTGAGGTGAAAACATTTTTGCTTCTGACAAAGATGAAAGATTTGTTGTCAGCACAATGGGAAATTTCACCAACTGTCAATGGGAATTATGCCACTGCATGCTTAATTGTGGTTAATTGTGGAGCAGAACATGCAAGCCTCACATGTAAGTTCACTGTTGCAGAAAATGAATTCAGAACTCAGTGAAATAGCATTCTCTATTTACATAATAGTGCTAAGTTAATGGATAGTCTTAGTGGCTATAAAAGTAGCAATTTAAAACTGTCAGCACTTGGAACCACATAAAATTTGCATTGCTCCTGTATTTTAATGATAGCAAGCACTAACACAACCACATATTCCAATACTCCCATATACAATTATAAAAGAAATAAATCTATGCAATAGGCAATAAAACAATGCATAATATGGTTATATAGATAATTTGGGCAAACCCAATATATTCAATGCTAATCTTTGTTCCACATAGTAATATATTTTTAATGAAAAACACAGCAATAGCAGTTAATTGTGCACCATGGTCACCTTTCTATTTCCGTCCAGTAACCAGAGTAACAGAATATTTGTATACAATATCACTACTATACGATAATTTTGTTAAACATATATACCAATCATCTTGTAATGTTTCAACGGTCTTACAACAATGGTAACATTATGACATGACAAATTATATATCCAGAAATTTGAGATAGGTTAATTCAATTCTTGAACTGCTCATCTATTAGGGTGCAAAATCCCAAGAATAGAGATATTTTCCTCATGGAAGTTTGGTTTTATATACTGTACTGTAAAATTATTTCAAAAAACCAAAAAATAAATAAATGTGGACAGTCATTTACAGTCTGTAAATAAATTCCTTCAGGGTATATAAAACATGTTTGCACCATTTGCAAAGGTTTGTGTTTGAAACAGTGACAATGAACATTAATAAAATTAATGTTCTTTGTGGTGCATGTTTTATTGCATCTGTGATGCCCTGCAGATATTGGACAATATAAATCTCTAGATGCAAACAACTTGAACACCTGAAAGAATTAAATTAACTGAAATCCCCAAATTTAACCGTTGATTTCCGTTTCTGTGAGGATTTCAAAATGCACGAATGTTTGGATTGTTTGGATGCTGGTTCAACAATTGGTGGCAAGCCTTTGCACCTGTTTACACACCCATCCATCCCAATTTTGATGGTGCCATTAATGAAATACAACCCAGATTAAAAATTAGTGCTGATATTAAAGAATATATAGAGAAAAATTGGAACCCATGAAGTGTTAATTTTCACTATGATAAATATCATAGCAATGATAAATATGTTCACTGGTGCCAGTTTGTAATTCAAATCAGTTTATAATCTACGTGTGTGTCCCCTACACCTTTGCTAACTGTCACTACACTTTACCTGTGAGGATCTTGCCAATGGGAAAGCTGCCGTATTAAATTGAAGGATTATTTTCTATTGTAGAGTTCCTTTCCTGAGCCTGTCACAGTAGTTGGGCCTGAAATCAAGTTTGTACTTCCAGAAGCAGAATTCCACCTTTACTCAGAACAAAGGGGAGTGAAGTCAGCGAATACTGAACTGGCATTTTAATGAGTCTACTTATGGCTTCAGGATCGTTCCTTACAATGCGCATGGGGATCTTGGTTTGGGGTGAGGATGCGTCCCGGGATCCATTATTGTGAAGCGCTCTAAGATGCCGTCCGGCATAGAGGGCGCTATATAAATCAAAGTTGTTGTTGTTTGTTGTTGTCTTATACCCGTAGACATTCTTCAGTCATCTGTCGCATCTAGTTTTCTACTTATTGTCTCATTGCCTGCATTTATCAACACTGTGATAATTTTCCATACTGATAACAAAGTTGCAGTTTTCATACCCATGACTCCATTGCAGACACAGGCCCAAACTGCTTCTTGCCTTGTCCATTCCTTATAAACTTTGCTTGTGCATTCGATGCATGGATCCTCTTTCTCCTCTGTGCCTGACCTTTGATTTTTACCTTCTCACTCTCCGTGCTTAATACTTTCTCAGACTAGAATAAATATTGACCATTGTGTGATGCTCATGTGTATGGATAAACTCTGCCTTGCTAATGTTAGGTCAGGTGGGGAACACAGAAATAGTGTAAATTGTGTTTCTCACAAGCACGCTTGTTTTTTTTCACCCCAAGCTGGATGGTTGGAGCCACAAAGTGTTCTTGACAGTCTCTATTGAGGAGAATATTGTTCCTGTTCACCTCAGTGCAGACTCTGTTACTCTCGGCTGTATCATTAGACTTACACAATTCCATCCAGTGATTAGCAAGTGATTGGTCAACTGAGTGGGCTCGCAGAAACAGTGATACATTCTGTGCAGGTGAAAATGAGGGTTGCTGTGGACAAGGTTAGAATCTTCCTCCTAAGAAGAAGATTTGTGTGTACCTTGGGGCAAGTGGAGGCACGGAAGGAGGGAGAAAGAAACATAAAGAGTAAAAGGATTAAGCCAGCAAAGAGAACAATGCTTGAAATAAATTTGGCATTGATTGGACGAAGAACAAGGTGAGGATAGGGTGATTTGAAACATTAATGAGAAAATTATTTGTTTTTTAATGTAACTGATAAATATGCCTCAAAGTATACCCCTACAAATGGTTCTTTGATGCTCATTACCATATAAATCCAATGGTTATAAATTTGCAATTTGATACATACTTTGTGATTGACACAGGGAATGAGAGTATGAGCTGGGGCACTTAGAAGGCTGTAACAATTCACTGCATGCATATTATATTTGAATTATTATCAATCAAAACATGCCCATTGTCCTTTATTCGTTATATAACAATTACAAGGACACCTGTGATTTCTAAACTTCTATTGTAAAAGCATTGTTAAAGAAATGAACAGATATAAAGAACATTCCTTTGTTTGCAGGATTCTCTGTAAAACATACCTAATCAAGACATTGTTTTTAACTTTTGGAATAAAATCACTATCAATCATTAAAGTATTAAATGTTCTTTGCACCACTGTTATTTTCAGGTAATTGTTTCCAATATTTTGGCAAAAAATGGCAAAATGGAAAAACAGTGGATTTACCAAAAAAGGAGCATAGCGACCATACTAATGGTAATGGTCACACATTCACTCAAGACGATTGTTCCAGCATCGGTATCATGTGAATCTCTGTCATGTACTGTCTTTGGGGTTGTGTTGATGTCATCCACAGTGAAGCCATGTCTATTTGTCTTGTCGAGCATTCCTGCCGAGGCAAAGAGAAATTACACAGAATGATGCATGGCTTCATCAGTTAAAGCAAAATTGTACTGCAAATATTGCTCTAAATATACACACAGAGCTCGGCGTCCATCAGATTTTGTTCTTCATTTGCCATCCCTGCCACTTTCTGAACCCAAGGAACCGTGAAACAAATAAAATGTGTCAGGTTTCAGACTGTGTTCAAACTGTAGTCAGTTATGGCATGTTTATGGTGTATACTTACAGAAAATGAAAGACCATGTTGGCCTTTACAATAGAAGCAGCAAAGAATTTGTACTGTATTGGCATGAAACTTCAACTTGTAAAATGATCCAGAGATGTATAATTATTCATCATAATGAAAATTTCATATTCAATACTGTGATTCAATTATACAAATATTGACAGATAAAATAATCAGGGCAACTAAGGAGACAATTTGATACTACGTGGTACTCAATACTAATATAGTAGTTTAAATGACTCAGAAGCATTGATAACGACACATGCTTATTAAAGCAAATGTTTGATTACTGGCAATACCGTTGGAGCCTCTTGCAAATCAACAGGAGTCCAGCTAGATCCTCCCTAACATATTGTCTCCCTATCCTGTATCATTCCTCAGGTTCCATTGGCAGTATTCCCTCACCCAGTATGACCTCCACACTGGACAGCATAATCAAGGCGGCTGAATCCACAGGAAACAATACAACATGTAAGAAGAAAGGCAAGAGAGAAAAATGAAACTAATATGATCAGAGGAAAAACAACAAAATAAATGTGTCTAGTGGAACAAAGGGGAATGAAATGGAGATGAAATAAAATAAGGTACAAAAGAAAGGTAGAAGAGAGAAAAGAATAAGTGGAGAATTGAAGAAAACGTGAATCCTTACAATGCAATACTGCTCTGAAGAATGAGCTCAGGCAGATGGGCATGTGCTCATCTTCCACCTATTTGACAATAGTCAAATATCTCATATGTAAACGTTTAAAGTCCCATTTGCATATTTTCAAGTGATTTTAGATGTCTTCCTGAAGTAAAGTGAATCGCATTAAGAAATCTGATCGCATTTATATTTTCCTTCCTAAAATGGCATTGGATGAGAACTGAGGAGAACTTTACAATCTATAATTAAGAATATGTGCTCGACTCACTGATGCTGGATACTGATTGATTTAAAAAAATGTTATTAGCAAGGTGCCCATTCAACAATTTTTAAAAAATAGCATTACGAAGCTTACAAGTAATTTGGTAGACTGGCTGACAACGTTTCTAGGAGAAGTCTAGATTGGAGACTGAATCAATTTGCACCAAGTACAATTATACCACAGTTCAATGGTGCAAATTACTTTTCTGTCTCTTCTTAGTACTATATGGCATAAACAGTGAGCTTACAAGGCAAATTTGGTTTACAATTGCAAACCTGAAACACTTTTATACTTCACATTTATAGCAGACTCAGCACAATTTGAAAACAGTTCAGTGTAAAAAAATTCACAGTGCAAGCAGAATAATGACTGATGTAGGAGTATTTGTAACATCAGCACCAACATTGTAGGATAGAAAACACAATTTATGTGTTAAATTTCTAGTGCAATTTTGCTTTCTTGAACAAGTGTTATGATCACCTTTAAATAATTATTATTATATGAATATGATTCACATATTATTACTTGAATGTGAAAGGTATCAAATGCAAAGGTTATTATTACTATTATTAACTGAGTCACACTCATATTAATCATCTGACCCACGAGTGCTACCAATCGTATGTTAGGCTGGCTCAGTGATAACTCTCACCTATAAGAGTTTGAAGCCCACATCAGGTCTTGAACTCACATTATCTAAGGACAAAATCTTGGACAAGTTTCCTTACTCCAGACGTCTGGTAATAATCCCTTAAAAAAAATTGGTCCTTTCAATCCATGACGTTTGTGGGATACTGTTGTGTGCAATTGGCTGCTATGTTAAGGCCACAAATTATAGTCAATTCACTTGACAGTATATTCTGTGAAGCAGTTAGACGTCTAGAATTCGTGGAAAGCACTATATCAAATGCAAAGATTATTATTATTCAATGTAGTGCTGGGGATGCTCTGCATTGTTGGAGGTGCCGTCCTTCGTTCATAAGAACATAAAAATTAGGAGCAGGAGTAGGCTATTCGGCCCTTCGAGCCTGCTCCGCCATTCTATAAGATCATGGCTGATCTTCTCACGTAACTCTGATTACCTGCCCTATCCCCATATCCCCTAATCCCTCTATTTTTCAAAAATCTATCAGTTTCAGCCTCAAAAATGTTCAAGGACTGAGCATCTACAGCCTTCTGGGGCAGTGATTTCCATAAATTCACGACTCTCTGAGTGAAGAAATGTTTCCTCAACTCTGTTCTAAAAGGCTGACCCTTAATTTTGAGACTGTGACCCCTGGTTATAGATTCTCCTACCAGGGGAAACAGTCCCTCAGTGCCTACTTTATGTAGCCCTTTAAGAATCTTATATGTTTCAATAAGATCCCCCTAATTCTTCTGTACTCTAGAGAATACAGCCCTAGTTTATTCAACCTATCCTCATAGGTTAGTCCCCTCATCCCAGGAACTAACCTAGTGAATCTACACTGCAAGTATCTAAGGCAAGTATGTCCTTTTTTAAATAAGGAGACCCAAACTGCACACAATACTCTATGTGCGGTCTCACCAGAGCCCTATATAGTTGCAGCAAGACTTCCCTACTCTTATACTCTAAACCTTTTGAAATGAACGCTAGCATGCCGTTCGCCTTCTTAGTTGCTTGCTGCACCTGCAAACTAACTTTTGGGGATTAGTGTACAAGAACACCCAAATCCCTTTGAATACTAACACTATCTAACTTCTCCCCCTCTAGAAAATAATCTATTCTTTTATTCTTGCTACCTAGGTGAATCATTTCACACTTGCTAACATTGAATTCCATCTGCCACCTACTCGCCCACTCCCCTAGCTCATCTATATCTCGTTGTAATCTTTTTGCATCATCCTCAGAGCTCACTCTGCTACCTAGTTTAGCGTCATTCACGAATTTAGATACGTTACATTCAATGTTCTCATCTAGATCATTGATGTAAATAGTAAATTGCTGAGGCCCAAGCACTGATCCTTGTGGCACTCCACTAGTTACATCCTGCCAATTTGAGAATGATCCGTTTATCGCTACTCTCTGCTTTCTACCCGATAGCCACTCTTCTATCCATGTTAATATTTTCCCATTAATCCCATGGGCCTTAATCTTGAGTAACAGCCTTTTGTGTGGCACCTTGTCAAATGTCTTCCTAAAATCCCAATATACCACATCTACTGGTTCCCCCTCATCCAACCTGCTGGATACATCTTCTAAAAATTCTAAAAGATAAGTCAAGCATGACTTCCCTTTTGTAAAGCCATGTTGACTCTGCCTAATCTTTTTATGGTTTTGAAGGTATCCCATAACTACATCTTTTATTAAGGACTCAAGAATTTTCCCTACAACTGACGTCAGACTAACTGGTCTATAGTTTCCCATATTTTCTCTCCCATCCTTCTTAAATAGTGGAGTTACGTTTGCAATCTTCCAATCAATGGGGAATTTTCCAGTATCTACAGAATTTTGGAAGATTATAGACATGCCATCCCCTATCTCAGTAGCCACCTCCTTTAAAACTCTAGGATGCAGGCCATCCGATCCAGGGGATTTATCGGTTTTAAAACTCGACAATTTACTTGGAACCATTTCTTTACTAATGTTAATCTCCCTAAATTGCTCGTTCAACGTGTTAACCAAGGTACTATCTGTTTAGGTGTTAAAGATCCCATTGCACTATTTGAAAAGAGAAGGATGCTTCTCCCAGTGGCTTGGCCAGCATTCCCTCAAAATAAAATTAGTCACACATTCCATGACAGTTTATAGGATGTAACTCTGTGCAAATTAGCTGCCATGTCTGCTCCCAAATAAGTAATCATACACAAGCAATAGATCCTGAGAAATGCTTTAGGACATTCTCATGACACGAAAGGCACTATACCAAATGTAAGGATTATAATATTAACTGAGCTACGCCCTTTTCTTTTATTAAATAAACCATAATTTTAACAATACAATAAAACTCCAGAGACAATAGAGAAAGCAAATCAGAGTATTACATAACTTGCAGGTACAGTACAGGTATATCCCGCTCACCGAACGCCCGGTTACCAAAACTTCACTATAATGGGGGTTTGTATTTGTACCTCCTATGCACTTAGCGAAGGCTGCGTTCACTATAGCGAAAGTTTAAATATTGCGCGCTTCTCGTCTCCCAGCCGCCCCCATAACATACGCTCGGTCTCAGTTGATGAAGCTACATACACTTACTTCAGCATGACACCGAAACGCCCATTAGCAACATCGTCAACCCCATCAAAGAAAAGGAAGTCCATCACGTTGGAAATGAAGATGGATGGAAGACCAGAACGAACGCCATTGCCCCCTCTCCGCTAGTATAATCCAAGAGAAGGCCCATACAGTATGAGAGGAGCTTAAGCAGCAGGATGCTAGACAACCACATGACGCTACTCGGAAAAACCCAGCGGAGACTTTTGCTGCTAGCAACGGGTGACTTGATTGTTTTCAAAAGCGATACAAGGTACATTCTATCAAGATGTGCGGGGAAGCTGCTAGTGCGGATGTTGCTGCTGCTGAACATTATCCAGATGAATTTAGAAAAATCATTAAGGAGGGAGGTTATACACCACAACAAATTTTCAACTTCGATGAAACAGGGCTTAATTGGAAGAAGTTACCTGAGAAGACCTACATCTCCATAAGTGAGAAATCGGCCCCTGGAAAGCTTACAACTGAAGAAATTCAAGATTTAACGAAGGAACAGACAGCTGAGGCTGATGATTTATGTGAGGAGCCCAAGATTCTTAGTTTGAATGTTTTGAAAACTTTTCTTTCGAAAATAAACGAAGCAATTAATATTTGCAAAGACAACAATCCTGAAATGGATCGTAGCATTAAGATTGCCCGTGGCATCGAGCAAACTATTAATTGCTACCAAGAATTGTATGAAGAAAAGAAAAACTGTAAACAGTCTTTTATCGACAGTTTCTTTAAGCCGACATCGTCCAAAGAACTAGCACCAAATATGTCCGCTGACTATACAGAACCTATTGCTTTCTCACCAGATTCTCCCGATTCTCCAGCCTCCTCCTCCTCCCCCTCCAGCAACAAGTAAAATGAAGACCTGCTCCCTACTCCTCACCTCATCTTATTAAGGGAAGTACGGGGATTTTTGTTTCGTTATTGTATTGTGTTAAAAATTCACTAAATGAGATGCTGTCCGGCATGGAGGGCGCTACATAAATCAAAGTTGTTGTTGTTAAATAAAATACTGTTCAGGTAAGCAAAACAAACAGTTTCATCTTGTATTCTTTCATCGTTCATCTTTTCGTCTTGTAATTAAAGTATTGCAGCCTTCAATAGCAGTTCTACGTACCTTATGCCTTCGCTGGTACACCACAAATGTTAGCGCTAGGTACCGCTGGGAACAAAACTGATTTTTTTCGCGTACAGAAAACACAGTAGGGACCTCCCACCCACTTAATGAAATTCTCGCTTTATGAGGAGTTTTGAACTCCCTAACACCTTCGTTAAGCGGGATCTCCTGTACGTCAAACAACAGGCAATGTTTTCCCTAACACTAAACATTTAAAAATTAAGATCACTTTTAATGTGTCATGATTGTGAGACTCCTCCTTCTCCTCGTTAAGATGTAACTTACTGCATTTGTTACACATAATAAAGTGTCAAGTAATTCTGAGCAGCTGATCCAGTATCTGATGACAGAAAATCTGCACACTTTTTTATTAAGGATACAAGAAAGTCAGAAATGAGAAATTGCTGTTCAGTCCAGTAAATTGACTCCTTCCTCAGCACTTGCACAATCAATCTCACTTAATTGTTTACTCTTGTCTTTTGAGGTGGACATCCGCAGAAATACTCCCTGAAGTTAAGAATCTTCTAAAGCTTTCTGAATTCCAGACTAGTACTCGATTATTGTTCAATAGTGAATTTGATGCAATTATTCAGGTATTCTCTACAAAGTCTAATTCTATTGTGGTATAAAAAATAGTCTACCTGAAAGAGAGAACCAATGTTATTTAACATGTTCTGATATGTTAGATCCACATCAAGACCCTCCTCTTGGACGGTGTCATCAATCACCTCCCCAATTCCCCCCTTCCCTCTCCCCAATTCTGTTCCCAGCTCGGGTCCGAAACACTAACTGTGCAGCACCTCGGTACGTCCTCCTGACTTGAAAGACTTTATACAAATGTAATTTAGTTGTTGTTGTTAATTTGCCTAATAGATCCTTCTTGAAAGATTATGGGGATTGAATCATGTAATCTAGCTGGAAGCAAATGGCTGAATAAATTGGGAAAGCTCTAATTTCTTATTTCTCTGGGAAATACATTCTAATTCAATATTGCTTAATCTTTTTTTATAGTATGCATCAATGAACTACTGAATTGTTCAGTCTAATAATTGTAAAGGAAATAACAGCCTATGTGTGTATTATTGTTTATGTTACAAGGGAATGGATGACATTTTAGTCTGTTCTGAACAAACCAATATTATTAGTTTAACCAAAATGAGATCAAATTCATTGGATAGAGCAGCTAGGACTGAAATTGTTAAAAATAAATGTTACAAAATAAATATTCATGTTGGTCCTTCTATAATTGTGAACTATATGTGACTTGGATCTTTATACCATAGGACATATTTGAAGTTTCTTTTCTTCTAAGTCAGAACTAACAGAAATTTCAATCAATAATAGTTTACAACAAAATAATTTACAATATGTTGTGCTATGGTATGTGAATATTGTATATAGTTCTAAATACATTTGAACATAAAGATTGGTTTTAAAGCACAATTCTGTAAAAGCCTGTTTATCCGACACCCGATCAACCATACCTTCCGTATAACCGGCACCTCAAAAAAAAAGTCAGCATTTGATTAACCGTAATTTAACTGGCAAAATGCTTTTTTTTTTTTTTTTTTTTGCGTGTGTGTTTTTGGCCGAATATCCAGCACGCGCTTTAACCGGCATTAGCCAGGTCCCGAGGGTGCTGGATAAACGGGCTTTTACTGTACCATTAATAAACTGAAATATAAAATCTTAACTTAATCCCAATGAAGATCATTGTGGTATTTGTACTTTTAGAACACGTCAGTTTCTGGGAGTTTTTAAAGGTAGAATAAGTTCAAAGTACACACATTCAGTAACAGGCTATTATATATTATGAAATTATATTATTAATAAAAATAATCGTTGCATTTATTATATCACCATTCATGTCAAAAGTACATCTTAAAGTGCTGTACACGATTAACTGTAAATTGCGTATTTTGTTAGCAAACATGGGAGCCAATTTGCAAACAGCAATGTCCCAAAACCAGCCGATTAAATTATCAATTAATTCTATCTCGGGGAGCGTTGGTCAGAAACTTCCTTGTCTTTTTCAAAATTAGGGATGGGAACTTTAAAGTCCACAAGAATAGGCTGACAAGATCTGAGTTCAACAACAACAACAGCAACAAAATTACATTTATAGAGCGCCTTTCACATCGGGAGATCATCCTAAGGCGCTGAACAGTCAGGTCGGGACCCGAGAAAGGGAGAGTGGCAGGGAAGGAGGGAGGGGCGGGAGAGAGATAGGAGGGAGAGAGTTGGGAGGACAGCAGAAGGCACGGTCGAAGAGGAGGGTCTTCAGCCGAACCTTGAAGGAGGCAAGGGAGGGAGCAAGGCAAAAGGACTGTGGGATGGACTTCCAGAGTGTGGGGCAGAGAGGCTGAAATCCCGTCTACCGATGTTGGAGCGGGTCATGCGGAGGACGTGGAGCAGGCTGGAGCCCGCTGAATGGAGGAGGCGGGGAGGTTCATAGGGAAACAGCAGGTCGGAGAAGTAAGGGGTTTAAAGTCTCAACCAAAGGGTGGTGCCCCTGTGAAAGCAGCACTCCCATAGCAATACTGTGAACAAGAACAGACAACAAAATTGCATTTATAGAGTGCCTTTTACGTCAGGAGGATGTCCTAAAGCGCTGCAACTTACCACCTCCCACCAAGATCCAAGGGTACTATTAACTGAGCCAGGCTGACACTCTGTATACAAATATAATGTATGGCAATGCCTCCAACACAAACCTCAATATCAGCAATAAAAAACAGTTTACAAAACTAACCAGTTCAATACACAAAATTGTCTAAATTAACATATTACACAACAGATTTGTACGAGAATTTATGCAGTTTGAAGTTTAACTGAAACTATGCCTGCCCATGGGACTCATTTTCTGAATTAACCTTTGCTTGAAATAAGTAAGTCAAATTTTACATTTTTTAATTTAAATGTACACTATACTTAAAAAAGTCATTTAATACAATTTTGTATCAAAAATATTTATAATTTAATGTAGTGTTAACGGTGTATAACACAATCAATGATTGTTCCTCTAAATAAAACAAGAACGCACAGTTCAATTACTTGTTAACATTAAACAAGCATACATCCCGGAATTTACATGAGCATTATTCAAAATAGCTTTACAAGCATATTTTGGGGGGATTGATGTAGTAATTTACGAGGTCATATTACATAAAACCAAACCACTAACTCGTATTCACAGTAGATTAATATTAAAGACAGAACATATAAATGTTATATTTAGATTAAGCTAAACTAGTGGAAAATGCTAGTCTTGCAAATATCCTTGTCCTGACATGTTTTAGGAATGCTTATGGCTTGTTTATGGCCCTAGAGAATGTTATGGTAACAATTCTTCCAATAAGAACTGATCCCAACTGATGAAAATGTTTCCTAAGGTAAAGACAAAGACAAAAAAATGTTAGTGAAAGTTTTGATAAGACATTTTTTCACAAATAGTAGCTTCGGGAATAAACGTTATTTTACATTTGTGACTTAGCCTGGCTCAATTGAGAGCACTCTTGCCTCTTATTCACAAGAACATAAGAATAAGGAGCAGGAGTAGGCCATTTAGAGCTTCGAGCTTGCCCTGCCATTCAATAAGATCATGGCTGATCTTCTAATCTAACTCCATCTGCCTGCCTTATCCCCATATCCCTTAATCCCTCTATCCATAAGAAATCTATCAATCTCAGTCTTGAATATATTTAAGGACTGAGCATCTAACAATACAGGAGTTCATTTGGGGGATTGTTGGCCAGGACATTGGTCCTTTGTTTCATGACTGTTTGTGGGACGCCGTTGTGCCCTACAACAGGAGTTCAAATTCATCTAATCGATACCAACCCTCCAATGCTGTGCCAAGGCTATGTTGCATTATCAGTTGAGAATAAACAAATGCCCTGTCTGCCCTTTCAAGTGGATGTTAAAGATTCATAGACACAACAATAAAACCTCGATAATCTGAGATTCTGAAAGCCGGCAACTCCCTAAAACTAGCAAGATTTCAAAATACATACAGTTTTACATTTTTTTGTCTGATGTTTGGGAAATCTCCCGCAGTTCGAAACAGCTGCTTGTAGTTCATGGAGTTGCCGTTCTGCCATCTGGTGCGGTGGTGCCGCTCGGCCATTGTTTGGCTTCAGTGCTTTGGTGTATGCGGCGGAGCTTCCATGTACATCTGGGAGGTGCTTGATCCCAACTGCGCCGGATTATCAAAGTTTTATTGTATTAAAAAGTGAAGGGAGTTTCTCCCAGTGTCCAGGCCAACAATCCCCCAAATAAAATTGATCATTTGCTTTATGGCTGTTTGTGGGACATTGTTGCGGACAATCTGGCTGTTGCATTTGCCCATAAAACTCCACCTTACAGTCACTCCACTTATCCCTTTGAGATGATATATTGATGTGAAAGGCGCTAAATCAAATGTAAGGATTATTCTTATTTTACTATGTGGGATATTGCAAAATATTACCTGATCAATTCACTGTAAGTAAGTACAGTGAAATACAGTGAAAACATTAACATGATTGTCAATGGATAGCCTTATTTTCCCTTATTAGTGAGTGTACAGTGATTTGGGGATTTGGGCTAGTTTCAAAAAGGAAAACCATGTGTACTAAAGCTAAATAGCCACAACATACTGATTTGTGAAGAAATAAAAGCAGCAATGCCCGACTTTGTTCCTGTTATTTATATGTCAGCTACTTACTCACGCAATTTCTCATCTGTGTCACTTTCAGTGAAGAAAAATCCTAAATCTGTATTGACATTGAGCTCTTAAAATGAAATCTAAGTAGCGATGCTGCTGTAATGATTAATATGTAACCTGAAGTCAAACCATTCATTCAGATATTGATGCTTAGTTAGACAAAACCTCTTAAAGTGCTTGTTTCAGATCAATAGGAGAACCTAGAATGTACACAGAATAAGGTTTTGTTAATACAAGGCACATCAATACCAACAGGTCACAATTATTTTTGTTGTAAACTTGTTTTTGTTTACATTTAATTCACTGCAATTCTTTTTTGGCCTGGTCAGGTGCATGTTATGATACTAATCAAAAAGAGAAGGGAGATTCTCCTGGTTTCTTGTCCAAAATCCTTCAGGTCATTCACTTCACTGTTCCTTGTAGTAATAGTGTTGTGTGTAAAACATTTGCATAATTTTCCTTCAATTAAATTATCCACAATTAGCAGCAATTACTTTTGAAGTGCTTTGAGTCATTCTGACACAGTTTTTTGGTTTGTCAGGTATCAGGACAAACAGCATTCTCGTGGTATGAAAATCTTACCATCAGATCAACTCCATGTGCAAAGAAAAACCTTAAAATATTAGGAAATGCAGATCAGCAACAATTGCACCCATGAAGTGAAAGTTGATTCTTCGTCCATGCATGGAAGTAGGTTCATGGGTGCAATTGTTGCTGATCTGCATTTCCTAGCAGTGGTTTTATTGTACTTGTAACACTCTGCTGATTTTCAGTTACACTGATATACAATAAAAATGTATATCCTGTTTATCCTGCATCCGATCAACCGTAACTTCCTTATAACCGGCATCGCAAAAAAAAGGTCCGCATTCGATTAACCAGAATTTATTCCGAATTTTTTTTGGTGTGTTTTTGGCCGAATATCCGACAGGCGCTTTAACCGGCATTGACCAGGTCCCGAGGGCTCCGGATAAACAGGCTTTTACTGTAATGAGTTTCTGCAAGAATGCACTAAGTGGAAAGAATAGTGCCTTTCTGCACCCACTCTTTGGAACACTGTCCCGGAATCCTTGCATTTGTCTCCTTCAAGGTCTGTCTCTTTGACTTTGCTTTAGGTCATCTCGCCTCCTCTCTGGCTACCACCCAATTACAGATGCAAACCCTGCATTGTCCAGTGCTTGGGACATCCTCCTGATGGGAAAAGCACTATCTAAATGTAAATTTGTTGTTGTTGACAAAGGAGCTGAACAAACCTGACAAAAGTGTCAAAAATAAAACAGGTTTTCACCTGTGTCAACAAAGTGATATCAGATTAGCAGGAATTGAACAACAACAAAATTACATTTGATGTCCCAAGGCACTGGACAGTCAGTGTTTCGGAATTCCAAACAGTCTGGCTTTTTGCACATGATGTACATCCTTACTCTGAGACTTAATGTAGTTCTGTTCTAAAGTCAGTTGGTTCAATCCTCTATATTGATTTAAACTGTTAAAAGATTAAGAGGATGTCATGGTTACAGTACTGAAGCACTTTATCTCCACTTTGATGTTATTTGCTGTATTGGCACGAACAAAAACACGACTCGAGATTGCGTTTCGGAAGTAGGTTCGAAACCATCACTCAGGAGCCTGCTAGTTGCTCAATTATCAATTATCATTTCAGATAACTTTGGTCAATAATTTTGCTTTCTTGTTGTATCCATTCAAGAAGATAGCAGTCTAATCTACGTGTCATTATTCTGCATGCAAAATGTAATTTTAAATCTCATTACTTTGCATACTGTTTGTCAGGAGTTTTTGAGCCTATAAACCATTGAGAAAGCATTGATTGTGTAAATGGAAATACAAATGGAGTCTTGCATCAGAAAAATGGACTCTTCCGGAAAATCCATGTTCATTGTACCCAGTCGTGAGAACTAGGATCAGATAATGTAGAGCCAGAGTCAAAGTCTCAAAGATCAGTGCAACATACATGAGGTTTCCTATAAGAGATGTACTTTACATTAAGTCATTTCATCGCCTTGGGATGGACGTCCTCCCGATGTGAAAGGCACTCTAAAATATATTTGTTGTTGAGTCATGGTTTCCAGGGGGAAATTACATGTACACTATAACTTTCCTCTAAAATGTTTTCCTACTCCCCTATTTCCACTTCTTGTAAGGTTACTTTTTCAACCATCCTCTTTTGAAACTAATTTGCTGAAAACAACATATTTGCTAATGTTTTATCAATGCTATTTAGTGGCAAATCAGATGGTAACAAAGCTGGAATGATTGACGTCTGATTAATTCGCTACCTCCATTTTTTACCAGAACAAAACAGAAGAAAATGCGTGGTTAAAAAAAATGTACTTGTTTACCCAAGTTCCTAGATAGATCTCTGGCTTAGCTGTTAAAATCTGTTGTCACTGTGTCAATTACCATATATTAAATTTGTGGTTCTAAATGTAATCTTCTTGAGTCTAAAAAAAAGCATAATTGGTTATTTTTATCTCAGTACTTTTGGATAACGAGGAGTGAAAATAATAAAGCAATAGAACACACTGCTCTCAGCACGGCCATACTGCACTATGGAAATGGAAGGAATGCTGCAGTGATTTTCCTGCTTCTTCAGCTGCAATTTTGAAACATAGTTGGGAATACCATTGGCAGTTGCACATTTGATACGTGTGCCACAGATATTAGCTCCTTTGTCTCACACCGTGGCTTGCTTGGGTGAAATTGACAACTCTGGCTTGATCATTTTCAGTTACACAAATTTAGCAGTCTCAAATGGCTTCCCATATTGACCTGCCTGACTGCAGTTGTATATTAACACCTGGAAGACTGCAGCTTGGCTGAAACTCCACTGTAATATCTCAGATCCTTGACTTATTCCCTTCTATTGTGGCTAGACATTGCCAGGATTGAATTGCAACCATGTGGCAAAAATATTAAGGCCATAATCTATCTGGAAGTGGCCATTTTAGTTTTGAGATTGGAACAACAACACAATTACATCTGTAACGTGCCTTTCACGTCAGGAGGATATCCCAAGGCACTGAACTGTCAACGGCCTGATAGAGGAACTGGTACAATACTAGATTAGAACATGATCCCAGTAATGCTTTTATGCTTTGGCAATCATTACAGATTTTCTTCATATACAGGCAGTGGCAAATTGACTCTCTGAAAGGAATGACATTTTGATACAAAAAGAGTACCAATTTGTGGGGGGCTAAAAAGCATAAAGCAGTGAACAATGTCCCTCCCCACCTTCCCATATTGCTATCATCTGAACCCTGGTACCAACGTGCCCACCTCCAGCCCCCAGGCTTGGCATGAGGGTGAATGGCCGGGCAGATGTTGCCGGATTGCACGCCAGGCATCAGTAGTGTCAGTAGTAGTGGGTTTCCTCTCCTTCCAATATGGCCTATCAGGTCAAAATAAAGAATTACAGAGAGTAAGTGTCTGTAAGTCCATTCCTGTGAGCAGCTGTTTTGTGGGGGCACGTGAGCAGTGAGAGGCATTCGGGAAGTTTCCAGATTTTCAGAATAGCCAGTCAGCTATTTAAAATACAGGCTACTTCTAACTTCCTGAATTCAACCACAATTTACATTTATAATACATAGGATACTATCCCATAGCACAATTCATTGTTGAACCATTGATTGTTTTCAAAATAAATATTTGTGTTAGGTTTATAGGAATGCATGGTTTTGCTATAGCCAGCTCTCAAATTGGCAGAGCAAAAATCATCAAGTCTGTAGCATTTACATTGTACAATACAGTGCTAAATGTAAGTTTCTGAAGTACAGTATGCAATTCTGTAATCAAACATACATCATTCTTTACTGTGTATAGTTAATGATACATTCTCATTAATTTCAATGCTAATCTGTTGATTGTTGTCTATATACCAGAATTCAGTTTATGTAAACATGTGCTTGAATGAGCGAACTAACTAACTAACTAACTAACTAACTAACTAACTAACTAACTAACTAACTAACTAACTAACTAACTAACTAACTAACTAACTAACTAACTAACTAACTAACTAACTAACTAACTAACTAACTAACTAACTAACTAACACTGTCAATTGTTGTCAATGTGAGCAACATTTTGACATGAATACTTTTAGAAACCAACATATGACTTGGTTTTCTTCATTTACTCCTCTTAATTATTTGAAACTAAGCTTTATAATCTCTGCATTTGATGTAGTGCCTTATGTTATCAAAGCATTTTTTAAGCACACAAAAAGGCAGCCACTGTGCCATCTGGCTTTATTTTGGCTGGTTTTGCATTTAGTGGATTTTTTGGTAAATAATTGTAGGGGCCCACAGCTCAATTGCACTGGCAAACTGGCATCATAGTGATGGAGCTCTACTATATACAGAATCCCTTCCAACTTTCCTATGTTTCTTGAATAACCTATACCTTGTAATTTGTATCTCTTCCATCATCCTGGTTTGCCAATGTCTCTATGATTCTTATAAAAACCTAATTATTGGTTGCACCAGTGGCTCTAGCTCCAACATTTTATTTTTCATGCTTATTGAATTTATCTTTAGATTTACACGTTCAGAGATTATATTTGACATTCTACTCAGCTGGTGGGAGTCACGGAGACTAACCTGCCTACCCCTTCAACTCAAATGAAAAGCCTCCTCTGGACTGGTGCACTCTGATGTACCTTTCTTTCCAATCAATAGACCAGCAAGTAAAGTGGCTGCAAATCACTAAACCACCAGTGAAAGAAAACTTAACATTTGAAAAGATAGACAGCAGCCATTAGAAGCCCAGGATACATTTGGGGAGAGAAACTTTGGGCACAGAACAAACTGTTATTTTATATGAGGAATGCACAGAATACAGTGATATTTAAATATTTTTCTTTAGATGGAAGAGGCCACTAAAACCAAGCTGTCTTAATTTTACCTATTTTAATTTGCAAGAAAGGCTGATAAATTAAGGCACAGGGCTGAAATCTCCGCAATTACTTTCACACTCACAAATTTGGCAAAATCAGGGTATTAAGATGTATGGGGCCCAGGAGGGTAACTGAACTTGGAGTACAGATCAGCCATTATCTTATAAAATGGTAGGAAAGGCCCGAGGGGCTGAATAGCTGATTCTTGTTTCTATGTTTCTAAATGTAATTGTTTTCAAATTACACTGAATCAGCCTAATTTTTTGCTTGGTCAATTGATTTTCTGACACATGTGAAAACCGATCACTGTACTGAGGAGAATTCGAAACCAGGCAGAGTTCCATGCACACAACAACAACAAAATTACATACGTAGAGCACCTTTCATGTCAGGAGAACGTTCCAAGGCGCAGGACAATCAATGCTTCAGACCCGAGCTGGGGTCGGAATCGGAGAGGGTGGAAAGAAAGGGGGGGATTTGGAGTGACCGATGGGAGCATCAAAGAGGAGGGTCTTGAGGTGGGACTTGAAGGAGGCTCGGGAGGGGTCGAGGCGGAGGGGCTGTGGAAAGAAAACTTAACATTTGAAAAAATAGATAGCAGCCATTAGTGGCAATGGATGGTGGCAGAATGGCTAAAGGCTTGCCCGCTTATGGTGGGGCGGGTGGGTCGGGGGACATGGAGCAGATTGGAGCCCACTGAGAGGAGGGAGCGGGCAGGTCACAAAGTTAGGGTAAGGCGAGGCCATGGAGGGCTTTGAAGGTGAGGAACAGAATTTGGAATTGAATCCCCTGGGTGATAAGGAGCCAATGGAGTCGGGTGAGATTGGGGGAGATGGAGTTACGGAGATTGGAGCCAAGTACAGTAGATAAAATCCCTGTTCTTCAATGACTGCTCTTCTCTAAACCCTGAGAATGAACTTGGCTTGCAGGTCTTTCTTCAACAGTCACCTGCAATACAGCAGACCTACCTGGCTCAGGAACTAGATTTTCAAAGCATTGACTTGATTCTAATTTACATTGCTGAACATGTCACCTTAGAGCCAGTTCAATTACAAGACTCTACTTACCAATTTGCCAAATTCAAGAAGATAGATTAAACCCTTAAAATCTATTTATCATACAACAACAACAAACTTACATTTATACAGCACCTTTCATGTCAGGAGGACATCCCAAGGCTCTGGTAAGACAAATGTAAAAAGCGCACAGCCATTGCCAAAGCTCATGTGAGTTGATGAGAACAATCAGATACATAAATAGTACAGTACTAGGAAGATTAGTACTGCCTTTTAAAGCATGGGTGGGTGTAAATTCCACCTGTGTCTCAATTTAACCTATTTTCTTACCATTGCAGAAATTCAGAAATCATCAAATAGTTTAAAAGTTTAATAGTTTAAAACTATTTTTCAATAAATTTACCAAATGAAGATAAAATATCTTCAAAGTTCAGCTGAATTAACAATTTATCAAATTCTGGCAGCTCTGGAAAACTAAGAAAATAGAACAAATGTAGACCCAGGTCGAATTTTCACCCATGTATTCTCAATTGCAATATTAACAAACAATTTAAAGAAAAAACAAGAATAAGAACAAGAACAACAGCAACAAAAAAATTATACTAGTATATAGGGTCCGGCGATATATCGATATATCGCTGAAACCCGATATAATTTTCGTATCGATATGCCGATATAGGCATTTCAAAAATATCATATCGAAAGTACGATATATCGAGGTAACAAATCGGAAGGCTGCACACTGAACTACAAGACCCAGAATGCTCATCTCTATACACAATGCACAGACCAAGGTGCAAAGCCGCCATATTGTATTCATAGTCCTCGAATACAATATACAGGTATGCAAGGGTTGGGGGGGAGAGAGACGGCTGGTGGGGCGGGGGGGGTGGGGGGGGAGAGAGATGGCTGGTGGGGGGTGGGGGGGGAGAGAGACGGCTGGTGGGGGGGGTGGGGGTGAGAGCGATAGCTGGTGGGTGGTGGGGGGGAGAGAGATGGCTGGGGGGTTGTGGGAGGGAGAGAGACGGCTGGGGGAGGTGTGGTGGGGGAGAGAGATGACTGGGGGTGGGTGGGGGGGGAGAGAGATGGCTGTGGGTGGGTGTGGGGGGGGGAGAAAGACGGCTGGTGGGGGGGGAGAGAGATGGCTGGTGGGGGGTGGGGGGGGAGAGAGACGGCTGGGTGTGAGTGGGGGGGGGAGAGAGACGGCTGGGGGGTGTGGAGGGGGAGAGAGATGGCTGGGGGGAGGTGGGGGGGGAGAGAGATGGCTGGGGGGAGGTGTGGGGTAGAGACAGGGGGGGGGAGGAGGGATAAAAACGGCGGGGGTGGGGGGGAGAGACGGGGTGTAGGTGATAATATACAGATAGATAGAGATGGGAGGATGTGAGAGAGACACAGAGACACAGACAGAAAAACACAGAGATGGAGAGAGTGAGAGACACAGAGAGAGAAAGATATTTACCTGCTGACGAGGTAAATACGGAATGCGTGCGCATGCGCAGTACGAAAACCCCGAAAATATCGATATTTCGGTATATCTCGATATGAGCCGATCGATATATCTAAATCGGAAAATTTCCATATCGACGGACCCTACTAGTATAGTGCCTTTCATGTCAGGAGGACGTCCCAAAGCATTGGACAGTCATTGTTTCAGACCTGAGCTGGGGTCAGAGATGGGGAGAGTGAAGGGAAAGGGGTTTTTGGGGTGACAGACGGGATCACTGAAGAGGAGGGTCTTGAGATGGGCTTGAAGGAGGCTAGGCAGGGGGCCTAGCCTCCTTCAAGGGGTTTTCAACAGCCAACAGGATAATAGCCAACAGCCAACAGCTCAACAGCCAACATGATAACGAGTGGCTTCAACTGTTACAAGCAGTTGTACCTGAGGAAAAAAATCAGTTCCACAAATATTGGAGAGATTTTTTAAACAGCCATCCATCCTTTCATCTGAATGACTCCGCCACCACCACTCACCGTTGCCCACTACTGCATCAACCATCTCCGATAAGTTTTCTCATTGCTCTATTATTATTTAATTGATATATTGGTACTTAGTAAACATTGATTTCAATTCTCAATAGTACTAGTGTTGTTTTTGCTCTTTATTTAATATTTGTGTAAGAATATTCAGACAAAAAATGTACAGAGGGAAGGTAACCCTATTTATATCATTATGACTATGGTGATTTAGGTTTCATTATCAGTCATTTCAGTTAAAATTGCAATTTTCAACAACACATCCACAACGTTAACTGAGGAGTTGGTGTAAAACCAATAAGTTAAGCAAGTAACCTTTCAGTTGCATACACCAATCTACCATGGACATAATTTGAGCAGTTCTTTGTGGGTCAGTGAATTTATAGACTTTGTGGATGAGAACATCTCATTTTCCTCTGGCTCATAAATTGAAATTGATTTTCCCATAATAAACTAACACAAGTCTGTAAATTTAACAGCCTTTAGAGAATTGCCCTCAAAAGTTCTCCCACTCTGGTGAATATTAAACGAAGCCATCACAGCACATTTTCAAACAGTTAGAACAAATTTTTAGTCATTTGCAGCGTATAATTTTTTGCAGTGAACCACAGTGAAAACTGCATTAATTACAGGTATTGACAACTGAATCTTCAGTGCACTGACCCAATCATGTACTTCACACAGCAATGAAGAACCATAACATGTAGAGAGTACATCAAGAGCCAGAATTCTCTCGAACAAGGTTGTATAAATTGGCAGACATATGATAAGCAATTGACCCAAGTCTTGAATGTGTAAGATATCTCCCAGCAGTTCTGTTGAACAGGCTTGAGCTTTTCTTGTCCTATCTGTATAAATCAGTCAATCGAGATACATGCAAAGCCTAGAAGGATTATGTATTAATATTGGTGATTTGCTATAGCATCTCAGTGGGTGTGTTAGGCCTCAAACCCTCTCCAAAAGATAAGTAAATCTACATGATGGGAGCCCAGAAGACCATATAATTTCCCCCCTGCTCTATCCAGGTTCATCTCAAATAATTAAATTAATTTGACTTTTCATCTCCCTGCTGTTGTGGGATATTGCTGATGCAGATTTGCTCCCATGATACTTTCCCTACATTAAAACATTCTATAATAAATACTAAATACAATTACCAGTCTATCGTTTATTAAGCAATTCATTTAGAACTCATCTGCATTGTGGTTCAGATGAATGAGAGGAAATCTTCCATCTTCTTATTGTTATTTAAGCGCTCTGAGATGCCGTCCAGTGTTGAGGGAATAAATCAAAGTTGTTGTTGTGGAAAGACTTGTGGAGTTTTTTCTCCTGGTTATCTTGGCTAGTATTCCCTCTGCATTGAGTACATAAGAACATAAGAATTAGGAGCAGGAGTAGGTCATTCAGCCCTTCGAGCCTGCTCCGCCATTCAACAAGATCATGGCTGATCTTCTCACCTAACGTTGATTTCCTGCCCTATCCCCATATCCCCTAATCCTTCTATTTTTCAAAAATCTATCAGTCTCAGCCTTGAAAATGTTCAAGGACTGAGCATCTACAGCCTTCTGGGGTAGTGAATTCCATAAATTCACTACCCTCTGAGTGAGGAAATGTTTCCTCAACTCTGTTCTAAAAAGCTGACCCTTAATTTTAAGACTGTGACCCCTGGTTATAGATTCTCCTACCAGGGGAAAAAGTCCCTCAGCCTCAGTTAGCCCTTTAAGAATCTTATATGTTTCAATAAGATCCCCCCTACTTTTGAACCCCAATGTGAAAAAGCAATAGCAAGACAACTGGAACAATAAAGAAACAAAACCAGAAGTTGCTGGAAAAACTCAGCAGGTCAGGTAGCATCTATGGAGATGCTATCTTTCTCCATAGATGCTGAATTTTCCCAGCATCTATGGATATTAAGGATCCCCCTCAGGGCATCTTCTACCTACTTGTCTCTGTTATTTTCAAAGGCAAAAAATCATATAGCAGAAGAAACACACAATTTCTTAGCTTCACATCTCCTTACCTTTCCCTCACTCTGTAAAGATTTTGTCCACATTCTGTTATGGGTTTAGGAATGTACTTAATATTGAAGGTGTGGGTTCTCCTATTACTTTAGACAGAACTGAATGCATCTCAGGAGATGGGTTAAGATGTACTTAGACTGGCAAGAAGTAGGATGTGGTGTGTTACAACAACAACAAAAAAATTACATTTATACAGGGAACATAGTGGGCCTGCTACATGTACATAGGATGCAAGATGTCATGGTGACAACATTTGCAGAGGACACCAAACTGGGATATGTCAAATAATAAAGTGGGTAGCCAAAGGATCTTGGAAGACATAAATAGGCTGGCAGAATAATAAGACATAAATAGACTTGTGGTGTAATTTCCTTGTGAAGTGAATATAGCTTAAAATAATACAAAGCTTGCATTAAGAGAAGTGACAAACCATAATTTGTTGGCTGCAGTTTTCATCATTCTTTTAAGAGGGGATCAAGAAGAGTTTCAGTACAAGCCGGGAGAAACAAAGGGACATCCCTGCAGTGCAGTGGCTTGATAGTATCACACCACTGTTCATTCTGCGTCCCTGCATAGCGTAATTCAATTCTCAAGATAAAAATCTGTTTTAAGAAATACGATTGCATTCACCTTAATCGTTTCCACTGCAACACCAGAAAAATGAGACAGAAGGGAATTAGAAACCAATCTTACTATAACTAATTTGTACAATAACAATTCATCACAGTCGGAAGCCTGGCTGTAAAATGTTTATTTTAATTCCTTAACTGAATTTCCACAAGCTCTAATGTCACCTGTTTAACTGTATAGTTAAAAATAAAGTACTTTACATTATTTTGACAGATTGCTAAAATGGTGCTTAGAATTCGGCAACTGGATAATTATCTTATTAAACAAATTTAAAGGGACATTTTTCATACTAGTATATGTGCCTTATGTGGTTATTCTGTATTAACAAGCCATTAATTTTCTTGTCCATTTTACAATGTCTACAGTAGATCAGAACTTGACAGAACCCCACTTCCATTCCAAAGAAAACCACATACGCATTCAGAATTCTCGTGCAGAGTAATTCCAAAGCTTCCTTTTCATGCATTGCAATTCAAGTGTAAGTTGAAGACATTTCCACATGGGATGTGGTGACAAAAGAGGCACATTTTGGCGGTGACTTACTTGAAGAAGATACCAAAAGAAAATATTTGCTCATGAGGATTTTCAAGTGAAACCAATTTTCTAAATTGTGATCATTTAAATAAAGTGAACAGACTGCTGACAGATCACTCACAGTCCAAACCACTTCTCATCCAGAGTTGTGTTGAAACAATTCCTCGGAATAGTGGACAATTCTAGTTTATTTCTCTTTATACAAATCCTTTTCTTATAGTCTGCTCTCACTGTAATAAAGACTGTAGATGTTGTTTTCATATGTCTCTGTTCATGTTAATTATGCTTGTCACAATTACTTTATTATACGAAGGGGCTTTTATTCTAGAAATTCTTCAACTAACGTAAAATATCCCCCTAACAAAACAATATTACCATCGTGACAGGAAGCTGTAAATCAGTCATATTCTTTCCAATTACTTTCGTTTGAAGTGTTCAAAAAGTACAATGTTGCCTGAAGAAGCTTCTGCCGAAAGCATATATAATTTAAACTATATTAGGCAAACTAACCAGTGTAAACAAGCCAACAGATCGATAGATCTCTGCAATGAGATCTACAGATTTCTCCATTACATACAACTACTGTACTACTAATAATAATACTTGCATTTCATGTAGCACTTTTCATGCCTTCCGGGCATCTCAAAGCACTTCACAGAATATAGTGTAAAGTGAATTGACTGTATATTTGGTGGGCGAAATGCAGCAGCCAATTGCGCACAGCAGTACACCACATAAAGTCATGCATTAAAATGACCAATTTATTATTATTATTTTTTGAGCGATTATTATCAGGAGTGTCCTAAGGAAACTTGCCCAAGATTTCGCCCTAGCAGGAATCGAACCCATGTAAGGCAAGTGCTCTAAATACTGAGCTACAGAACTCCACTGCGGTAATGGTACCGCAGTGTCCACGTCACTATGATTAGCCACAACTCCATCCTCCCTAGTGGGATGATATTACCGCTGAACAGTCCACAATGAACCCATCATGTGAGGAAATGGTCATGTGGAGATGATGCCCTATATCTTATCCCATGAAATACTGCAAAGTATATTTCAAAATGTTTTTACAAATCTCATGTCTCACATTGCATATGCTTGAGTAAGCTCTTGCCTGCATTCAATTCTGACAATGGCTTTTGTTGAAACAAGCGCAGAGGAAATGCTCATTTTTATATTTTGAATCTGGCAAACAATTGCTAATATTAAAAGAAGAAATCCATTGTGGGAGATCACATTAGAATAATACATCCAAAGGCGACAATCAGCTGCCTAATGCAACACATCTGGAACCGCCAGCCCAGCACCTAGAAGTACTTTCCTCAACACTATTACTTCAGTCACAGTCATAATAGTTCAACTTAATCTGAACATAAAACCACCCAAAGAAAATAAAAGGTATTAACTTGATACTGCGTACATAACCAATAAAAACAGGTTACAACTTACTAACTTTGTTCTGTTAATAAAAAATGGGAGCTGTGTCTGGGTAGTAAAGCAGAGGATGTGATTTGCACTTAGATTCCGATTGCTATCTCCACTTCTATTTTCAATATGACATTTACACACATTAATCAAGTATTTAATTCAAGCTTTGAGAAAATAAAGTGATGCGTCTTGAATTTAAACCGATAGACAGAGACACTGGAGAAAAGTTTTACCAACTCATGTGCATGTGCCCAAATAGCTGGAAAGGCTTGAAAAGGTGGATTGTGTTTTCATTATATTTACTTGATTTCTGGCCTTATTGTAAAAGGTAGCCCACCTCAGCAGTCCTGAGAAATGATCAATGGCTTCTTAAATTTTCAAAGGTTTAAACGTAACAAGAATCCAGTTAACTATGACATCTCTCAGAACACAAAGCTTCTCGACTGAGCAGCTTGTGGCTTCTTAATGCTAGATAAGCTAGAATAGATAAGCTCTGTTAAAATTCAATTTATTCATTTCGAAACACATTATAAATCAAGGAATATATTAGTTCCTAAAATTAGCTTACAGCTCAAACTTAGAAAACGTTTGATATATAATCTGATGAAGCAGTGTCAAGATTTTGACTTTTTAAAATTCAATGAAGCAAGCATTCATGCAGGGGTGTTTTGTAAGGATCACAACAGCCATTTATAAATACTGTAGCAGTGAAGACAGGAAAATAGCCAGATGTGGCTCAATCTAACCATTTGTGCCAAGGTGCTCCTCTGGCTACAATCCAGTTTCACAGGTATCAAGATTAAGAATGGATCAACTGTGAGTTTTAGAGTCAGACTAAGACACAACTGAGTACCTGCAGGATTCACTATTTACAAATCTTTTTGCAACCTTTGTATTCTAGACTCCATGGATTTTCTGTGGCAGAACTGAAATCGATCGAGATAGTATATAACATACAGTGTTTGGGCACCCAAGATGTAAGATCACAGCAAAGGCACTACAGTTTTTGTTTATTTGTCACCAAGCTCCCATGTTATTAGTGGGAGGAGAAAAAAATAGAGGGAAACTCCTGGGGAAAATGCCATAGGATTTGGCCATAGGATCTGTGGTGCCCAGGGAGATCGGAGGATGATTGTAAAATAAATAATTTGGCAAAGACAATTACAGTACTTGGCTTCATTACAAAAAAATGTTTTACTTACAGTAAATAAAATAACTTATTATTTATTGTTAAATCCATTTTTAGTTCTTATGAAACTCTTTAATTTCATGGGAATTGAATCTTCAAATTTCAAAACTATGGTAAAGACATATTGCCTCAATTTAATTGTTTTGTCTAATGGTCAACCTTGCTTAAAAAGGATTGTATTTTCATGAAATTAAATTTCCCTTTTCTATTCCCATATTTAAAATGAATGTAATCAAGTTAAAAGTGCATTTCATCTTCTTGCAAAACAGGCTTCCCATCCTGATGCAATGACAAAAATCTAATTGCAACATATTATTGTTGGACTATCATTACAATAATAATGCATAATTTGCATCTCTTTTTTTTGCTCCTGGACAAAATTTGCTCAGCCCTTTATATTGACAACAGCATCGCTGTAAATAAAAGCAGACAATATACACCACAAAACCTATGCCAAGATACAGAAAATGAATTATCTATCTAGAACTGAGGTAACTCATTTTGCTTGCCAGTATTGCAAGGAAAACAGTATACATACATTGCAATATTCTACACATTATAAATTAGAGGAGGGGGATCACATCACAAAATGTAACGAGTGAATAGTTAATACTGCTTCCTGCATTCTTGCTGCTCATATCTGATGTGTTCTATATTGAATTAATTCTGATTTTTGTTTACTCAAAAGTACCCTTTTTTTATGTTGTTCTGGTCATTTCAACTGTTAAGTGAGAACAGGCATCATAAAGTTCAGATATTATTCTAAAAATAATCTGACATAATTGAAGATTTGTTTATGATTCATGTTGATGCACTGACTTCTAACCCTAGTCTCCATTACTGAAATTAATGAGACTTTATGGAATTCATTGACAGAGACTGACAAAAACCCACAGTTTATGGCAACATCAAGAACTCTAGAGTGCAATTTAATGTTGACAGAAATTATACTTGATCTAAATGGTATACTCAGGTGTCAGGCTGGCTCAGCTAGTGGTTCTCTGAGCCTCTGAGACCCAAGGTTGTGGGCTCGAGCCCAAGTCAGCACCTAAAATGACACTCCAGTTTAGTGCTGCACGGGCACTGCAATTGTCAGAAGTGTCGTCCTTCAAGAGAAGACTTTGTTAAACTGAGATCCTGTGTTCAGGTAGATATTAAACATCCAGTGGGGCTAATCAAAAAGATAAGAGAATTCCTCAATGTGCTTCCCCCACAATCCCACAGATAAAATTGGTTATTCATTCATGGTTGTTTGCTGGATATTGCTGTATGCAAATTCATTGACATGGCTTTAAAATAAGGAAGAGAAAGAATAGGAAAAAAGCTACAAAAAAACGGTACAAGTGAAACAAAGTTTTTTTTAAAAACCGCTTGTGACATTGTGATGTACGTAATGCTGGATTACAAGGTGTTTCAGCCTCACAATGTACAAGATGAAATCTTAAATACAGAACTTGGTCACCTGGAGATTGCCTTGAGGTACTGTCAGTTTTACGGTTATAATATCACAAGCAACATTGGAATAAACCAAAGTACAAAGAGCAAGCACATAAAGATAATTAAATTGCATATTTTTTTTAATGATAGACTGGGCACACTAAAATTGGTAATTACAACCTTTCCCAGTTTCGAATTCTTTATTTTTTTTCAATGTAAAGCTGGATTTCTTCCATCTACACATAACAAAAAAACTAATATCAAACAATATCAAGTTCCCGATATTAACTGCGTAAATCACATTGTGAGTTCCTAAAAGCAGAAGGCAATTTATCGCTGCTACAGGTCAAACAATGCAATTTCTTCATTTTGATTCTCATTGAATGTTAAGTCAGGCTGTGAGTTATAGTGGTCGGTTCTGAGTCCCTCAACCATATATATATTTCAATACATGAAGCTTGGAATGGGTAGGCTAAATTAAGTGGTAACCTAAACATCAATTATTGGCACAGAATACGTTGCATTGAAGCTTGAATCGATTTTCTGCTTGTATAAAAGCTATCATGCCCTACAACTGATGGGTATAATAAAATAATAATAATCGCTGCATTTGATATAGCACCTTGTTACGTTTTCAAGACGTTTCAAAGTGCTTCACAAAACATATTGTAAATAGGTATATACTGGATACTGTAAAGTGAATATATTGTATATTATGTGGGCAAAATATACAAATGCATAATCTAAATTTGAGAAACTTTACTATCATTCTAAACTTGAGAAACTTTACCTCCATTGTCATTGTTTACAAATGTACGCACAAATACATGCAGATACTATTTGAATTTTTTTTAATAAAGTATATATTCAAGTTCAAGATGCAATGGATAATAATAAATAGTATAATAATTCTTGCATTTGTTTCAGCGTCTCATCACATCATTGAGAAGTTTCAAAACACAGAATGTACTACAAAAATTGATTTACTGTGTATTTTGTGGGCAAATAGTGGTAGCCAATTGCTTGTCCCACAAATAGTTGTATTTGAGGGATTATTACCCTGGGAAAGTAATTCGCAAATCGACTAACAACCGGGTGCTTATTTACTGTGAGGTAAACAGAGGTATATGGAATAAGGAAACATGTCTAAGGTTTTGCCCTGCTCAGGAGTTGACCCTGGATCTTCTAGCTTGTTAGGTGAGCAAGCTAACCACTATGCTATGGGACTCTCTTCGGCAAGTTTCCTTTCTGCACACTCCTAGTTTATCTAGCAGTAAGTTGGAATCTAGTTATTTGTCAATTGATATTTTTAAGCATCAAGGAGATCAGGTACCATCCAGATAGTTGCGTAATAAAGTTCTTCTATCGCAACATTTGAGATACCTTTGCTTACATTGCCATTAATTGGCAATCTTATTCAGAAAGATCTTAAACAAATGGAAAATGTCACACTGGTGAAGCAGAGTGCTTTACTGTGTCTACACAGGTACATCGGAACAGGAGTAGGCCATTTAGCCCTTCAAGCCTGTTCTGTCATCTAATTATCCGAACATCAACTAATCCTTTTAATTCCAATTTACTGCTTTCTCCCCATATCCCTTAACACCCTGACCTACCAAACATCTATCAACCTCACTCTTGAAGGTGTGGATGGATCCAGCATCCACAGCCTTTTGGGGAGAGAATTCCAGATCTCTACCAGCTGTTGAGTGAAAAAATGCATCCTGATTTCACTCTTAAATGGTTTAGTTCTAATTTTAAGACTTAGCCCCCTTGTTTTGGATTCCCCCACCAGTGGAAATAGCTTCTCTGAATCTACCCTATCAAATCCCTTTATCATCTTAAATATCTCAATCAAATCACCCATCAACCTTCTAAAATCAAGGAAATACAACCCATGCTTACAAGTCTTTCCTCATAAATTAACCCTTTCAGGCCTGTTAACATTCTGGTGAACCTCCGCTGCAACCCTCCAGGGCCAAAATGTCTTTCCTGAGGTGTGGTGCCCAAAACTGAATGCAGTACTCCAGGTGGGGTCTGACAAACGCTCTATACAGCTGAAGCATAATTTCTTCCCCTTTAGATTCCAGGCCCCTCAAGATAAATGCCAACATTCCATTCACCTTTTTGATTACATTTCTGGGAACTAGTTTTAGTGATACAGACACTAGGGTCCAGCAATATATCGATATATCGCTAAAACCCGATATAATTTTCATATCGATACGCCAATATAGGCATTTCAAAATTATCGATATATCGAAAAAGTCGATATATCGAAATATATCGCGCATCCCGAAAAAATCGGGATGCGCGCGCACTGAACTACAAGACCCAGAATGCTCATCTCTATACACAATGCACAGACACAGGTGCAAAGCTGCCATATTGTATTCATAGTCCTCGAATATGATCTGGGTGCGGAGAGAGACAGGGTGGATGTGATAATATACAGATAGACAGAGATGGGGGGGATGTGAGAGAGGAGAGAGACACAGAGACACAGACAGAAAAACACAGAGATGGAGAGAGTGAGTGTGAGAGACATAGAGAAAGAAAGATATTTACCTCCTGAGGAGGTAGGGTTTGTACCCGGAATGCGCGCACAGCCCGAATACACGCATGCGCAGTACGAAAACCCCGAAAATATAGATATTTCAGTATATCTCGATATAAGACCATCGATATATCTAAATCGGAAAATTTCCATATCGACGGACCCTAATAGACACCCAAATCTTTTTACTTCTTCACAGCTCTTAATTTCTCCCCATTAAGAAAATATTCTGCTTAATATTTTTGGGGTCCTTAGTGGATGACTTCACACTGAACTACATTGAACATTGAACTTCATCTGACACAGCTTTGCCCACTCACTTAATCTGTCTTTAGTTCCATTGTAACTTCTTACTCCCATCTATACAATTTACTGAGCCTCCCACCTTAGTGTTGTCTGCAAACTTAGATATAAACATATAAAACTTTCTATTTCTTCATCCAAGCCATTTATGTATATGGCAAACAGCTGAGGACCCAGTAGCCAGTAATAAAATGAAAAATCTACTTCAAAGCATTAAGATTCACTGAAGAACGTGGAGCTTAGCACATTTCAGCTTCAGGAAGTGAAGAAGGACAATATTAACAGTAGATCGTTTTCAATTTTAAGAACGCTGAGAGAGCTAAATTCCTCTTTATTTGATGTTTTTATATTTAGGTCAATATATTGCTAGACAATTTTTAAAAAAAATGTATGCAAACTGACCAATTCTTAGTTCTGCAGGTGCCTCGAAGCAACACTGGAAATGCTGCCTTTAGTGTAAGCTTTTCCTTCTGTTTTAGTACTTTTCAAAAGGCAGTAAGAGATGGTACAGGAAATTGAATCATCAAAAAGGCAGAGTGAAACTGACCTTCCTATTGGCTTTAAAGTAGAACAAAGGGGAAGGGGAGAAGAGTTCAACAGAAGAGCAATACACATCATCATAGCTATAATTTGGCATGAATGGCACCAAACTGCACCTTGTAGAAAGGGCTCAATTTACTTTAAAGCTTCAATGACACTAACTACAAATGGCAGATGACTGAACACAGAACACTTTGAACAAAAGATTATTTTGTAGTGGCTGTACCACCTATACAATTGTGGTTCAAATCACAGACTAGAGACATGGATAATATATTCACCTCTTTTCATTCTCACATTAATTTCATTTCATAATTGGGTACTAAATTACATAGCATCTGCTTTGAATTACTTAATCACCTTTTAAAATAAAATTTGCTGTTATATAAAAATCCTTGCATTTGATGCAGCTCTTTTAACATCTTCTAGATGTCTCAATGCGCTTCACAGTACATACAGTCAACACTTGCCGAACGCGACTTTTTCCGTGCGGATTCGTCTATACACGAAGAAATAAATTAGGCCCTTTTTTTGCGTAATGAAAGTAAAATTTGCCAATATGCGCTGGCCGGCCCCACGCGCATGGGCATTTGGGAGGACGCCGGCCCCGCCACAATGCACACTTGGGAGGATGCCACCAGCTCCCGCCTAAGTCTGATGATTCCTCGGCCTCGGAGTAATCTGATGGCATTTCATGAAACAGAAGAGATAGAGAGAGTGAGAGAGAGAGAGAGAGAGAGAGAGAGTCTCCTAACACTTCCAGGACAAAAGGTAAAATAATTTAGCTCAACTGTGGTAGTGTAAGATGCTGTTTTATTGTTTCCAGTGAAACAGCGAGAGCGGGGAGAGTAATGAGCGGGGAGAGCGGGCCAGCCGGCTGTAGCCCGCCTCATTACTTACCTTGTGTTGGTCTGGTGTGGATGTGCCTGGAGGCTTGAGGTTGGATAGCCTGTAGATGGATTCCCCTACTCCTTTTTTCCCATTACTTATTAACTTTACCGAACGCGATTTTACCCAGGGCGCTGTTTTCCAGGAACATAACACTCGTGTTCGGCGAGGGCCAACTGTACTGTAAAGTGAATTGGCTGTATATTTATGGGCGAAACGTGGCAATCAATTGCACACACAGTGTCCCATAAACAGTTGCAGTTTGAGTGACCATATTTTATTGTTCTTTTTCTTGAGGGATTATTAACAGGCATGTGGAGTAAGGAAACTTGCCAAAGGTTTTGCCCTACCTGAAATCGAACCCAGCAAATATTCTAAACACTGAGCTGCAGGAATACAATCCTTGCATTTCATAAAGCACCTTATCATTTCTTTGAGACATCTCAAAGTACTTCACAGAATATGTAAAGTGAATTGACTGTATATTTTGTGGGCAAAATATTCTAATAGTATAATGATGCTTTCTTACACCATTGATCTATCAATAGTTATGCCGTTAATCTAATTGTTGCAGCTAAAGAGATAACATATTACTAACTCAAAGTGATCAGTGCATGACAGAGCATTTTTTTAAAATTCAGCTTAAGTTTTTCAAAACGAGGACAAAGAACATGGCAATATTAATTAGACACTTCAATTAAAACACAACTCCACATGTTGTCAGTAACCAGAATCACAGACCAGAGCAGTTTCAAGGTTACCCAATTGAAAATCAACCGATTGTGTAACGCTCTGCAGTACAATACATCACTGGAATAAATGTCATAAACACAAGGAAGCCAAAAAATCAGGATCAGAATGAAGAGCAAATTATATTGATACTTACATATATTAATTGTTGCAGAGCTCAAATGTTTTACAGCTGTAGCAACTAATAAACTGTTGCACTTATCTAAAATTAAAAGAACTTCTTCCACCAAACTACTACTACTTTTTGTTAGGCACTATTTATTTCTACAATTCTCCTCTTCAGGTATACCGCACAAATGCTGTACTCTTGTGGGCTGGCAACCTGCTCCAGCAAACAACCAGGAATATTACTGGTTCATGTGAATCAGCACAGGAAGTGGCATTGCATTTACCCCCCTAGCAATCAAGAGATCTCTAGTGCTGAACTTTAAAACTCAAAAGAATGGTTTGTGGAAGCCAGTAATGGACGCAATCGCCTAATAGAATGAGTTAACAATTTTTCAGTAAAGGACGTTATTGCTATGAAGAGATAGTAAGCGTCATAGAATCATAGAATGGTACAGCACATAAGGAGTCCATTCCGCTCATCTTGCCTGTGCCGGCTCTTTGGAAGTACACTACTACCCAATCAGTCCCAATCGCCCACTTTTTCCCTATATCCCAGAAAATGCTTTCTTTGCAAGAACTTTTCTAATTCTCTTTTGGA
Organism: Hydrolagus colliei; assembly: GCA_035084275.1. NCBI lineage: Eukaryota > Metazoa > Chordata > Chondrichthyes > Chimaeriformes > Chimaeridae > Hydrolagus > Hydrolagus colliei. The sequence continues at coordinate 902,671 of JAYJKW010000529.1, forward strand.
AATGAATCTGTTTCTACCACCCTTTCAGGCAATGTATGTTTACATGCTCTATTTAAAGTAAAATGACAGTGTCAAATTACCGAGAGGGAATAAAGGCAGGTTGATTCGCTTCTCCAAAACGTTTACATATTTGTTCATTCTCTCTTGTGATTAATATAGTGACAATTGTGAGATCTGATGTGATAATTATCACCAGCAATAATGATCACATTAGTGTCAAAGGTAGATCAAGTCCATCAATCATTATCAACATTCCTCTCCTTCCCTCCCTGGACTTTTGCATGATGATTGAGCCACCAGCAGGGATCATTGGAGTTGCCAGCTAATGGTATTCAGTGACAACTTCAATGATTAGCTGGGGATGGTGGTCACAACCTCAGCTTGTCTACATTTATTGATTGGTCCTGTCTTGCATTTATCAATGATGTGATGAATATTACTGGTGATACTTATGGCAAAGCACCTTTTTATCCCCGATATTCTAGGATATTCTGGATATTGGAGTAAATTTAATTTTCAACAAAGCTTCATATTTCATTGGAATCCACATTTAAATCCATCCTTTATGTCAACTACAGACAATTATCTCTATAAAGTTCTGAGATGTCTGGGAATAGAATGCTATCTTCATCAGAGGTTGGAGCCAGACCTACATATCTACTGAAATCTGACCTGCAATTTCCAATGTAAATGTTGTGGCTTTTTTTCCCTCCATCAATCAGTCTTTCCATTCAAGCAACCAACTTCTGGCTAGTTTCCACCCTGAGAAGGGATTCAGAAGCATGTATAATGCAAAGCTTTGACATACTTCCAACAGACCTACTAAGTTTGGACTATCACGCCTATCTTCTTCATCCACTGTCTAAACCAAACAGAAAAAAGCAAAGCATTTATTTAGCATCTTTCAAATCAGCAGGATGTAAGATGCTGAGCTGAGTGACAGTTGGGAGGACTGAAGGTGGGCTCAAAGTGGGAGGTCTTGTGGAAGGCCTTGAAGGAGACATAGTTGCCTCGGTGAAACCAGCAGGTAACATATGTGCATGGGTATTGTAGCAACGCAAGCAACTGCTAAGAATTACATGTCTACCGCTCTTCCACACTAATCTTGGAGGCCAAGGACAACTTTAGGCTTCACTTCTCTACTACCAACTAGCTCCTCAATTCACTTACTCACGCCTCATCCATCCTCTCCTCCAACTCCAACTGTGAGGATATGCTGGATTTCCTCGGGACTAAAATCAAGAAGATCAATTCAGCCACCTCTGCCCTACCAACCTCTACACCTACCCATTTCTCCCTCACACTCCAGTCCCTACTCATCCCTCCCTCCACACATTTGAACCTGTCTTGCCCTCCTCTCTGACCACCATTTTATATCTCGCATGAAGCCTACCTGTTCCTTTAACCACATCCCTAACCCTCTCCTTACCGCCCTAGCTTCACCAACTCGCTCCTTGGTCTCAGACCTCATCAACCTCTACCTATCGAGTGCCACCGTTCTCACCCACCTAAAAACAGCAGTGATTACCCTAGTCTAAATAAATCTTTCCCTGGATCCATCCCTGCTCACTAACTACAGCCCCATCTCCAACTTCCCTTTCCTTTCCAAGGTCCTAGAAAAAGTTGTTGCATCCCAGTTTCACTCGTCTCTTTCCTGCCACTGCCTTTATAAACTGCTCCACTTTCTGTGCTGCCCAATGAACAACAACAACTTGCACTTATTTAGTGCCATCCTCACAATGTTGCATCTCAGAACACTTAACAGTGATGGAGCCTGAGCTGACAAATTACATTTTGTCCATCTGTGACCAGGGCTCCATCTCTCTCTTTGTCCCCCTCAAGGTCTCTCTGCCTTTGACACTGTGGACAACTCTATCCTCCTCTACCACCTCTTGTCTCACAATAACTTTCAATGTTCTGTCCTTGAATGGTTCAGATCCAAACTCTAACACCGGTTCCATTTTGTCTCCACTCCAAAAGTCTTGTCGTGGAATAACTCACAAAGAGATCAGGTTATTCTTGTAAAGCACAAACAGTCATTTAATATACTAACGGCCGAAAGGATCTTCCCCTCCAACCCCTGAACTGTCTTGTGCAGTGTTCCTCTTCCTCCTCGGTCCTCTTGTCTTCAATCTGTGCATACTCCATCTTGCTGACATCATCTGCAGACATAGGGTCAACTTCCCATTTACACAGATGACTTTCAACTCTATCTCGCTGCCTCCACCCTCAACCACAGGGCGAACCGCCGTCCTGACAGACTGCCTATCAGACATTAAGTGCTGGAAGAAAACTAACTTTCTACAGTTGAAAGTCAGCAAGACTGAGGCTCTCCCGATTGGCTCATGGCGGCAACTCTGCAATGGCAGCATCAGCATCAGCATCCACGGATGCGTACTCCATTTCACCAAGCCAATCAGGTTTGTCTTGTTTGACCCTCAAGTATCCTTTATCTCCCACATCTGTACTATGACATGCACAGTCTTCCTCACACCTCTACATCGCTCCCCTCCACCCTTAGGCCACAAAATCCTCATGCATGCCTTAATTACAAACAGGTTTGACTATGACTATGACAATGTCTTGCTTGTCGGCTTTCCAACTCTTCCCTCCACAAGTTGCAGATCATCCTGTCCTGCACCAGGCTCCGTGACCCCATCAACAAAAACAAAATGGCACTTGTATAGTGCCATTCATGTCAGGAGAATGTCCCAAAGACAGTCATTGTTTCAGACCCAAGCTGGGGCCGGGGACGGGAAGGGTGGAGCGAAAGGGGGGATTTGGGGTGATCATCAAAGAGGAGGGCCATGAGGAGGGACCTGAAGGGGACCAGGGAGGGGGCGAGGCGGACGGTAGGGTCCGGCGATATATCGATATATTGTTAAAACCTGATATAATTTTCATATCGATACGTCGATATAGGCATTTCAAAAATATCGATATATCGATTTTTCGATATATCGAGGTAAAAAATCGGAATGCGCGCACACTGAACTACAAGACCCAGAATGCTCATGTCTATACACAATGCACAGACCGAGGTGCAAAGCCGTCATATTGTATTCATAGTCCTACAATAATACAATATACAGGTATGCAAGGGGTGGGGGGGGAGAGAAGGCTGCGGGGGTGGGGAGGGGGAGAGAGACTGCTGTGGGGGTGGGGGGGGAGAGTGACGGCGGGGGTGGGGGGAGGGAGAGAAACGGCGGGGGGTGGGGGGCGAGAGACGGGGTGAATGTGATAATATACAGATAGATAGAGATGGGGGGAATGTGAGAGAGACACAGACAGAAAAACACAGAGATGGAGAGAATGAGAGACACAGAGAGAGAAAGATATTTACCTCCTGAGGGGATAGGCCCCGAATGCGCACGCACCCGGAATGCGCGCACACTCCGAATGCACACGCACTCCGAATGCGTGCGCACTCCGAATGCACGCGCCACGCGCACATGCGCAGCATGAAAACCCCGAAAATATCGATATTTCGATATATCTCGATATGAGCCGATCGATATATCCAAATCATAAAATTTCCATATCGACGGACCCTAGCGGACGGACTGCGTGATGGAGTTCCAGACACTGTTGCCCGATTCCATTGGCTCCCTATTCCTGAAGAAGATTGAGTTCAAAATTCTCATCCTCACCTTCAAGGCCCTCCACGGCCTTACTTCCTCCTACCTCTCCAACCTGCTAACCACTTATCAACCTGTCCACTCCCTCTGCACAGCATGTCCACGTCTCCTGTCCGGCCAGCCCCACCATCGGCAGTAGTGCCTTCAGCCTCTCAGCTCCCACCATCTGGAACTCCATCCTACATTTATTTTGCCTCATTCCCTCCCTTGCCATGACTCAAGACCTTCTGCTTTGACCATGCCTTCAACCACCCTACAACCCCCATCCAGCCCAATCTCCACCCTCCCTGATCTCTCCCACCTCCTCTGCCCCACCCCCGCATTGTTCCTAATCCCTGACTGTTCAGGGCTTTGGGACATTCTTCTGACGTGAAAGGACCTTGACAAATATAATTTAGTATTGTATTGTACATAGTCATATAAAGATATGTCACTGAGAGCCAGCAGTACAACAAGATCAGCTTTACCCAATTCAATATGGTATGTTGACTGCTGAGCACAGATTTAGGAACTGGGACTCATTAGAAATGAACTCAGTGTTGCACAGCAAATCTTCAGAAATTGAAGGCTTTGATATTTCCAGAATAAAATCCACTATTTCCCCAAGAGCTAGCTATATTATTGCAAAACACAGGTTTTTGGTTTTTTACTAAAAGAATCAAAACATAGAATTAGAAGACATTCCTTCCGGTGGTGTGCAATATTTTAATTACAGAATTATATAGATTCTATTTAGATCAAGCTTATTGAAAATGAAGGGGTGGGAATGAAGAAATTACCAATTGAGAAGAGGTGGAAATCTGATATGGCTAGAGTTTAGAATGCATTAATTCTAAAAAGTGTTTTTGTTGCTGGCTGTCATTCTACAGCCGCTCTTGTCTTTTTTGATGGAGCGGACTCAGGAGCCTAACTTCTAACTGAAATGGGGAGCAGCCACGATGGCTGCTTATTAAACTGTACAGAACATGGCTGAGATTAACAACGCTGCACTTGTGAGGATGAACCCATGCTGAAATAATAAAGCGGCACTAATGTTCATGACGTGTGAATAACATTAATGCTCTGAATCCACAGAGCCCAGCCGTGTCAAACAGTCTGATCCAACAAATAAAATTAATGGAAATAAAAACTGAACAAATGATTCCGGCAGACACACACCGTGACACTTTGTCACCTTAGATGGCAGTCTGTTAAACAGGTGTCATTCATTTAGTTGTGCATTTCAAGCATGAGCTGCTGGGTTCCAGGGCCATTCATGGACATTTTTATGCAGCTAACACAAAGCATTTTGGTTTGATACTCTGAAAATTTACCATAAACTTGCAAGCTATGCTGACTCCAAAGTCTGGACTATGTGAACTGATCATTTATCTGTAAAATGCCACTGACCTTCAGAAGCAAAATCAGTAGAAAGTCTGCATGTTAATTTTTCACAAGAGCACAATACGTTCAGACCCATTGAATTACTTTACACAGGTATAGATGCTGGAGCGCAAACTCACTTATAATCTAGTTATCCTGTACGACCAAGGATCCCAGACATATGCTATGTTTCTAGCTATCAATATGGACTGCTTGGCTTCCCATGCCCGCACAGAGCTGGACAGTTTGCTGTGGCTGTTCTCCCAATGCTACAGACGCTCATTAGAGGGTGCAGCTGAGTGGCTGACTTCTTACACACAATCTCAGAGAAACTATCAATCTATTACGAAAATCGGAAGCAATGTCATCCCAAGTGAAAAGGTGTAGCTTGAGCTTTTACAATATTTAATAAACATCATTATCAACAAAACAAATGCTTTATCATGGTGAGGATCCAATTATACCAGGGTTGAAAAGCAACAGTCCACAAAAAGCTTCACCGACCTGATAGTGATTCAGTTACCTCAACAACAAATTATATATTTGTGTAGAGCATTTAACAATGGGAGGATGTCCCAGGGCGCTTATAACGCCAAACAAAGAGTCCTGTTAATTAGCTGACAGTACATCACTGCTGACTCCTAACATTCCACCACTTCCTGATTTGCATCTTAAACATGCCAGAATAAGACGATGGGGCAAATTGTCTGCTTACAGCAGAATTTCATTTGCGACTCAGTTATTATAATTGAATCCCATTGTGGTGGTGGATTTTCATGCCCAATGCTATTAGTTAAATAAATAAAACCAGCATTTAAAAATCCCTGTTGCTGCAGCACATCCCACGATGAGTGGAGTTTGTTATTTTCAAGATAGTGATATGCTTAAAACACCCCTAAATACAAGTCCATTGCCTCTTTAAATATGTAAAATGAATGACTCATGAAGTTTAACTTACATCTGTTTTGCAACCATCTCAATGTCTAACTGATTTTAGATTTTAATTAGCTGTAATGTTAAATATTTTATCTTTGGATCATTTATGCTGCATTTTTGATAGTTTAATCCTACTGATAAGGATTTATACTGACTGTGTCATTCTTTGCCTCTCTGTATGCTTCATAGAATGTTAACCAGAATAAGCTCATATGTATTAAGCAAAACAAATACAAAGGTAAGCTTCTTACATTACATTCCAAAAGTGCACTTTAATTTTCAGCAGCAATCTTTTTGTAACGAATAAATCAAATGCACAATGCACAATTATACCCACAAGTTACAATACAGCTAAGAGTCCCGATAAATGAAGAACTCATTTACAAGCAACCCTCTGCAACAATCAGTTTGCCTACACGCTGCAGATGCAAATAGACAATCACATTGCCAGTCATTGAATCAGTCATATTGCAATTGAATCGAAACGAAAACAAGAGAAAATACCAAACAACATTTTACACAAACAGGATTAGATTCTTTAAACATGCTGCTGACGAGAGATAACATTTGGCAGTGAACTGTTCTCAGCATTAAAAAACAGATAATTAGGAAAATTATGTGTCTGGGTCAGGATTTTCTACTTTAATTGTTGTGCTTAGAAAGGGAATTCTAAATGGTGGACATAATGGAAAATTGTTTAGTGGTTTGGAATTCCATATTCAGACTTGTTGGTAAGGGTTCATATAAAGCCAGCTGTATCTTTGATTCGGAAAGAGAGCTTGATTTATTTCCCTTGTGGTTACCCCCCTCTTTCCTACTGATTAATGCTAGAACACCACCAAACAAGCATTGGGCTATCTCTCTTTTGTGAGGAGCAACAGCAGGCTCTCATAGGCAAACACAATTGTCTTCTCATACAATTTCTGTCCACTGGCTGTTTTCACTAGATTGTGATCAGCACTCGTCTCCCTAACAAATGTTACTGCTCGCAAAACCAATGACCCTTAAGTGAATAGCAGTGATACATTATTGTCAACCTAGGTGAGATCAGGATTTCTTTTCAAACTGAAACATTCTTATTTTCCTTGCTTCAATGTGTAGATTTTGTTTCAGAGATAGCAACGTTAGCTATTTTCATGCCTAAAGTGGCTGTACTTGCAATTCATCATATAGAAAGAGGTCCTTCAAAGAGACAGTATCCAATCTTGCTTCCTGCCAACCTAACCCTCGTGAGGTGGTTTGATTTCCACAACAGTCTCAGAATTGATCCAAAAAAGTTCAATGGTGCCATTACCAGTGGCTTTGGTGCTTTTGATTTAGAAAGGGGAAAAGCAGCCAAATCAGCCACTATAATGATTCTTGCTAATCTTACTACCAAGCAATGATGGTCATTTAGATGAGATACCGAAGTGTGACATGTGACATCTGTATGTCTAGTAGAAGGAAAATGAAGAAAGGAAATAATTGCAGCTTTGAAAGTATAGGTAATAAGTGTGAACGAGTTGTGTAGCTAGGATTCAAATATTGTATACAGTTTCTTCAGCCACAGATGTACAAATGTTTACATTCACACAACAATAATAATCCTTGCATTTGAGATAGCACTTTTTACATCTTATCGACGTCTCAAAGCTTCACAGAATATACTGTAAAGTGAATTGACTGTATATTCATGAGCGAAACGCAGCAGTCAATTGCACACCGCAGTGTCCCACAAACAGCCGTGGATTGAAATAACCAATTTTTTTTTAATGGATTATTATTAGGCTTGTGGAGTAAGGAAACTTGCCCAAGGTTTCGCCCTGATTTGCCTGTATTTGAACACAGGTCTCAAGCTTGTAAGGCGAGTGCTCTAACCACTGAGCTACAGGAGCTCCACAATGTATCCTAGTATCCCTGTTTCCAGCGACATGTGCCATCACTGTTGATAAGACTGACCTAATGCTGTCATTTTACAGTTCAATCTCACAATATCATTATCATTCCATCAGCAAGCAAATCCTCAGGCCACTTCATGTATTATAATTTCAGAAGGTTGCCAGTGTGACTCTTGTTTGAGGCCTGTATACCTTAAGGCACCAATGAATGGCGCCGATGAATGGCGCTGGAAGCAGCTCTTGAGTATCTGCCCATCTGTCACCAGCTATTTGGTATTGGAGAACATTGGAGAATATGACAGTGTTAATGCAGTAAAAAGGAAAAGATGCCTGAATAGATTAGAGTGGGAAAGTTCTTTGAAGTGACCCAATTTTTGAGTCAGCAGGGAAACGATGCTTGTTGTATTAAGCTGATTTGCAAACCATTTACAGATTTCTTTTAATCTTCTGAGTGCTCTTGTTTAGCAAGTGAAGATTCCTGTATCTCAGTGGTTAGAGCATTCGCCTCTCAAGTAAGAGACCTGGGTTGGATTCCAGACCTGTGAAGTTTCGTACCCCACATGCCTGATAATAATCCCATAAGATAAAAATAAATAAATTGGTGATTTCAAACCATGACCCCGTTTGTAGGACACAGCAGTACCTACAAGCAGGCTGTTACGTTGGACCACAAATATAGTCAATTCACTTTACGGTACATTCTGTGAAGCGCTTTGCGATATGTAGAAGACGTGAAAAGGGCTATATCAAACACAAGGATTATTATTATTTAACATATAGGTGATATGTTATCAGATGAGTGTAATTAATGTCTCGGTTGTCTCTTCGAAATCATGTACAATATAAAGGAGTGGGGTCACATGTTTGAGAATGTTTCTGCAGAAATTATGCAACCAGTTAAATATTCTACAAAGCATATTTCTCAAATTTTTCTATGGGAATTTTTTAAAAAATGGTTTGTAAGAATTTAAGAACTTAAGATGCCATTTTTCAAAGCAGTAAACATTCACTCCATAAAAATAAATCATATTTAAAGCCTCAAAAATAAGAGAGTACTATTCTCTTTAAATTTGAACACTTAGATGCTTTCCTCCAGCATATTGTTATGTGTATTCTACTAAATCTACTATCACCAGTAATAATAATTCTTGCATTTTGACATAGAGTCTTACCACATCAAAGGCACTTCAAAGTCTTTTGTTAAAAGACTTTGGCTGCAAATACAGTTACTACACAGACTACATACAAATCTGTGTAGTAACTGTGTATTTTCAGGCAAACACAGCAGCCCATTTCAACACAGTGATGTTTCATAAACAGCCTTGTTGTGAATAGCCAATTATTTGATTTCATTTTGAAGCAATGTCGGCTAGGAAAAAGGAGGATACATTTAAAACTCTTTTCAAATACTGTAGTGGCATTGGATGTTTACTGTTCCCTGAACAGGCAACAAGTATTTAGTTGCACGTCTCATACAAGGAATAGCATTTCTGTTATCAGAGCAACTCAAGGATCAGCCTACACTCCAGTCTCAAAATGCCAACAGTGGGCTTGAATCTACAATCTTCTGACTCGGAGGTGTGAGTCATAACAACTGAGCCAGCTGACAGCCGATTTGCTGTTAACATGACTGGGTGTGATTCTAGGGCAGGGTGAAATCTTCAGCAAGTTTCCTTACTCCACACACCTGTGTTTACCCATCAGTAAGTAGGAAATCAGTTGAATGGTTTCTCTTCCAGTTCCCGTACTGTCACCTGTGGCGTCCCCCAGGGCTCTATCCTTGGTCCCCTCCTTTTCAACATTAATATCCATCCCCTTGGTGATATAATCCGTAGACATGGGGTCAACTTCCATATATATGTGCATGGCACTCAACTCTATCTTTCTGCCTCCAATCTCGATTCCAGGTTTGGACTGTTCTGTCGGACATCAAGTCCTGGATGAGAGCTAACTTTCTTCAGTTGAATGTCAACAAGACAGAGGCCCTCCCGAATGGCTCGTGCCGGTGCCTCCACACCTTAGGTGCTGGCATGGTTGTACAATCCACCTCGCCCAAGTCAGTCAGGAACCTAGGTGTCTTGTTCGATCCTCAAGTGTCTTTTCTCCCCCACATCCAAGCCATGATTCGGTTTGCCTTTCCTCACTTCCGCAACATTAGTCGACTCCGCCACTACCTCACCCCTCAGGCTGCTAGAACTCTCATTCATGCCTTCATCACGTCCAAGCTCGACTATACCAACACACTGCTTTTTGGCCTTACCAAGTCTTTCCTTCATTGGGTACAGTTCATCCAGAACTCTTGCAGCCCGTGTCCTCTCCCACACCAAGCTCTGTGATCGCATCTCCCCCATTCTCGCCCCACTCCATTGGCTCCCCATCGTTCAAAGGATTCAATTCTAGATCTCAGTACTCACTTTTAAAGCTTTCCATGGCCTTACCCCACCCTACCTCTGCGACCTTGTAACCCCCTACCAACCTGTCCGCTCCCTCCGCTCAGGGGGTTCCGGCCTGCTCCATGTCCCCCGACCCACCCGCCCCACTATTAGCAGGTGAGCCTTCAGCCACTCTGCCCCCAAACTTTGGAATTACATCCCCCAATCCGATTGCCTTGCCCCCACCTAGCCTCCTTTCAGTCCAGCCTCCAGACCCTCCTCTTCGACTTCCCTTCCCTCCACTCTCCCCGATCCAGACCCAGTTCAGGTCCGAAGCATTGACTGTCCAGCACTTTGGGACGTCCTCCCGATGTGAAAGGCACTATACATATGTAATTTTGTTGTTGTTGTTAGTCGCTTGGCAGTTCATTTTTCTGGGTAATAATTTTGAAAAACATAATTTAGTAAAAAAAATTATTCAAACCATGACTGTTTGTGGGATTCTGCAGTGACCAGTTGGCTGCCGCATTTCGCCCACAAAGTGCACATGAATTCAACAACAACAACAACTTTGGTTTATATAGCGCCCTCCATGCAGGATGGCATCTTCAGAGCACTTCAATTCAATTTACAGAACATTCTGTGAAGGGCTTTGACACCTTCTCAAAGACATGACAAACCACTATTTCAAATGTAAGGATTATTATTATTGGATGACTGACAGAAGAAATGCAAATTCAATGCTTAATTGCTTAAATAGCCTTGGTCAAAACAAAGCTAGTGTTGAAGGCTGATGGGGATGAAAGGAAGCAGTGGGATTACAGACCAATTTGTAAAAACCAAAGGCATCGTTTACGAAATTAGCAACACCAAAGACAGAGGCAGAAATTTGGATCTGCCAAGATATTCGTGCAAACAACATTCTTGAATGTTCTAAATAAATGTAATGAATGAAAGCATTAAAGTAACCCATATTAATACAATTAAGGTCAATTTTGTGATCCAATCAAGATGTGCTTGTCATAGACATTTCTCCCCACCTCCCACTTCCAATTCCATTCTCAATGGTGTCGCCTCGAGTCTAATCAAAGTGTTAAATGTTGGATATTTGGCTCACAGACCATAATTTGCCATTTTCAGCTATCATAAACCATCTTTTTAAGAAACAAAATCTGAAATTTAAATCAAACAATTTCACAAATCTACAATGCAATGGTTAGTTTAATGCCTAATGCTCTTGAATATCACTAATGAAAACTGGTTTTGCTACACACAAATGGAATCAATGCATTAAATAGTTTAATATACTGTTATGTTTACCCCCATTGAAAACAACTGTAGAAGAAATATGCAATAACATCACGGAACATGTGAAATGTACATGACAAAAATATTGCTTTTTGTCATAGAAAGGGCCATTATTCATTTCCTTTTTACCAAAAGGAAGACATTTATGATCCAAAGTGAGATCAATAACATATTTATCATTTATTTCAGTGTTGGTTTCCTTATGACTGTACCCATTATGGTGTTTTAGAATTGGTGACAACTTCCTATACTGAGGTTGTACTGGATTAAAAAGTAAAATCACAAAATCTCCTATCTCCTCGAAGTGTCTGACCTGTCATTTTAAAAGCCATGCATTTGAGCTGGATCTATCACATTACCCGACAATGTATCTGAGGAATAAACAATAAAGTAAACGTGTTGATAAGATGGTGACAGCCAGGAAAAATAATAATTTGAATACTCATCTATTGCTTCTCAATCTTGAAAATGTTCAATTAATAAGATTGTTTTTCACTGGTGATGTCTGCTCTTAGTGAAATGAAATTTTATCTGGTAATTGGTTATTTGCAAAATATGTACGAAGGCAAAGCCAAGTAGCCTGCATTCTCAATCAAAAATATTAATTAGTGGACGTACTAGAGCAAAGAATGGAGTCCAGGTTGTGGAGAATTCAGGAATAGTTTGCAGGGAAACTTTCATTGTGGGGAACTAAGGAGAGGTACAGATTAACAACACTGTAAACCGGAAGCTGCAACCATGGTAACACATACGGAAGTAGTGACACACACTTTATACCACAAAGTGAAAATGTTTATATTCCAGGTAAAAAACAAGTTATTCAAAGTCCCATGATTATACCTAGTTAAACTACAACCACATACATATATATATTATATACTGCATATGTTTCGACTACCATGCCGGTCCTAGCTGAATATTGGATCATTTATTTTCATTTCATTGCTGTGGAAGTTCAATTCAATGCAAAGACTGCTCTGGAAGTGAAATATATATGTATTGCAATTGTATCCTTACCGGAAAAACATGGTATTACAGGATACATTTGGCCACTTCTGAATGCCTCAAGTCAACAGTTTATTGCAACAGCCTGTTACCGCAGTCAATATTTGGATATCAATGTAAAAAAAAATTCTTCTCAATCTATTCTGAAGCATACCCATGGATTTAAAGCCCAGACTTAGACCAAACAGAGTTATTCTCATATGTCAACCTACTCTAAGGAAATGACTGTGATATATTTTCAACAGCTGTGTTGACAGCAGAGATTTCTGCTTAAGCTGAGGTGCTCTCTGACCATTTTTTCATTAAAATTTTATCATTAACTTCACTTTATGTTTTCACTTAAATATATCAGTTTATGAGATCCTGTCTCTTTTCTACACGAAGGAAATGTTTCAAATTCCAAGCATACTCAATAATAATAATAATAATAATACAATACTAATAATCCTTGCATTTGATATAGCACTTTTCATATCTTCTTGGCATCTCAAAACACTCCACAAAATATACTGTATAGTGAATTGACTATATATTTCTGTAGGCAAAACTAAGCAGCCAATTGCGCACAGGAGTTTGCCACAAACAGTCGTGGATTGAAGTCATCAATTTATTATCATTTTTCTTAAGGGGTTATTATCAGGCATGTGGAGTAAGGAAATTTGCCATAGGGTTTGCCTGCGGGAATCAAACCCACGTCTCTCGCTGTTGCAAAGAGTGCTCTAACCATTGAGCTGCAGGACTCCACAGCACACTCTTAATTTACAGTATTAACCAAGTAACTACCATAAGTGTGCACAAATAGGGCAAATGAACGACAAAAGAATGTTTGCATGCTGAAACAAGGCCGAGGTGACTGTCCCTTGTTTTTATTGCAATAACCTTTGCATTTCATATGGAGCCTTAACATATTGTTGAGACGTTTCAAAGTACTTCACAGAATACACTGTAAAGTGAATTGACTGCATATTCTGTGGGCAAAATGTGGCAGCCAATTGCACAAAAAGTCATGCAATCAATGATCAACAACAACAAGATTACACTTGTATAGCGCCTTTCACGTCAGGAGGACGTCCCAAGGCGCTGAAAATTGGTTACGTATTTATTTGAAGGGATTGTTACCCCAGCAAAGCAATCCTCCAATCAACTAACAACCGGATAAATAGAGCTGCGTGAAATAAGGAAATTGTAGGCCTCCACTTACATTACAGTACTCTACAAACATATTTAACCAATGTTCAGGGACATCTAGCACCTACTCTGTGGCTTAATAGCTGCTTTGAGAGATTCAACAAAGCTCACTCAGTATCAGTCCTCTGATTAAAATATTTCTGGGGTGACCCTCACCTTTAGTTCTGTTTGCATTGTAAACTTGTTTTTTTGCTTGATATATCCCACCTACATGAGAGATTCCTCCACAGACTCTTCCTGAGAAGACATGGACACAGATCAGAGTTGGGCTAACAGGGTAGGAAGACAAGGGTAATCATGGAGAGATATTTATTGAGTGTTGCATCTCAGGTTCTGTGCCCTCGTGCAAGCTAGATAAACGTGCAAGTTAGTTAAAATTGCAGATGACAAACAAGAGTCTCACAATCATGTTATTAATGATTGCCTTGTAACATCTTCCTAATGTGAAAGCTGCTATAGGAATGCAATTAATTGCTGTTTTATTGTTGTTATTAGATCTGGCAGATATTACATAATCAAAAGAGCTTTAATTATTGTAAGGAAGTAAAACTTGAGGGACTTACACTTTGCAAAAAAAAGTGAACGAATGAACAGAAATCACAACTCCCAGTCTCCCTTGCAAACTTTATATGTGCAAAACAATGCTGGAGACATTGCATTCAAGTAAACTAGATGGATCAACTGGTTGAATACATGAAAAATTTGTTTCTTATCTTACATTATAAGATGTATAGTTCAAAAATAATCTCATTCTTAACTATGAGTAGGCAGGAAACAGTAATACAAATACAAAATAGAACATTGTACCATAACTACCCTTTCAGTAGCACATAATCAGACTGAGGTAGGAGCAAAGTACTCTCTTTTCATTTCTCTGTTTTGCGTGAAGATCGAATTAACAGTTTGCGATTAACACAAAAGTTAATAAATTAAAAATCTGCTGTGTTGCAACCCAACTGCTCAGAATGCTTCAATAAATGTTAATTGGTGAATTGAAAATTTACAAGCAAGGAATACATATAAAGAGCCACCTATTTGAGGTGGAGTCCTGTAGCTCAGTGGTTAGAGCACGCATCTTACAAGTGAGAAACCTTGGTTCGATTCCAGGTAGGGCAAAACCTTAGGGAAATTTCCTTACTCCACATGCTGGATAAAAATCCCTAAAAAAAACAATAATAAATTGGTCAATTCAATCCATGACTGTTTGTGGGACACTGCTGCAACTGTGCTACTGCATTTGTCTACAAATATATACAGTCAATTCACTTTACATTATATTCTGTAAAGCTTTTGGAGACGTCTAGAAGACGTGAAAAGAGCTATATCAAATGCAAGGATTATTATTATATTACTTATATTGTGATATGTTGGTTTGAGTATATTAATAAAATATAATATATTAATAAAATATATTCCTGTTCAATAAATTAAATATTTATTGAACATCACATTTTTTAATATATAAATTAATGCTTGCCATTGAAATTAGATTTGCCTTTGCTTGCTGAGCATGAAGCACACTGGTAATGCTATGAATAGTTAACATACCATTTTATTGGCTGAATATGTTTTAAAGCTGTTCTATGAAATATATAAGAGATGAACAGAACAACTATAACTTTTAAAATCCCATTCAATTCCCATTAGATGTTCACAATGTCCATGCCAATTGCCAACCTAAAGCTTTGACCAATTTTGATTGATGTTTAACTTTCAACACAACCATACCATTTACGTGCTAATATAAAATATCTTATCTGATGAGATCTGTTATCTGACTGAATGCGTAAAACAACTTAGCTAAATTGTTGAATGGATGAACGAGGTCTCACTTCTAGTTCAAAACTCCCAGAATTGCATTTCACATCCAGAACAGTCTTTGCATTGAAGTGAACTTCCATTGCAGTGATCTGAAAATAAATGATCAGATCCTAGCCCATACTCAGCTTGGACAAACACAATGGTCCAAAAAGCCTTCTTCCGTGCTGTACATTTCTATGGTTCTATCCTTAACCTAAACACATTTTTATAATAGTTCTAATCTTAAAAAAAATGACAATGTATATTTTTGGGATCTATCTGAATGTTGGTCTCAACTATATGGGAATATTTGTGCTATGGTTTATTTTTTCCACTAATGGTTGGTAGATATGTACATGAACACTTTGGTCAGGTATAGGATAATGCCCTTCACATGGGGTAGGGTCCCAGAATGCTTAAGGACACTCCAAAGTGCAGGGGAGTCATCTGAATCCTATGGACTCTGAATAAGCTTGACAATTGAATTGTCAATATACAAATTTGAAATAGCCTTCACTTTGAACTTTCGTTACCTTCAAAGAGGATATATTCATCTCTTTAGTCAGCACTATACTTGAACAAGATTCCAGTAGACCAAATGAATTTTCTAACTGAAATTTCTTGGAACACTCAGCAGGTCAGGTCGCATCTATGGAGAAAGGAAATTCTCTTTCCTCTCTCCAAAGATGCTGTCTGGCCTGATGACTTGTCCCAGCAACTCCTGATTTTATTTCAGTTTCCAGCATTTGCAGTATTTTGACTTTGGGATTTTCTAATCACTACATGAGCCTTTCCATGTCATTGCAGACCATATAAGGAGGATTTATCTGTTGCTATGATCTTCAGGAGTCAGCACAAGATCTTTCTCAAACCAAATGTTTTTGTTCATATGAAAGTTAAAGTCAAGTCACCACCATATCGACCATGAAACACGCCACCTGCCCCTTTGACCCCATCCCTATCCCTCTACTTCTTATCTCCTAGCTCTACCTCCTCACCCCTGTACTCTCTGACACCATCAATCTCCCCCTATCTTCTGGCACTGTTTCCATCCCCCTCAAAACAGTTATAACCACTCCCATCCTGAAGAAACCTTCCATGGACATATCCCTACTTTCCAGCTACTGGTCCATCTCCAACCTTCCTTTTCTGTGACCACATCATTTCCATCGTTGCCCGTCTCCACTGGCTCCTCATCCCCTAGGGGATTGAATTCAATATCCTCCTCCTCACTTTCAAGGCCATTCATGGCCTTGCCCCACTTATTTCTCCAACCTGCTGTCTCCCTATCAGCCTGCCCACCCCCTCTATCCCACAGTCCCTTTGCTTCACTTCCTCCCTTGCCTCCTTCAAGGCTGGTCTTAAGACCCTCCTCTTCAACCGTGTCTTCTGCCTCCCTCTCAACTCTCTCCCTCTCTTCCTCCCCCACATTGCCCCTCCACCTTGCTCACATCCCGACCCCTAACTGTTCAGTGCCTTGAGACATCCTCCTGACGTGGAAGGCGCTCTATAAAAATAATTTTGTTGTTGTTGTTTCAGTCTCTCAGTCCCCACGCTTTGGAACTCCAGACCACAATCCCCTCGACTTGTTCCCTCGCCTCCTTCAAGGCTCGACTCAAAACCCTCCTTTTTGACTGTGCCTTCAGCTGCCATCCTACCTCTCTGCCCTCCCTCATCCTACCCCTGCCCCTTGCCCTCTTCTATGCTTGGATCCGGACCCCTGACTGTCCTTCTGATATGAAAGGCACTCTACAAATGTAATTTTGTTGTTATTGTGTACATGGTATTTGTTTGTTTTCAAATTTTGCTTAATAGATTCTTGTTTATCGGGCACTGCTTTCAAAGACAGCCTTCATAAGGCATGATTCGAGACCCACTTCATTCCGTTTTCACAGCACCTATCAAAACCCAGAAAATGCTGTGAAAACATTAGCATTCTGAATGTTTGTGTCTGTCTGGCACAGTCTAAGCACTTTTATATTTGAATCCAAAGGTTGTGGATTCAGTCCCATGTTAGGACTTGAAGTTACATAGTCTAAACTGACACTCCGATGCAGTGCTGGGGTATATAGCAATGTCTCTTCCACTGGATGAGATATTAATTTGAGGTCCCATCTGCCTGTTCAAGTGGACAATAAAGCTCCTAGCACTATTCAAAAACAGAAGGGATGTTCTCTCGATGGACCACCAACAAACCCCCAATAAAAATTATCATTCACTTCATGACTGTTTGTGGGACAGTGCTGTGAACAAATTGGCTGCAGCGTTCACCCACAAACACAGTAAATCCTATGAAACACTTTAGGTTTCCTCCAGACGTGGAAGGTACAATACCAAATGCAAGGATTATTATACATACTGTTTGGAAATCTACTAAATGATTACTTAGGAGGTCCATTAAACTCAGTATATTACGACAGTGATAAAACCATTACATGATAAAATAATCAATTTTTCTTTTGTTGAAAGATGTTGAACAATGGACAAGGTTACACGAGAGAACCTGTGCTTCATCCCTACAATCTTCTGAAATCCAAGCCTGAACTTGTCGACTTATGGAATATTTAATGAATTCTCTTTCTCTTCCACTTCCCCTTATTCACCATCCACCACCAAAAGCAGGCACTGATTTGTAATATGTTACTGGTAGCTGATTGCATTGTGCAATTTAGATAATTGCATTTTTTAACCCATTACGTCAAACATCTGATCATAGATCATAGAACATAGATACCCATACATTTCAACCCATGGTACATCATACCACCTGCAAAATGTTGATTTTCCAACATTTCAGTACCTCAACAAGTCAAAACTTCAGCCTAAACAGTAAAATAACCGATTGATGCTTTGTTGTGATAGAAAAATGGGTGAGTTTTCAGCTTTCTTGTATGTCATTGAATATTTATCAGTAGACCAAGGAATAGACAAACGGTTTAGTGGTCCCCTTTTTGTTTCCAAAAAATCTTCCATACATCCATTTGTTTTGATTGTACTGGACCAGCTCACTTCACAGCCTGTACCTTATCAGTAAGGAGGCTTTCAGCCATTCTGTCCTTGCTCTCTGGGACGCCATTCCAGTGCCATTCAACTTTCTTTCTCCCTCCCCACTTTCAAGACATTTCTCAAAGTACATCTCTTTGACCACACTTTCATAAAATTTTACCCTCCCCCACAACTATCAGGGTCCCACCTCCCACTTAGGTGCTCATCCAACATTGTCAACGTGCTTTGGGCATTCTCCAAATGCGATAGGCACTTTTAAAATGTGTTATATTGCATTCATTCTATTTACTGTCCTTGCTCATGAAATTAAGGTCAAAGAATGCTGGAATTATGCTGTTTTGTTTGCATTTCCAATACAAATTGTCTTTATTCTTGTATCAATTATCTAAAATCCTAGGAGGAGCAAGAGGTCACAGACATGTTAGGAAAATATAGTGAAAACCAAATGACTATTTAGCCCATCAAGTATGCTCCTGCATAACCCACTAACAATAAAGTCAACTATCAAAAGTCTCATTGAACCAAACTTACCCAACAAAAGTCTAAAATATTCATCTAACATTACAATCTCTATTACTCAATTTAACAGCTATGTTCTGCAAGAGATTGTACCCTCTTCCCAGCAATATAAATACTAGTGTTCAGTTTGGTATTTGATCATTTAGACCTATAATCTATTTTAAGAATCTTTAATTCTGATCTCAAACATACATTTATCTGGCTCTTATTAAAAGTAGTTAAAGTGAGACTGTAAGTGATGTTACTAGCAGACTCTATTGCACATGGTGCTTTGAGGAAAAGTATAATTGCTGGTCTGTAATGCATGTTTGTGCTCAAATCAACTAGTCCTGTGATCATAGATCTAAGTTAAACAACCTGCTCATTGCTACAATAACCATGGCTCCCATCATTTTAAAGATCTGGATCATATTGCCTATCAATCGTATTTTCTTTAAGAAAAATAACTTAAAGTGAATGAACTAGTGTTCATTGCTCCACGATGAAAATGCCGAAATCTAGTTTGGCGAAATATCCCCAACAGATAATAGTCGACACTCCGCCATCAGTTTCCCAAACCTGAAAAAGCTTACAACAATAATTTTGAACATATAATTTGCTATTGCACCACAGTAACTGAAGAATATTATTCTGCTCAGTTACTTCAGCATTTTATCCTCATATACTGATTTTAGCGACCTCCCGAGTTCCGCTGTCCGATTCATGGAACCTGCACAACACCTCTACATTTTATTCGATCCTTAACTCTCCTTTAAATCTTCCATTTAGCCTCTGACTGAGTTTGATTTCTTCCATCTCTTCATCATCGCTTGCCTCCATTACTATATCATCCCACATGAAGCTGAAACCTTGGTCTTGCCTTTGTCACCTCCACACTCAGTTAGTTTAAAGAAATGTTGCATATACATTTGTAAGATGTACAGTATGTCCATATGATATCTTATCCTGTAGCTTAGTGCTTAGAGTACTTGCCTCGGACCTGGGTTTGATTCGCTGGCAAGGGCAAAACATTGGACAAGTTCCCTTACTCCACACTGCTTTGTTTACCTAGCAGTAAGTGGGAACCCAGTTGTCAGTCAATTGGCTGATCCCTTTTCTGGGGGCCTTCAAATAAATATTGATATGGTCACTGAATCCACGATTGTTTGTGGGGCATTGCTTTGCGCAATTTGCCGCCATGCTTCACCGATAAAAATACAGTAAATTCACTCACAGTACAGGTAGACCCTGCTTAATGTTGCTTCGGTCAATATTGCTTCGTTATTACGTTGCTGATTCATAGCGAGGGAACATATATCCATTTAACGTCGTGACGTTCGCTATTAGCCAGCTGGTGGAAACAAACTACTATACTTTGGGTAGCATAGGCATGACTTTCAAGAGCACATCTATGACATTAAGCGAGGAATAATTGTGTATTCTGTGAAGTGCTTTGAGACATCTCGAAGACATTATAAGGCACTATATCAAAAGCAACAATTATTATTAGTATCAAACAATAATTCATCACAAGAAAACATGTTTTTTCTCAAAACAGAAGAGTCAAACACATATTTCCCAATACCAATAAAAGGAAAACATGCTTTCCAAGACATAAATTGCTGCACAATAAAATGAAAGATGCTAAGGAAGTAGTTTTAGTGATTTTAAGTTTTACATAATTCTGTTTGTCATACAAAGCATATTCAGATCCCTGAGGTGCTTCTACAATTAAATTTATGGCTCTCACCTTGCAAAGTCACTACTTAAACATAGGTGCATTTTATGAGAAAACGAAAATAAAGAAAATGAAAAGCAGATCAGAAAAAGCCTCTTTTAAAAATTAGGAGCACTGCACCATCATTATCCCACAAGTAAATGGTGTTGGTTTTCATTTTGATAAACTATTAATACAGCTGGGATTTCATAGGCGCATGCAATGTTCATTCACAATCACTGCAGCATTCAGTGAGTGAATTAAATCCTCTTATATGTTCACATAGATTATTGTAAGCCATAAACCCTCATTCCAAAATGCGTGCGTTATAAGTTCACTCTTGGAACAGCAACATGTTCTCTCGACAGTTCCTACTCCATGGAGCAATCTGTTTTTTATTGTCAAATGTCTAAGTTTGTCCAACAACAACAATTTACTTTTTTCCCCCTTGAGGTGTGGGGTATACTGAGGCGGTGGGCTGGCAGGGGGGTGGGGGATTAAGGAGGGCAGAAGGAAATGGTGACTGAAAATATGGTTGAAAACATCATTTTCTCTGAGAATCCTCTCTGAGTATTACAGCATTGTGGGTGCTTTCCCCACAACATATAATCAATTCACTTTATAGAATATTCTGTGAGGCATTTTAAGATGTCTCAAAGATGTGTTTGGGTGTTCTATCAAATGCAAGGATTATTATTATAACTATTATATTCACAAACTTTAACTTTATGTTGGCCAGTCACTTATTACAAATAAATAGAAGAATCTATTTAAATTGCCCCTCCATCAATTTCCTTACCCAACCATTCATGTGAAGAGTGCATCTTTCCAGTAAATGAATGTGAATTTGATTGTGTTTATCAGCCAAAAATGTAATACATGTACAATTAAAAAGAAGTGTCTTTGATTTAGCACCTCAACATGATGACATTTCTCAAAGCATTTCAGTGTTTCTCTGTAAAATGTGGTATTTGTGGACTCAATGACCCTGAAGCCACTTTCCTGACATGAGGAGTTATTTTAATCTTGCCAATAAAAAGGTAATTTGTTAAATTACTGCAAATTTTTTAATTGTTTTTTTTAAAAATCGCATCTAGATAAGACTAGATAGCCAATGAGAATGAAGTATGGCTTCCCAAAGTCTCGTGTCTCTAAATTTGGATATTTTAGCTCATTAACAATTACTTTACTCCATTTTTCAAAATTACACATTGACATCACTTAGTAGTTATAAGCCCACAAAAATATATAGGAAGTACTGAATGGATCACATTGTTCTTTATATTATATTCTTTTATATTTTATTGCTGAGAATATGATAGTTCAGGACTGGAGAAGCTAAGTAAATTAAATGAACCTGTGAACAGTGAAAACCACAATCAACAGAACACAGTCATTCTTTGTAAATTCCCCATTTAATCTCTATTTTTGCTTCGACTTTTCAATCTTCCACTTCTTGCATTGCTCCAGTGAAGCTCAACAAAAACGTTAGGAGTTGTATCTTCATTTTGTGTGCTCTTTCAGCCGACTGGTGTCAGCTTGTTCAATTAGATTATACCCATCTTGTCAAAGGAGCAGGTTTGATAAACTAAAAAGTTTTCTAGTATATGTTAACGACGAGTAACACGGTAAAATCTGCAGTGAGGTAAAGATTAAATTGTAAAATAATTATTTGCTAGATAATTCTCCCACACAGCATGTTCACAATTAAATTTTAATTCAAACAATTTGATTCACGAAATATCACAGGAGATTGATTAAAGCCATGTGCTTGTGGAGTTCTGCAGCTCAGTGGTTAGAGCACTTATCTCACAATTGAGAAATCTGGGTTGGTTTAATGGCAAGGCAAAACCTTGGGAAAGTTCCTTTCTCCACATACCTAATAATGATCCCTCCAAAAAAGAATTGTCACTGAATCCACAACTGTTTACACCAGAAGTGTTTATCCACTATACCAAACACAAGTATTATTAGAATCAGCATAATCATTACAAATTTTAGATAAAATGCAATAAATTTAATGTCGTGACAAAACTGTTGTTTGGAAATTGTAATTTTAATTATTTATTTAGGGTTTGGTTCAATGGATTAAGGTTTGACCAAATAAAAGTCTTCCTTGGTTTATCACAGTAGAAAAAAACAATTGTCTTGCTTAAAACACAATGCCAATGAGTCCCAGAATAATAATCCTTGCATTTGATATAGCGTTTTTCACGTCTTCTAGACATCTCAAAGTGCTTCACTGAAAATACTGTAAAGTGAATTGACTGAATGTACATCATACATTGTAGTACAGTATTGATAAATACAATACATTGTATAATCCCATGAAGAAACGGAATGAGAATCTCTAAAGCTGATGCCATGTGATCCACAAACTCCAAGCAGCTGTAATTAATAAGAATGCCTATGAAGTGGATGAATCATGTCACTCTGAAAATAGATTCATCCAGAAACAAAATTCCATGAAAAGGTAAACAAAGAAGTCTGCTCTAGTTTGCAGACCTAAACATTGATAGCATCAATTGTTAATGGCTTGTACACAACTCCCTCCTTCACTTTTAATAAACAATCCTACATCACATCCAATAAACCTTACTGTAAAAATATAAATATACAAAACTGGTGACTGACAGCCACCGTAGGAAAATGTTATCTGGATTAATGATGAAAACAAAATCTTACACAAAAATGCAGAATGATAAAAAGTGACATGGTAAAACTCTAGAACTGCAACTATTGGAAAACCAGGAAAAAATCTTGATCCATGTATTTAACTGCAGCAAATGACCCAGTGTTTTATGGGAGGGATTAGCACAGATTAGGCTAATTAAACATCTTTGGCTCTCATCTTGCAAATCAATTAATTTCCTGGCTCCAATACAGCATTAAACTTGCTGGAGCCTGACGTTAAAATCTTTTGGAAACACTGTAAAGCACATTGCTTATTTGGTAATCTGTTCAACCCTAATGGAGCTGGAACGATTTGCATTGAATTTCAGTGAAACAAGTTATTTTAATCAGTAGAACTTTATGTGAGAGTTTTAAATTCTTAACATGGTGGAATCCACTTACTTTTGATGTTTAATTTTACCAGCAAATGAAGCTTAATATTAACCACACACAAACGTGTGTCAAGCAATCTTTAATTTAAGATGAATCTGTGACTCGTATCAAAATCACAATACCAGTCAATTTGCTGCTATATTCCTGAATTTAATTTGTAGGATGACTGCCAAGCTGGGCAGGTCAGAAAGTAACCCTTTTCCATTCTTTTCTCCCTATATTCCCAAAATGATCTGATCAAGACAGACCAATTCACTCTATAACAGAAGAGATGTGGAAATCAAATTCATTCATAATGATGAACCTTGCAATGCTCTCAATGGCAAGCTGTGCAGTTTTCACTGGTTGGACTTCACAGACAATTGGGTCGCAGTCCTTGCTCTTGTCAAACTGATCCTAATATTTTATTTCACTTTGGCAAACAGGATATGTTCCTCCAGGGACAGAGAGCACATTTCTGGAATTTCAACATATAGGTGAGATGCATGGAACTCTGGTTTGGATACTCTTAAGCACTGTGATGCAACTGACCCCCCCAAATTAACCTGATCTCTCCTACAGAACCAGCTATTTAATAGAATGTCTTGTTTCACCCAGCTATGGGCCTGTGATGAAGCTGTGATAACCACATTAATCCATGTAATGACTGAACTCTGTTGCTCCTTCATATCTTGGTATCCTATCCTATTATGTGTTTTATTATTATTGTTATCCTCTTGTCAGCCTCCCCAACTCTTCTCTCTACAAGCTGCAGGTCATCCCAAACTCTGCAGCTCATGTTCTCTCCTGCATCAGGCTCCACAATCCCATTACCCCCACCTTTGTCTGGCTCCACTTGCTCCACCTTCCTCAGAGGATCAAATTCAAGATCCTTGTTCTCACTTTCAAGGCCCTCCATGGCCTTGCCCCCTCCTATCGCTCTGACCTGCTGACCTCTCATCAACCAGTCTGCACTCTCCATTCAGTAGGCTCCAGCCTGCTTCATGCCTCTCGCCTGACTCACCTGCCCATCAGTGGCCAGGCTTACATCCTTTCGGCCCCTATGCTTTGGAACTCCATTCCACAATCCCATTGCTTGCTTCCTTCAAGATCAGTCTCAAGACCCTCCTCTTCAACCGTGCCTTCAGGCCAGGCGCTGTCCTATCTCTCTGCCCTCTCTTATCCCAGCCAGGCATTCCATTGCTCGGGTCCTGATCCCTGACTGTTCAGAGCTTTAGAACATCCTCCCGACGTGAAAGGCGCACTACAAATGTAATTTTGTTGTTGTTGTATTATCAGAGTTATTATTAAGTTAAATACAGTAGTTAAGTTATTTTAGTAGAATGGAATATCCAAGACCCTGTAGAAAAGACATGCCTTCTACGATGTATGAAATCAGGTTATGCATCTGAGGTTAAATAAAGTGAAAAAAGTAAGCTGGCAAAAGGAAGGAATCATCTTGATTTGTGACCATTTTCTGCTTGGCAATGTGTAAAGCTCCGATAATTGCAGGTTCAGTCTCATTCTGACAAGCTTCACAATCAAGACACATTATTACACTGCTCAGAGGATTAGCTTTCTCCATGTATTGAATGAGTTGAGAAATTGTTTTACCTAATTCCTTATTCATAAGCCCCAGGTGTCTTCCATCTAGTTCACATCAAGCAAATATATGTCAGTACAAAAATGGTACACCAGGAGACTTTTTTTTTACAATACAGCATTATGTAAGATGAGCGTTTAATAATACTACTGCACATGTAAAGCCATTGTCTAACAGAAAATCAAAGACAGGATGCATTCATAATTCACAGGTTTCGGTGCATGACAAATGAACAGATGCAAATCTGTCCTAAAAATAATAACAAAATCTGCTTCTAAATGAACACCTTAAGAGTTCACAATGCATTTCGCAATTGAGTTACATAAACATTGCCAGCCATGGCTGGGGTTAAGTGAATCAGGAAGAGATTACATAGTGTCTGTAACTAAACCCTTTCAATAATCTTGTTGGGTTTGAATGTTTTACATTTCTGACCAAGCAAAAACTAACGCAAATATTCACTTACTGCTGCGCCAAATAGTTCACAGATAGAAACAAGGAGTTGTTTTGTTTTATTTTTCTCCCGGTCTTTTCTAAGTCTGGGATTTCATTCCTGCTAAGAGTGCATTACTTTCTGAGAAATATGTGCTTGCTACACTAGCTTAAAAGGACAATTTTGTCAGGAAAGCTAGTTTATTATATGTGATCATCTGTTTGTGGAGCATATTAAAAAGTGCGGCAGCATTTTAAATGCTTGGAAAGAAATAAAGCTTTAATTCTTTGCTGTTGAACACTATCATATGAAACCTTCAATTAAAATCAATTTTCTTTTGCATGTATTTAAACTGGTAAACAAAGAAAACAAACAAACAGAAATTATTTGGATCAAAGAGCAGAACTAACATTGATAACATCTTGTTTTAAGGTTCCCTTATGTGCCTCTAGTTGCTGTGGGTCTTCTTTCTGCATTTACTGCCAGAAATACGATCGATATTAATGTATCTTGAGTCTTGCCAGTTTACACATATTGAGGTAAGTTGCTTCCCACTTCCATCTTTTTGTATTTCTCTCACTATCATTCTGCTTTCCCACACTAAATGTTTCTCTCACTATCATTCTGCTTTTCCACACTAAATGTTTTGCACATGCAAAACAACAACTCGCATTGTTGTTGCAAACCAATTCCGCGCTCACCTCTCCTCCCACTCCCTCTTCGAACCCCTCCAGTCCAGTTGACGCCCTACCCACAGTACAGAGACTGCGCTTGTGAGAGTCACAAACGACGTTCTCTCTATCTGCGACCAGGGTCCCTCTGCCTCCTTATCCTCCTGGACCTGTCCGCTGCGTTCGACACAGTCGAGCACGCCATCCTCCTCCACCGCCTGTCCTCCGTCATCCACCTCAGTGGGACCGCACTCGCCTGGTTCGAGACCTATCTCACAAACCGCCAGCAGTACATCTCCATAAATGGTTTTACCTCCTGGTCTTATCCAGTTACCTGTGGGATACCCTGGGGATCCATCTTTGGCCCCCTCCTTTTCCTCATCTATACGCTCCCTCTTGGGGATGTCATCCGCAGACATGGGGCACGCTTCCACATGTACGCGGATGACATGCAACTCTATTTCTCCACTTCACTTTGCGACCCCCAGTCCCCTGATGTTCTGTCAGCCTGCCTTTCAGACATCAGAGGCTGGATGAGCGCAAATTTCTTGCATCTGAATGTCGACAAGATGGAGACCATACTCCTTGGCTCTCGTCAACATCTCCATTCACATGGCTCTCATCTCCTCCACCTTCCCGGCCTGCCTCTAAAACTCTCCAAACCTGTGCGCAACCTAGGCGTCAGGTTCGACCCCCAACTGTCCTTCCTCCCCCACATCCGGTCCATTACCAGCAATGCCTTCTACCACCTCCAATGGATCGCCCGTCTCCGGCAATACCTCACCCCAAAAGCCGCTGAAACCTTGGTCCATGCCTTTGTCACCTCTCGGCTGGACTATTGCAATGCTCTCCTGTCCGGTCTCCCCTACTCCACAATCCACAAAATCCAGTTAATGGAAAACTCTGCCGCCCACATACTCACCCACTCCAAGCTTCGCTCCCCCATTATCCCAGTCCTTGCCAGACTTCACTGGCTCCCTATCCCAGAGAGGATCGACTTCAAGATCCTCACCCTTGTTTTCAAATCCCTCCACTCCTCTGCACCCCCCTATCTCTCTGATTTCCTCTTCCCCCAACCCAGCACCCGCTGCCTTTGCTCCTCTGGGTCTAGCCTCCTCCATGTCCCCTGAATCCTCCGCTCCACCCTCGGCGGCCGTGCCTTCAGCCACTATGCCCCCAGGCTCTGGAACTCCCTCCCTCACTCCCTTTGCCTCGCCCCCTCTCTTCCCAGTTTCAGGTCACAACTGAAGACCTTTCTCTTCGACCGTGCTTTTGGTCACCTTTCTGCCCCTACCCCTGGCTCGGTCCCAGGATCTGCTATTGTAAAGTGCTCTTAGATGCAGTCCGGCATGGAGGGCGCTATATAAATCAAAGTTATTGTTGTTGTTGTTGCATTTATCACTTTAGATGGGTAGCATCTCAGAATGCTCAACACTGGTGGAGCTTGATGTGAGCTGGGGAGATAGGGAAGGCGACTATAGGCATGTTGAAAGAGCACAGAAGGAGGAAAGAAAGGAAAGGAAGAGGGATTTAGGCAGAGTTCCAAAGTTTCAGGGCATAGTGGCTGAAAGCACAGCTGCCAATGCTAACACAAAGGGCACAAAGGAGATATAGAAGACAGGAGCCAGCTGAGCGCAGGGCGTAGATAATAGACTGAGGTATTACAAGATTGGAGATGTGGTAAGATGCTAGGGGCGTAAACTGATTTATTATTAACCATGAGGATCATGAAATAATCCTTGCATTTTGATATAGTGCTTTTTCATGTCTTCTAGATCTCTCAAAGTGCTTAACAGAATATACTGTAAAGTGAATTGACTGTACTTGTGGACGAAATGCTGCAGCCAATTGCGCACAGCAATATCCCGCAAACAGTCGTGGATTGAAATGACTAATTTTATTATTTTCTTGGGGGGAGGGATTATTATTAGGCGTTTAGAATAAGGAAAGTTGCCCAACGTTTCGCCCTGACCTGCCCGGACTTGAACACAGGTCTCATGCTTGTAAGGCAAGTGCTCTAACCACTGAGCTACCAGACTCCAAATTGATCTGTTCTGCCATAGAGAGCCAGTAAGGACTGGGGTGATGCTGGTACAGAGTTTGGAATAGATGGTAATATGGGTAGCAGAATTTTGGATCAGGTGGATGGCAGAACTGGGGAAGCCAGCAAGGAGGGAATTGGAAAAGTTGAGCTGAGAGGTGGCCAATGCTGGAAGGTGGTTTCAGCTGCTTTATCTAAACAATAGATGCATGGAAGTGGTATGGTGAATGATCTATGGCACTGTTGCTTTAAGAAACAATGAATGAAAAATGACAGAAACACAGTAAGGTGCTTTTAGTACTGCACTTCTAAAATTCAATGTAGTCAGACATTCATAGAGAAGACATACAATCCCATATTGAGAGGAAGATTAATGGATAATTTAGAATTTGTGAACATCTCAATAAAAATCATGGTGACAATTCTTAGATACATGCAACATTTAAAAAAAAATAAGTCAGCTTATCAATGGTTTGTCATGTGCCTTTTTATAGGAGCATAAAGAGCCAAGTTTGTCATTAGGTACAGAATCCCTGTAGGTCTGGGAGGCAGCTTTGAATGTGCACAATTTGAAACCGATCAATAAATCCACAGATTTACCATTTTGGTACCAGTTAACTGATGAGCTCCAACAATCTTATCTGCTCATATTACTCTGGATGCTTGCGATACAAGTCTTTTTAAAGCAAATGACTACAGTCAGTCAAAAAACAATTCACAACATCCGCTGCTATTTCATATTCATCTCATAGAGAATACTGAAATATGTGGCCGGCACATCAACATAGTACAGTACATGGATGTGGCAATTTATAAAAGTAAAAATATTGTGTCTTATTCTTTCTTTATTGTGATAACATGGAAATTCAGATAACCATGATAGCCATGATTGATAAAAATACTAAAGCTATTATGGAGGGCAGTATTTCCGGATAAAATATGATACCTTTTGAGTTTATAAATGGCAGTGTGTAAAATAAAACTATAAAGCAAACAATCTTTCTTTTGCTGGTTATTCCACGATCAGGAGTTTAGTACTCACTTCTTTGTAATATGTCTGAGTCCCAATCTGTGGGGATTAACCTTACCAGTGGGGGTCATTTTTGGGTTGAAATTTTGGCAGCTAGATATTACTTTAGGAAAGAGTACTTAGTAACGTACGACTTTTGACAGTAGATTCTATGTATATTTTTGAGGAAATGTTAAAAATGTTGCCCGCCCACCCGCTCGCCCGACGAACCGACTAACAGTTGTGCATCAACACTATTTTCAACAGGTTCGCAAGAATGTGATGAGGCAGTATCAGGGGCTTGAACTCCCTGAGGCAGGTGTCCCTGGAAGTCTCAGTGAAAGCTGTGGATTTTGTGGGCGAACATGGCAATCAATTTTGCACACAGTAATGTCCCATAAATGACCCTGAGATGAATAGTTTTATTGGGGGGGGGGGGTGGGGGGCGAGGGGGAGGTTGAATTCTTGGCCAGGCCCAGGAGAAACTCACATAGTGCCAGAGAATCTTTAACATTCACCACAACAGGCAGTTGCGAGTTGGTTTAACATCTCTTCTGAAGGATGGCATATCTGACAACATTCCAACCAAGCAATCCAAACAAATCAGAGTATAGTTAGTGGCTTGCGCAGCCAGCTGTCCAATTGGCAAAGTGGGCCAGGTTTGAGCCCACATACTGGAGTCGGTGCATCTTCCCAGACATCTGTGATGTCTTCAGCTAGCATGCACCTTGACCATATTTTTCAAGAATAATGAATTGGTATTCAATACCACTGGTGTTAATTAACATATCATGAGTCACAATGTTACCCCAATTAGTTCATTAAAAAGACTAAAATAGCTATATCAGAAGTATGTACACGGGCCAATTTTGTAATCCATCTGTTATGTTACAATGCCACTGACTGCATTTAGAAAACAAACAAATACTGAATAGACCTCCCTTTCTCTTCCAAGATCCTGGAATGAGTCATTGCTTCCCAGCTTCATTCCTTCTGTTCCTGCCGCTCCCTTCACGAACCCCTACAATCGGGTTTCCATACAGCCCACAGCACAGCTTTGGTCAAAGAGGCAATAACATATTGTCCACCAGTAAGCAGGACATCCTCCTTGACTTCTCTGCTGCCTTCACTACTGTGGGCCACTCTATCCTCCAACAATGCCCCTCCTCTGACCCCAACCTTCATGGTTCTACCCTTGAGTGGTTCAGATCCTATCTCTTACATCATCTCCACAAATGGCTTCTCCTCTAGCCCCCACACATCTTGTGTGGCATTCCTCAGGGATCTGTCCTCGGTCCTCTCCTATTCAATATCTATATGCTCCCTCTTAGTGACATCAACCGCAGACATGGGGTCAAGTTCCACATATGCTTCCTTGTCTCACCTTCAAAGCCCTCCATGGCATTGTTGCCCCCCATCTCTGTGACCTCTTAAATCCCTACCAACCTGCCTACTCCATCCATTTAATGGGGTCCGGCTTACTTCACATCCCCCACCTTGTCCGCCCTCACCATTGGCGGGTGGGTCTTCAGCCACTCTGCCCCAACCATCTAGAACTCAATACTGCAGTCACTCCTTCTCTCCCCACCCCCCCCCCCCCCCCCACCCCCATTGCCTCCTTCAAGACCCAACTCAAGACCTTCCTCTTCAATCATGTCTTCGGTCATCCTCCTTCCTCCCCTGCCTTTCAACCTCCCCGATCCCTATTGCCAGCCTCAGGTCCAAAACACTGACTGTCCAGCCCCTTGGGACGTCCTTCCACCATGAATGGTGCTTTAGAAATGTAATTTTGTGGGTTGTTGTTCCAAGGAATACAAATTAACTTATATTTAATCATGAAAGTCATGTTTTCAGAAGTGGCTAACAGTTGCCAGTTAACGATTTTGTCAATTTCAGGTTCCTCTACTAAAAGCACAATAAATGCACTGAGCGAAGCTGCCTCTTGTGAACTGGAAACATCAATCATCTGTTTGTTTCAAACATACTATTCCTTCTTATTGAGGTGAACTTTTAACTTTGCGGAGCAAATTGCTATTGTGACCAATAACTGCTCTGAGCATGAATCAGTATTAAATTAAGACTGTTAGAGGTAATTACCTTCCCAAACTCCAATCAAGAACGAAGATGATTTATTTATAGCAATGAAAGCACAGGGTACTTTAAAAATCAGTTGCAGACATTTTCACTCAAAGAAGGAGGGAAAAAGACATTCAAACTCTGAGACAAAGCCAAGTAGCGAGGAAACCTTCCCGCCAGCTCACTCAATGCACCTAGTAGCAGCTGTATAAAGAGCCACTATTTTAGCCGCATTCCACTCTGGGGACAGTTGAACCATTACTGTCAAATCAAGTGAAATAAAATACCTGCTGTGAACCATTACTTCTTGCAAACTACCACTATGAACTTTCAGTCTCGACGATTACTGTTGGATTGCATAACCATAAAATTTAGTGTCTGTGGCTTGTTTCTTGAAACAGATACACCAAAGAACAAATTCAGCATTGCTTAACAATGAGCGTTTTATGGCCCCAGTCTTAATCAAGCAGCTTTCAGGTTTTTATCTTAATGTTATTAAACATCCATTATGGCCTTAAATGTTAAATATCATAGTTACCCTACTGAGGCAAAGCATGATATCTGGGTTCATGAATTAAGAATTGGCAATTGACAGCTGTTTATCCAAACAATCCATGTTCTGGAGAAACCAACTATTTAATCCCCAATCATAATAGTCATGGACAATCATAATAGAGAGTGGATATTATGCAATATGTTACATCAAATGTGCTCTATAATAGTAAGTTGTTCATTTCCAATGCAATGCTAGATGCAATTTGCAACCAATTTGCTGTGTGACTCACTATAACTAATAATAAATAATAATCCTTGCATTTAATATAGCGCTTTTCACGTCTTCTAGACGTCTCAAAGCACTCCACAGAATATGCTGTAAAGTGAATTGACTATATATTTGTGGGCAAAGTCCAGCAGCCAATTGCGCACAGTAGGGCCCGTCGATATATCGGTTATATTCTATATAATTTTCATATTGATATGCCGATATCGGAATTTAAAATATATCGATATATCGAAAAATTAGATATAAAAAAAAATATTGGGACCTTGTCGCCGGCATTGCAACCTCCTGGGCCTAGAGCATGGAATGCATGCGCACATTCAAATGCATGTGCATGCGCAGTATAAAAAACCCGTAAATATCGATATATCGGTATATATCGATATGAGCCAACCGATATATCCATATTGGAAATTTCCTATATCGACGGGCCCTAGCGCACAGTAGTGTCCCACCAACAGTCATGGACTGAAATGACCAATTTTATTATAGTGTATTTTCGGATAGATTATTATTAGGTGCATGGAGTAATGAAACTTGCCCAAGGTTTTGTCCTGACCTGCCTGGATTCGAACACAGGTCTCACGCTTGTACAGTAAGTGCTGTAACCACTGAGCTACAGGACTCCACTAACAGCAAATCAGAATAGTTTATGGAGAATTTGGTAGTAACCCATGGGCAACTAAAGAAAACCCTATGCTTTAGTTCAAGTAATTTGGAGAAGACAAAGCATTCCAGAGCAGTGGATGTACACCACCGGGTTTAAAAAAGCCGTCACTTCACTTGTCAGGCCTCTGAAACACATTGAGATATTTCAAAAAGATAAGACATCATAGCACACTTTGCTTGAAGTCTTTCTTTAGGTTGCACCTAAGGACCTTTCCCTTTGATAACGCCTATGGTCACCTCCATATTCTCCCCAGCTTGGCATCAAGCTCTGTCATTGTGAAGCGCTCCAAGACACAACCACACATGAAGAGCATTAAATAAAGGTAAGTTATTGAATTTACTCTTTGGTAGTGCTGGGGTTAATTCTATTTCAAATAAAATTATACACAAAATACAAAATTGCTGAATGGTTGCTTCGTATTGTACCTGTTCCTCACTAATATTCTGGACTAATAGATGACTTTTCCAAAGCAAACTACATTGTGCAATTTCTGTGTGCCAGCTGTTGCTGCAATGGAAACCAGATTATTTTTGTAATAAAGTTAGTGCTAACAGGACATGTAACTGCATTAAGACCACAAACAACTTATAAAAGGACTCACAGTATTTTAGATTACTAGGATGGTCACCCACTTTTTAACCCTGCAGTTATGGTAGATCATTAAGTTTTATAATTAACAATACTTATAAAATTTCTGCTGCAAGTAGTTGTAATTTTTACCCACTTTCATAGTCAAAGGCTATGCTTTACATCAAACAAACAAGGAGCAATTGCAGTTTGCATTTACATCCCATTAAATCTGTGTCAGTTATAATTTAACATTGAACAATATTTTATGTTTGTCAGACTTTCACCTGCAAATTGTAAACTCTGTGTCTATGTAAAATACATTAGGAAATGATGTTAGGTCATGATTAGGTTCCTTTTACATTAAACAATCTGCAATCAATTATTAACATGGGACATAATTTGTTTGGTAAATAGCATAACCCGTAGGTACCTGGATGTACCTATGATCAGATGTTGAACACAGGTTCAACTTGCGTAAAGTTGGACGGCAGCCAAACAACAACAACAAAATTACACTTGTATAACGTCTTTCACGTCAGGAGGAAGTCCCAAGGCGCTGGACAATTACTGTTTCAGACCTGAGCTGAGGACAGGTGGGGGGAGGGAAGTGGGGGATAAGGAGTTGCCAATGGGTCCATCGAAGAGGACAGTATGGGGGCGAGACTTGAAGGAGGCTAGGGAGGGAGCAAGGCGGAGGGACTGCTGGCTGGAGTTCTGGAGGTTGGGGGCAGAGAGGCTGAAGGTTCGCCCGACAATGATGGAGTGGATGGGTCGGGGGACGTGGAGCAGGACAGAGTCTACTGAGCGGAGCGGGCGGGTGGGTTGGTAAGGGGACAGGAGGTCATGGATGTAGGGTGGAGCGAGGTTGTGGAGGGCTTTAAATGTGAGAACCGGCATCTTGAATTGGATCCTCTGGATGATGGGGAGCCAATGAGTCAGGTGAGGATGGGGGAGATGGGATCACAGAGTTCAGCGGCTCCAGATAATTGGCTGGTGATCAGCTATCTGAGACACAAGCAGGATTTCCAAACCATTTTGTAGAAATCATAATTAGCCATCACTTGTTATTCCTCTGAAATCTCTAACACAGAGAATCTACATAGAGGTCTGGAAAGATACAAACATTATGCTACTGTAATTACCTCCATTTGAAGAATACCAATGAGAAGCTGACGACAGTTAATTCTGATGTTGGAATTCGAATCATTCAGCAATTTTCTGTAAACTCAATCGAAACTATTCTAAAAGTGTTTTAACATGAATGGATTAGCACAATGAATTATGATTTCCTAAGTAGCTAATTGGCAAATTATTTCTATAACAAAACTAATTATAAACCACTGAAACTCTTATTGAGCTATCAAAATAATGACAAGTTAATTCCTGGAAAACTGAAGACTCATTTAGGCCTTATGAGATTCTTCACAATTCCTCACATAACAAGGATACAAGCAACAACTGCGTCATTATAGAACTATACAAACTTACAGCACAGAGCAGCTGCTGCTCAAACTCTGCACCTCCAAACAGCGAATGCACCAGACTCGTGAGAACTATAACAACCTTCACAAGGCTGGTGCATTCTTTTCAAATAACTATATTTTTTCAACTTTCATTTTTTTTTAAGTAAACCCAGGTTTTTTTTAAAAAAGTACTTGCTCAATCCATGACCATTTGTGGGACACTACTGTGTGCAGTAAGCTGCAGCATTTCACCCACAAAATCTACGGTTAATTCACATAACATAACAGTATATTCTGTGAAGTGCTTTGAGATGTCTCGAAGACATGATAAGGTGCAATATCAAATGCAAAGATTATTATTATGCAATAATTTCTTTTCAAGAGGACGGTAGCAGTTTTGTGATTTTCACGACAATCATTCCAAGTGAAAATATTTGTGTATATGGTAATTTAAACAAATTGTATCAGGCTGTCCTAAATATTGTAAAAGAGAGATCAAATTTAGCTGAACCTACAATTCCTTTTGTTTTCAGAGTAGTCTTGGCAGATGATCAGAACTGATCTTTTCAAATTGAAAGCCCTATTGACAGTTGATTACTTTTGCTATACACTGTAGTTTACACTGAAAATTATTCTCTTGATTTAAACTACGTCTCAAGCAATGGCTTCACATCTAAAGCTACATAACATGCTGTGCGATTGTTCACAAACCCAAAACTTCAGAGACTTTCCACTTACACAATGATAATCAAAGCTTGGATTGGTTATGAAACTAGTTCATAATTTTGAGGTACAGATTGATGAATTCATAACATTGGACTTATGACTCTAAGTCTAAGAGGTGGAACATGTATTTAGTGGGAGTTATTCAAATTTTATAGCATTGATGTGTAAATACTGTAGCTGTTAAACTATGGAGGAAGCAATGAGCCCGTTGAGACTGGCTTCGACCTTTGGAGACAGTGGAATGTAGCGGCTGGAAAGAAGACAAACAACTGAATGAAGGGCTGTTTTTGCTAATAACGCAGGTCTGAGTCTACACTGAAGGAATTCTAATAAATAGTTAGAGGTCAGAAAGGCTATGTAATCTTGGCAAAAGTGTTCTATGTCCTCTCCATTTTCTCTTAAAATCAACATTTTTATGGGTGCTGTGATTATTTCTCAGCAAGTTACTCAATATCGGAAAAGAGGCCAAAACTATGAAATGCAGTGCAAATTCACAATATTTATCACACGAGCACAGTGGAACCAAGGCACCAGTTAGCAGCAGAACCTGTCAATCACTTTGAAACCAGTAACAGGAGAGAGACAAATACAGAGAGAGATATCTAGCCACACAGACAGAGAGATAGAGATATAGATATACAGAGAAAGAGAGATGCAGAGTTAGAGACACACACAGACAAAGAGAGGGAGACAGAGACATGAATAAACAGAGATGTATACAAATGCAGAGAGAGAGACAGAGACGCAACAACAATTTGCATTTATACAGTGCCCTTACAGTGGCATAAAGATATACAGAGAGAGACAGAGACACATGCAGACAGAGAGAAACACACACACACACAGATACACAGGTAGAGACAAACACAAAAACACACAGAGACAGGCACATACAGACAGAGAAAGACAGAGACACACACAGGCTTTTACATTGCCTATTTAAAGTTTGGACTGTAACTAAAATCTAGTGAAATTACATCATGCAGTTACACAATTTAAATACATAGGATTTTCTATGTAATGCTTACGGATCACATAAAATATTGCTTAATAAGCCTGCGGACATTTCTCAAACGCAGCACCTGGCACTCAGCAACCAAAAAGTTGACTAATCTGCTTTACAGCAAATCTTGGAAAGCACTTTGAGACTTCCTCCTGACAAGTTTGTATTCTTTCATTGTTACATATTTATTATTCACATCTGCTTCCCTATGTAGGAAACATTTGTTTCCCATCTATCTATAGCGCAGAAATGATTGTGTGACAAGAGAATTTTAATTTGCATTTAGTGCAATGTAGATTTCAATACCGTGAAGCATCTGTCGTACCCTTCCTTTTAGGAGTTAAACCTTGGAAATATACATGTCGGTGGTATTTTCCAATTAAATGTTTTAATCGGATTGAGTTTAACAGAAAATTACGGTTGGAGAACATTTCCGCTAAACCATTTGCGGACCGCACTTGTTAAGAGTAAGCAAATTGAGAACTGCACATAAATTGTGAAAAAAAATGTTCCCCAAATCTGCACAAATTCTGTGAATTGTCTCCAAACCCAATGTGCACATCTGAAATAAGTATACACATGCAATAACAACAACAACTTCAATTTATATAGCGCCCTCCACGCCGGACGGCGTCTCAGAGCGCTTCACAGTAGCGGATCCCGGGACTGAGCCAGGGGCAGGGGCAGAAAGGTGACCAAAAGCTCGGTCGAAGAGAAAGGTCTTCAACTGTGACCTGAAACTGGGAAGAGAGGGGGCGAGGCGAAGGGGGTGACGAAGGGAGTTCCAGAGCCTCGGGGCGTAGTGGCTAAAGGCACGGCCGCCAAGGGTGGAGTGGAGGATTCGGGGGACATGGAGGAGGCCAGACGCAGAGGAGCGAAGGCAGCGGGTGCTGGGTTGGGGGGAGAGGAGATCAGAGAGATAGGGGGGTGCAGAGGAGTGGAGAGATTTGAAAACAAGGGTGAGGATCTTGAAGTCGATCCTCTCTGCGATAGGGAGCCAGTGAAGTCTGGCAAGGACTGGGGTAATGGGGGAGCGAAGCTTAGAGCAGGTGGCAGAGTTTTGGATAAGCTGGATTTTGTGGATTGTGGTGGAGGGGAGACCAGCGAGGAGGGCGTTGTAATAGTCCAGCCGAGAGGTGACAAAGGCGTGGACCAAGGTTTCGGTGGCTTTTAAAGTGAGGTATTGCCGGAGACGGGCGATCTGTCGGAGGTGATAGAAGGCAGTGTTGGTGACGGACCGGATGTGGGGGAGGAAGGACAGATGGGGGTCGAACCTGATGCCAAGGTTGCGGACAGGTTATAGGGGCAGGTCAGGAAGGTGGAGGAGGTGAGAGCCGTGCAAATGGAGACGTTGATGAGAGCCAAGGAGTATGGCGTAATAGTGTATCATCTATAGCCCTCCAGACGTTGCACATATTGTATCAGCATTGCACTAAAAGCGAATAATTGATAGACTTATTTTGTTGTGTTGTCATATTCATTTAATGCAACAATGATATTGAAAGGCATAACTTTTCGTCATACTGTATATGCAATTAATATTTCACAGTCATCACAAAGCCATCAGTTTCGCTAAAGCTCCATCAAAGCTTGTAAATTGTATCAAGACATCAACATGAGGGAAAATAAAAAGAAGCACTGCTTCGACATCAAACATTTGAATTACTGTTCTCGTACTCCTACTTGTTTCCAATGTTAATTGAGATTAACAAATTAAAAGGTTGATATAAGGAGAAAAGGAAACTTCTAAATTTGCAATCAAACCGATATCTGATGCTGAACCAAACATTGAATTTTCCCTTGTATAATTTTTGCAAAGGAAATAATGGCTTTAGCCATCTGCATCTGGATCAGTATTTGATAAATTGGATCAGACTGAAGTGCCGCAATTATCTCTCAGAGTTAACCCATGCAGAGGGTTTCCCCACAAATTCCCAGCTTCAGTATTAATTCAAGACAGACAAGTGGAGCAGATAGAGCACTCCTGTGTGAACAAGGCAGCTACAGATTTTTAAAATAAATTGCTTCTCCTCCATTTAATCCAATATTTCCTTACCATAAAAATAGCTTGTGCAATATTTTTCAGACATTTTACAGGAAATGTTCTGGTTTAGTCAGAAATCTTGGTGGAAATGAAAATCTACTTATTTTACCCTTCTGGTTTTCAAAAACGCCAAATGCTACAGACATGTATTTGATTCTGTGCAAATATGTTAGTATTTAATAGCCCTGCAGCTCAGTGGTTACCAATGTTCAAAACCAAGCAGATCAGGGCGAAACCTTGGGCAAGTTTCCTTTACTACACATGCTTAATAATAATCCCTAAAGAAAAAACAATAATAAATTAGTCATTTCAATGCACGTTTGTTTGTGGGACACTGCTGTGTGCAATTGGCTGCCACGTTTCGCCCACAAATATACAGTCAATTCACTATACAGTGTAATCTGTGAAGCACTTTTCAGTATAATCTAGAAGATGTGAAAAGCAGCAACAACAACAACAACTTTGATTTATATAGCGCCTCCATGCAGGATGGCATCTCAGAGTGCTATATCAATTGTTGGTTCCGTCGATATGGAAATTTTCCGATTTAGATATATCGATGGGCTCATATCGAAATATACTGAAATATCGATATTTTCATGTTTTTCGTACTGCGCATGTGCGCGCGTCGCGAGGTGCGCTCGCATTCGGGGTGCACGTGCATTCGGACGTGCGCGCGCATTCGGGGGCTATCTCCTCAGGAGGTAAATATCTCTCTCTGTGTCTCTCACACTCACTCTCTCCATCTCTGTGTTTTTCTGTCTGTGTCTCTGTGTCTTTCTCCTCTCTCACACACACCCCCAACTCTCTCTCTCTATATATATATCTCTATCTATCTGTATATTACCACAAATATACAGTCTCTCACCCCTGTCTCTCCCCCGCCCCCGCCATCTCTCTCTCCCCCCACCCCCTCCCCGCCATCTCTCTCTCCCCCCTAAATCCCCCCCACCGTCTCTCTCTCCCCGCCCCACCCGTCCCTCTCTCCTCCCCCCCTGCCATCTTTCTCTCCCCTCCCCCCCCGCCGTCTCTCTCTCCCACCCCCCTCCCCCGCCGTCTCTCTCTCCCACCCCCACACTCCCCGCCGTCTCTCTCTCCCACCCCCCACCCCCACCGTCTCTCTCTGCCCCCCCACCCCCCCATCTCTCTTTCCCCCCCACCATCTCTCTCTCCCTCCCCCCCTGCCGTCTCTCTCTCCCCCCCCCCCACCGTCTCTCTCTCCCACCGTACCCCCGCCGTCTCTCTCTCCCTCCCCCCCCCTCCCCCAGCTGTCTCTCTCTCCCTCACCCCTTGCATACCTGTATATTGTATTCGAGGACTATGAATACAATATGGCGGGTTTGCACCTCGGTCTGTGCATTGTGTATAGAAATGAGTATTCTGGGTCTTGTAGTTCAGTGCGCACTCATTCCAATTTTTTTCCTCGATATATCGAAAAGTCGATATTTTTAAAATGTCTATATCGGCATATCGATATGAAAATTATATCGGGTATAACCGATATATCAAAATATCGCCAGACCCTAATCAATTGCAAGGATTTTTAAAATTATTAATAGTAGTTGTTTTTTGCTAGTAAGCTGACAAAAGAAACATGGTAGTGACAAAATGTTTTTTTTTGTAAGCACTGTGTGTGAGTATACTGAAAACACCTTGAACACGATTACAAGGTTGAAGTATATAAACAGGACTGACATAAATCTTGCTTAGTTTGAAACTCCTACCTATCTTGGCTACTAAAGGGCATTCTGCTTCTTTTATATATACTTCTCATGCTTATTAAGGTGAGGGATGGCTGTGCTAGACAACAGAATTGTTTTCACACTGCAAATTGATATCAGTATCATGTATAAAGGATTCCTAGGTCAACTCTATGCCATGCCAGCCGCAATGCTCAGATCCAATATGTCTTAGGCCCCAACCTTGGATGCATATTTCCTGCTGTAACAACATAGTACAGGTATCCCACCCAAACTGTGGCCTCGCCAACCACGAAACTCATGCATCCATGGTTTGCTAAATGCGACAACCCTAACAAACCGCGTTTTGCGCATCCACGATTTAAATCATTTTCAGCATTTTCAGAGTTTAGCATAGCATATAGCACTATGACCCAGTTGCTGTGTTGCAATCAATCAGTGACAACGCTTCTCTCTTAGGATTAAGGTAAATACAGTAACATGAATTTATTGTCGCTTCTCCGCAGCCTAGCTACTAAGTTTGGGAGCATTGGCTGCCAGGATCTGCAGATCTCGCTCTCTGTGTGTAAGTGTATCTCTCTCTGACTCACCTTCTCTCTATTTCACCTTCTCTTCACCCCACCCCCCACTCCCCCACCCCCCACTCCCCCTTCTCTCTCTCATCTTCTCTTTCTGACTCACCTTCTCTTCCCCTCACCCCTCTGCCCCATCCCCCATTCTCTCTCTCACCTTTTCTCTATTTCACCTTCTCTTCCCTCCGAAGCTCTGGAAGGGAGTTCCAGAGCATCAGGGCATAGTGGCTAAAGGCACGGCCGCCGACGGTGGAATGGAAGATTCGGGGGACAAGGAGGCCAGACCCGGTAGAGCGAAGGAAACAGGTACTGTGGTGAGGAGAAGAAATGAGAGAGGTAGGGGGGAGTAGAGGAGTGAAAGCATTTGAAAACAAGAGTGAGGATCTTGAAATCAATCTGCTCTGAGACAGGGAGCCAGTGAAGTCTAGCAAGTACTGGGGTAATCGGGGAGCGAAGCTTGGTTTGGGTGAGAATGTGGGTGGCAGAGTTTTGAATAACCTGAATTTATGAATGGTGGGGGAGGGGAGACTGGAAAGTAGGGCATTGGCATAGTCCAGCCGAGAGGTGACAGGGGCATGGACATGGGTTTTGGCAGCTTTTGGGGAGAGATATTGGCAGAGACCGGTGATGTGTCGGAGATGGAAGAAAGCGGAGCTGGTGAGGGACCTGTTATGGGGGAGGAAGGATAATTGAGGGTCGATCCTGATGCCTAAGTCGCGCACGGGTCCGGAGATTTTTAGGGGTAGGTCGGGAAGGTGGAGGAGGTGAGAGCCATGGGATTGAAGATTTCGACGAGAGCCAGATAAGATGGCTTCCATCTTATCAACAATGAGCTGAAGGAAATAAGGTAGCCATGTAGTGCATATGGTACGAGGCAATTCAAATTCTGAGCAGCTGAAATTTTGAATTTTTATTCTGAAATTCACTATCTTTTTTAAAAAAAGTTGTCTATTGTATATGTACTAGTTGATCTGAGTTGATCAAAATTGGGAAATTTAGCAATTTGTAATGAAAGCAGTCTCCATCAAATTGACTGGAATCAAATCATTGATTTTTTTCCTTTTTTGAGTTGATAGTTTTTAACCCTTACTCTGATAATCTTGCTTGATAGAATCATTAATTTGTGTTGGGATTGCACTCCACTTGTCATTGACATGATTTTGTGGTGTTTCACTGGGATGAGCTTCCTGATGCGGAGGCACTGAAACTCCAATGACAAGATCATCTTGAGGAACAGTTTCTTGACAGCTGTGATTTGTATTGTGTAGATGTAAACCAATTTTGTACTTCTCTTAAATGTTCCATTAAGCATGCTTGGTCAGTCCAATCCCACGTCATCTCAGGGCGTTGGACAATCAGGAATTTGGACCAGACCGGGGTTGGGGTGAATCGGGGAGTGGTAGGAGGGTGGCCAATGTCACAATTGAAAAGGGAGGTTTTGAGATGAGCCTTGAAGGAGGCAAGACTATTATCTAGTCAAACTGAGATGTGATAAATGCGTGGATGAGTGTTTTGGTAGCCTGAGGGGAAAGGCAGTGGGAGAGTTGGGTGATATTGCGGAAGTGGGGGAAGGTAGAGTGGGT
This sequence comes from Hydrolagus colliei, assembly GCA_035084275.1. NCBI lineage: Eukaryota > Metazoa > Chordata > Chondrichthyes > Chimaeriformes > Chimaeridae > Hydrolagus > Hydrolagus colliei. The sequence continues at coordinate 945,368 of JAYJKW010000529.1, forward strand.
CATGGCACAGATGTGGGTTAGAATGGACTTGGTGCATCATCATTTCAGTTGTCAGAAATAATCCCCATTTACGTGATGTGCATTTTGTCTGAAGGAATGTAGTTTAGAAATACCGCAACAAAATTCAATTCTCATCTGAAATTTCATTTCACTTATACAATCTAATTTGCAGTATGGTCCGTCGATATGGAAATTTTCCGATTTAGATATATTGATGGGCTCATATTGAGATATACCGAAATATCGATATTTTCGGGTTCTTCGTATTGCGCATGCGCGCGCAGCGCGCACATTCGGGTTCTATCTCCTCAGGAGGTAAATATATTTCTCTCTCTGTGTCTCTGACTCTCTCCATCTCTGTGTTTTTCTCTCTGTGTCTCTCTCCTCTCTCACACCCCCCCCATCTCTATCTATCTTTATATTGTCACATCCATCCCGTCTCTCCCGCCACCCCAGTCCCCCCCCCACTGCCGTCCCTCTCTCCTCCCGCCGCTGTCCCTCTCTCCCACCCCCCATCCCCATCGTCTCTCTCCCTCTCCCCCCCCAGCCGTCTCTCTCCCCCTCCCCCCACCAGCCGTCTCTCTCCCTCTCCCCCCCCAGCTGTCTCTCTACCCCTCCCCCCACCAGCCGTCTCTCTCCCCCTCCCCCCAGCCGTATCTCTCCCCCTCCCCCCCAGCCGTCTCTCTCCCCCTCCCCCCCCCCCCCAGCCGTCTCTCTCCCCCCTCCCCCTAGCCATCTCTCTCCCCCACCTGGCCCCAGCCGTCTCTCTACCCCACCCACCCCCAGCCGTCTCTCTCCCCCACCCGCCCCCAGCCGTCTCTCTACCCCATCCCCCCCAGCCGTCTCTCTCCCCCTCCCCCCTACCCAGCCGTCTCTCTCCCCCACCCCCCCACCCATCCGTCTCTCTCCCCCCCCACCCAGCCGTCTCTCTCCCCCTCACACACCCCCAGCCGTCCCTCTCCCCCCCACCTCTTGCATACCTATATATTGTATTCGAGGACTACGAATACAATATGGCGGCTTTGCATTGTGCATTGAGTATAGAGATGAGCATTCTGGGTCTTGTAGTTCAGAGTGCGCGCATTCCGATTTTTTACCTCGATATATCGACTTTTTGATATATCGATAATTTTGAAATGCCGATATCAGCGTATCGATATGAAAATTATATCGGGTTTTAGCGATATATCGCCGGACCCTAATTTGCAGCTATCAACATATTTCCCTACATTTATGTCCTTCTGCACTTTCCTACGAAAACAACCTTGAGCTCTTTTGAAACATCTTTGAAGACTACACTGACTGCACAGTGAGGTGGTCAATCTACAAACCCTCGAATAAGAAATTTGTACTTCCTTTGTCCAATTTTGTTACAATTTACAAATTTTGAATATCTGTCCATTTGTGCTTTTGGAGAATGGTTTCATTGTTGTAAAATTTCAGAATTAATAATAATGCTTGCGTTTGATATAAAGCCTCATACAATGGGAGGACATCTCAAAGTGCTTCACGGGATTTACTATGTATTTTATAGGTAATCAGAACAGCCAGTTGGTGCACAGCAATGTCCCACCAACAGTCATGAAGTGAAAAAAATGTATCTTTGGAAAATATTATCATTTGCATTGAGCTTGACAATGTCCCATTACATTTATGTACAGTTTATTAGCATAAAATCCTTATAATTTGATACAGCACCATTCACTTTGGGAGCCCATTTCAAAGCGCTTCACAGGATCACTGTAAAGTGCATTTACTATATATTTTTATACAATTTATTCATATCTCTTGATATGTCATGGGCAGCAATCCTCCCAAATAAAATTGGCCATTCACTGCATGGCTGGTTGTGGGACACTGCTCTGCGCAAATTGATTGCCACAGCTCAAGACACAGTCACTGCACTTTACAGAATGTCTTGTGAAGTGCTTTGAGTCATGATGTGAAAGGCACTAGACCAAATCTAAGGATTATTATTTTTCCATAAAGGTCTACTTTGTAAAATAGAAAAATCAGAGATGTGAATATGGACAGAGTTAAAGTAGTGATTTGTTATTCAGAATCAAGCACGTGCAATAATCGAACAACAACAACAACAAATTACACTTATTAACACCTTTCTGCTTCTTAGTCTTGGAATAGTCTCAACAATATCAGTTAAAAAGTAGTGTCACACATTTTCTTGACAATGAAAGGGCTCAAAAAGTCCATGGAATAAGAATAAACACATTACCCTTGGATTTGGAGTCCTATAGCTCAGGAATAGAGCACCCACCTCGGAAGCAAGAGACCTAGGTTTCATTCCCGACAGGATGAAATGTTGGCAAGTTTCCTTACTCCACATGCCTGATACTAAACCCTCTAAAAAAAAATTGGGCATTTCAATCCATAATTGTTTGTGGGACACTACTATGTGCAATTGGCGGCTGTGTTTCACCCACAAAACATACACTCAGTTCACTTTACAGTATATTCAGTAAAGACGTCTCAAAGACGTAATGTGGCACTATATAAAATGCAAGGATTATTATTGTATAGAAACCTGTGGCTGTCAAATCCAGACACATTAAATCCATACAAATGATACAGTTATACAGCATCCCAAATAGATGGAGGAAGTGTGGTGGAGATGAGCTAAGAATGGGAATACACACACAAGAATTTTAAAACTGCCGTGGGGTGAAAAAGGAGATGGCTCATGATATTGAAAGGGCGACAGAAAGGCAAAATTACTGCACTTAGTAGGCAAAGGATCAAAGATGAAATTTGAATGTCAATTCACTAATTAGACTTCACTTTTTATTACAGAGGTCAAGTCACTGAACTCAACCTAATTTCATATGTAGATTTGAGGCACTAGGTTTACACATTTTTCAGCCGAGAAACTGATGAAAAACCACCTTGCAAATGCAACACATCTTGCAGCATTTCTCAAACATTTATATCAAATGTTGTCAATTTGTATGGTGTTCAAGCTTTCAAAGAGTATAATAACAAGCAGGAGATTCTGATATAAACAGCAGCCTCGGGAGATTGCTGAGCAAGACAGATAAACCAAATGGATCTTGGAATAGTTATGCATTTCTTATTTCAAGACATTGAGTTAAAAGTCTAAGATGGCAATCCAAAGCAGTGTTAGGAGGGCCATTCTATGTGAAAATATACGTATTCTTTATAGGTATAATTGTGACTTTTATTGCTCCATTCACACTTAAAATAGTTTTGAAAAGTGTAAATTCAAGCTTTGGAAACTTTTCTTTCACCAACTGGAATTGTAATATGGAAACAGCTAGGATACTCTTCATAGCTTTATTAATAATAATAAAAAATATTATGCTTGCATTTGATATCGCATTTTTCTTGTTTTCTGGACATCTCAAACTGCTTTACAGAATATACTGTAAAGTGAATATACTGTAAAGTGAATTGACTGTTCATTTGTGGGCGAAATGCAGCAACCAACGCAAAGCGTACAGCAGTGTCCCACAAACAGTCGTAGACTGAGTGACCAAATTATTATTGTTCTTTTTTGAGGGATTATCATTAGGCATGTGAAGTAAGAAAACTTGCTCAATGTTTTGCCCTGGCTGGGATTCGAAACCCATAAACATAAATGTTCACACACAAAAATGATGTCTGTGAGCATGGTGAATTTGTAGAAGTCCCAAACTGTTTTCAGAGAACGGTTTATTTATGTTTTATTTATGTAAACTGGAAGCAGTAATATTTTACAAACATGAGCAAATGAAATTTGTTGGGAGACATTAAACCTTTTTTGTAAATATGTTCAGTTTGTGGAAAAAAATCAGCGTGGTAGGGGAACAGAGAGAAAACGATGCTGGGAGAAAAATATACTATACTAGATTATGCATTTTTGTCTATGATCTAAATTCTCATTGCTTTAGAAACTGTCCAAAAGTATTAAAATTCATAGTCATGCAGAATTTTGCAAAATTTCTGAGGTTAATCTTAAATTGGTCCTCCTGATTGGCTCAGGTCAGCCCCTTCACATATCAAGTACTGGCAGAATTAACCTCCATGGTTGTACCCTCCACCTCATCAAGCCAGTCATGAATCTAGGTGCCTTGTTCTATCCTAAACTGTCTTTCCTCCCCCACATCCAAGCCATGACCCGCTCTGCTTCCCTCACCTCCACAACATTGACCCACTCTGCCACTATCTCACTCCCTAGGCCACTGAAGCCCTCATTCATGCCTTCATCACATCCAGGCTCGACTACGCCAAAAACCTGCTTGATGGCCTTCCCAATTTTTCCCTCCATAGGCTGCAGATCATCCAGAACTCTGCAGGCCATGTCCTCTGCAGCTCCAAGCTCCACAACCCCATCCCCATTACCACCCGACTCCATTAGCTCCCCATCACGCAGAGGATTCAATTCAAGATCCTGGTCCTCACCTTCAAAACCCTCTACGGCCTTGCCCCACCCTACCTTTGTGACTTCCTAACCCCCTACCAACCTGCCCATTCCCTCCGCTCAGTGGGCTTCGTCCTGCTCCATGTCCGCTGACCCACCCACCCCACCACCAGCAAGTGAGCCTTCAGCCACTCTGCTCCTAATCTCTGGAATTCCATCCTACAGTCCCTCCGCCTTGCCCCCTTCATAGCTTCCTTCAAGTCCTGTCTCAAGACCCTCCTATCGGTCCCATCGGGCACTACAAATCCACCCCTTTCTCTCCACCCTGTCTGATCCCAACCGCAGCTCGGGTCTGAAACATTGACTGTCCAGCACTAGGGTCCGGCGATATATCGATATATCGCTAAAACCCGACATAATTTTCATATAGATACGCCGATACAGGCATTTCAAAAATATTGATATATCGAAAAAGTCGATATATCGAAAAAATCAGGATGCGCGCACACTGAACCACAAGACCCAGAATGCTCATCTCTATACACAATGCACAGACCGAGGTGCAAAGCCGCCATATTGTATTCATAGTACTCGAATACAATATACAGGTATGCAAGGGGGTGGCGGGGGGGGGGGAGAGAGACGGCTGGGAGTGGAGGGGGGTGGGAGAGAGACACGGCGATGGGGGGGTGGGGGCAGAGAGGGACGGCGGCGGGGTGGTGGGGGGGTGGGGGGAGAGACGGGGTGGATGTGATAGTATTCAGATAGATAGATAGAGATGGGGGGGGATGTGAGAGAGGATAGAGACACAGAGACACGACAGAAAATCACAGAGATGGAGAGAGTGAGTGTGAGAGACACAGAGAGAGAAAGATATTTACCTCCTGATGAGATAGGCCCTGGATGTGCACGCACCTCCGAATGCGCGTGCACCTCCAAATGCGCATGCACCTCTGAATGCACACGCACCTCCGAATGCACGTGCACATGTGCAGTACGAAAACCCCGAAAATATTGATATTTCGGTATATCTCGATATGAGCCCATCGATATCTCTAAATCTGAAAATTTCCATATCGATGGACCCTATCCAGCACCTTGGGACATGCTCCCAACGTGAAAGGCACTATACAAATGTAATTTTGTTGTTGTTGTTACACTCATTGCTTAATATTCTCTCCTTCTTTTGAGAAAATACCACAATAATTCAGCTGCAGAGCTTCCCTGCACGCTCAAACCTGTCATGCAACGTGTTACATTACCTGACAAGTATTAAACTTAATGTTTTTACATTTTGACAACCTACAACACAGACACACTGAATAAAAATCATTACTTTTTGAACATTCTGAAGCACATTTTGAATCAAAGCACAAATCGAGTGACATACTTCACAACAGTTGGACCAACTCATTAGCAAAGAGACAAATTCCATAAGCCCGATTTACTTGGTCTTGAAATTTCTGTTCTGATCTTTGGATAAGATTAATTTGAAAGAAAAGTACCATTTCATTTTTATGGTTAAAGGTTGCTTTCACTGACCAAAAATGTTCTTTTGATCATTGTAAGATAAAACAACTTAGCTTCTGATGTCTCAAAATGTATTTTTGTAACATCACCTGCATGTCACATCCAATTGATCTGTTGCATGTTAACGCTGAACCATGTCATGATTTGTCGCTGTGCAAGTACCCATATCGAAACATTAATTTTTGGACCCATGCACTGACTGATCACGGTAGTTTTCTTTCCTGTTAAAACATCTTTTTTTTCCAGCACTTTGTGGAAAATTTGCCGTAAGACAGTTTTGTCAACAGTTTTGTCAGTAAGTTGGGGACATGCATTATTCCTACATTACCTAAATCAACCTCCTGTGATGGTCTTGGTTTTCCAGTTCCTAAGCCAGGCGAGTCTACAATATTCCTCGGCACTGGTGATTCCAGACCAGTTAACTTGGCTCATCAGTAGGACTTGGAGAGGAAGATTGGGGGCAGAGAATCCTCCCACTCAGCTCCTGCAAGCTAAAGCCCAAATGGGTAGGGTAGTCCCAGCTGAACCAGCAACGAGAAGCTTTCCAGGCAGTGTTTACAATGGCAAGATAAGTGGTTTTAGCTGGTTAAATTCCAGCATTCGCCCCAAAACGAATTAGGGTCCCAAAACCTTGAATTCTGCCATCCAATGTGTAATACTTCAAAATTATGTAAATAGGTAAATCCCTTTGTGGAAGGAGTAGGCTTTTCATTGCAAACGGGAGTTTCAATATCTAGGTTGCATATATGGAACTCTGTCTAGTTTGGATATTCTTAAAAATTATCACGTATTTCTGCATGCATCAGACACTCAGCTAAATAAAATAACGTAAGTAATGGAAGGCAGGATATTTATCTCGCATAAACACTGCTTTTCTGCAGTAAGAAGCAGCAGAAGTAAGAAACCCACACTGCTGCTTAGGCAAACTTCCACTGAGAATTATGAGTGGATCATCTGATCACTATGCAAGCCCCCTTGCTATTTGTTTTTCTAAGCTTCTAAATTTATTATTCAAGTCTACCATGAATTACTCATGTGTGTTGAAAAAGCATTCTAACAGGAACAATACAGTGGAACCGATGGAAGCAACAGGAAAAGTCCCTGGGGATGTAGAATGCCTCTCTCGCATTGGCCTACTGCACAAAATGAAGTTTATAACCACAGGGTCTTTTTCTGGCACTCAAGCCACTTTAGATCAATTTTTTCCAATTCCAATTTTTTTTTAAAACTACATTTCTAGAGTTTGTTTAATTCATCATATTTTGAGTTTATAGCACTGGTCAATCCTTAGACTGCAGGCAAACCCCAAACATTCTATCACCATATGCTATATGTGATGATACTTAGGAACAACAACAACAACATTACGCTTGTATAGCACCTTTCACATCAGGAGAACATCCCAAGGCGCTCAAGGAATACTTATTTGAATGTCTATACTCACCCGCTCTAAGCTTCGCCTTCCCATTACCCCTGTCCTTGTCAGACTTCACTGGCTCCCTATCCCAGAGAGGATCGACTTCAAGATCCTCACTCTTGTTTTCAAATCCCTCCACTCCTCTGCACCACCCTATCTCTCTGATTTCCTCTCCCCACAACCCAGCACCCACTGCCTTCGCTCCTCTGGGTCTAGCCTCCTCCATGTCCACCGAATCTTCCACTCACCCTCGGCGACCGTGCTTTCAGCCACTATGCCCCGAGGCTTTGGAACTCCCTTCCTAACTCCCTTCGCTTCGCACCCCCTCTCTTCCCAGTTTCAGGTCACAGCTGAAGACCTTTTTCTTCGACCGGGCTTTTGGTCACCTTTTTACCCCTGCCCCTGGCTCGGTCCTGGGATCCACTATTGTAAAGTGCTTTGAGACGCCGTCCGGCGTGGAGGGCGCTATATAAATCAAAGTTGTTGTTGCTGTTGTCTAAATTTCACAATGCTCATTTCTTGAGATAACAGAACAGGATTATTAAGAGTTGTCAGCCACCCTTTGAAGCTCTGCTGCCACCAAATAAATGTCAAGCTGTTGTGGTTAAAGTGCGACTTTTTGTGCCTGCTTATACTGTAGCTATTATTGCTGCATGATTTTTTAAAAAGCTGGAAAGTGCAAGGTGACGGGACAGGGATTGGATGAATTCATTATAATCAATATACAATTAGAAAAGGCGAGTTACTTCTTCAACACTAGTCAATAACATTTCTGAAATACTTTCTGTTCTGAGATCAATTCAAAGATAATTTGAGAAGAGAATGAAGAGAATCTTGACAGGGCACCAATCGATAGCCGTTAATTTAAAAGCTACACATTTTCCAGGTTGATACATATGGTGTTTTTATCTGAGATAATTACCATTTTCAATTAATTGACAGATTACATTACTTGTCAATTGAATAGGTGACTAACCTCAGACAACTATCGGCTATTAGCCAAGGCAGTCAATGATAGTTGTGCGATACAAGTCAAAGATTGCCAATACAGCATGATTGATGAAATGTTGTATTATGCAATGCTAATAATATTATGGAGAAGGAAACTTCCTTACCAGAATTTAAGAGAAAGTAGAAGCTGTAGCAATATACAGTAAAAGCCCGTTTATCTGGCACCCTCGGGACCTGGCCAATGTCGTTTAAAGCGTGTGCCGGATATTCGGCCGAAAACACCCCCCCAAAAATGTTAATGCATTTTTCCAGAAAAATTCCGGTTAATCGAATGTGGACTTTTTTTTTATGTGCTAGTTATCCAAAAGTTACAGTTGATCGGGTGCCAGATAAACAGGCTTTTACTGTACTCAAAACATTAAATGCATAGCAGTAAGAAGTAGATTAATGTTTCAGACACAATCCTGTATCATAAGTGATACAGTGAGCTGGGGCATGTCTAATGGGGTTAGACATTAGGCTGGGGTTTATTAAATAAGGAATCTGAGTAGGGACTCCTTCCGGGAAACACAAGTATATCATGCATGACCCTAAATCCATGGGAGCTCAGATCCCCAATTAAATTGTATCGGAATAAAATTTCCAAAATTCATTAAGTAAGAATTTCCATTTCATATCAATGCATTTTGGTCTGCAATAAAATGTTTAATTTAGTTCCAGTAAAAAACATTGTACCTGGAAAATTTAGATTGATTGGTACTCTTTATTCAAGGTATATGTCATTATTTAAAATTATGAAGTTAAAGAGTCCTAGCATAAATATTTTAGCATTTATTTAAGCCTTCAATGCTCTTTTAATTTTATGACAAATATCAATCGAGGCAAAGGCTTCTTCAATTAAATAATGATTCAAATAGAATCTGTACATTGCTGTGGCTTCTTAAGCTTTATAACAAAATAAACAAGAGTAAACAAGATTTTATTACTCACTCTCAGCCATCTATGATTCTCCATATATAATTTATCATAGCTTCTACGTACTGTACTCAGTTTCACACAGACCTCCTTGAACCATAGAACACCGATCACTACCACAGGTGAAAAGGTCAGTTTCTTTTACAAAAAGACCTACTCATCTTAGCAATAATTGAGTTCTTCACAGAACAGCGACTGGTGTGTAACCTTGTGACTTGTGGGAAAGATGGTCTCACCAGAAGAGAACTCATAAATAACATATCATATTGTTCATTTATTTCCATTGATATACAGTGGGTCCACCTCAAATATGTTGAACACGAAAAAAAAAATCAAACCACTCTGTCTTCAGAAACAATTTGAGGTTGATGGTTTCCTGTCAGATATTCTTCCCATACCAGCAAATGTTTTTAAAATAAACATACTTTTGCAACCTTTCGTAACACTTTGACATCTACCAAATTTCCAAATAAAATCCTTAGAAGTCAACGGATGCCTGTCAATTTGTGCTGCATGTTATGGAAACTTGTAAAAGTAACTAATTCATAATTACACAATGCTTTCTCGGGGCCACTCTCTTTGTATAAATGACACTTAATGAGTGTAATCCCCCAAATCACAAGGTTACACCTATTGGATACGATAGGACTTTGCATATATTTATTTTCTCTTGGATGTGAGTATTGATTTTAAACTTGTACTTTTATCAAGAGAGAAAAGTTACTTTTTTGTCTATGCACACAAGATTGCGGTCAACAAATTATCACTCAAACAACATGATCTTGGGAAGTAATAAGTACTTCAGATCCAAACTGGTAATCAGCAATAAGCAAGTACTAATTGTTAATATAATCGTATGTTATAATATAATTGTTGTTATAATCGTATGCTCTAGCTTTTCATCACTCAATAATGGGCTAAAAAGATTGAATTAAAGACAGCATCCTCTGAATAATATCAGAAAGTTTAATCCACACAAGTGGAAATTTAAGATAACACAATGTCTTAGCCGCACATTTTGGGTGCTGCCATTTTCCATAAAGTAGACGGAAGGTTAAATTCAAAACATTTTAAAAGTATTTCTTATATAAGGAACAGAGCATGTTTAGTCAATTTTTATTCCATTATTTTGAAAAGTTAAATCAAGTTTATCTTTTTTTTCAAAATAGGAGCATGTTTAGCTTATTTTCATAGTTTATTAAAGTTTGGATAACTTTTTGGTTCCTTCTTTGAATCACATTTTGTATATTTTCTGAAAGTTATGTTCCAAAATGATCTAATTAGAGCTTAAAATGTAGGGAGTGCAATATAGATCAGGGCTGAGAAAAACATCCAGAAGCAAATAGCTTGGCTACCGAGATGACCTTGAGGAGGTGTTTTCAGCAACACATCAATTCACAATTCTGCAGTATAAATGGAGATGCTGTGAATACATTTGGGCTATATTCAGAAATTGATCATCCAGGACATTTAATGGACCCTTTTCAATGTTATTAAAGAGCCAATAATATAAACAGATCTTTGTTATTGAATAAAACTAGTTAGTGGAGTTGTATATAAATCACATTTCCTGCTCATAATCACTATCTGGTATAAGCAAAATGAAACTTTCAACAGCACAAAATATGAGATACCAGCAAACTTTTAACACCTTGGATTATTTCTGGCTTTGCAAATTTGACAATTATACCAACCATTGTGGCTACTTGTGAAATCATCACTAATGTCCCCTGCTGAAGTGATGCACTATGCCCTGAAAATGCAGACTTGCAGAATACACCTGGCATTGCATGTCCCAATCTCAGAGGTGACCTAGCTATACACAGCACAAAGTCAGTACAACTATGTAGGGTCCGGCGATATATCAATATATCGCTAAAACCCGATATAATTTTCTTATCGATACGCCGATATAGGCATTTCAAAAATATCGATATATCGAAAAGTCGATATATCGAGGGAAAAAATCAGAATGCACGCACACTGAACTACAAGACCCAAAATGCTCATCTCTATACACAATGCACAGACCGAGGTGCAAAGCCGCCATATTGTATTCATAGTCCTAGAATACAATATAGAGGTTTGCAAGGGGTGAGGGGAGAGAGACGGCTGAAGGGGTGGGGGGGAGGGGGAGAGAGACGGCTGGCGGGGGGGGAGGGGGAGAGAGACGGCTGGGGGTGGGAGGGGGAGAGAGATGGCTGGGGGGGGGGGGAGAGAGAGACGGCGGGGGGGGGGGGAAGGGGGAGAGAGACGGCGGGGGTGGGAGGGGGAGAGAGACGGCTGGGGGGGGGGTGGGGGGGGCGAGAGAGACGGTGGGGGGGGGGTTGGGTGGGAGAGAGGGATGGCGGCAGGGGGGGAGGGGGGGGAGGAGAGAGAGACGGCATTGGGAGTGGGGGGAGAGACGGGGTGGAAGTGATAATATACAGATAGATAGAGATGGGGGGGATGTGAGAGAGGAGAGAGACACAGAGACACAGACAGAAAAACACAGAGATGGAGAAAGAGAGTGTGAGAGACACAGAGAGAGAAAGATATTTACCTCCTGAGAAGATAGGCCCTGAATGCGCGCACACCCCGAATGCGCCCGCACCGCGAATGCGCGTGCATGCGCAGTACGAAAACCCCGAAAATATCGATATTTTGGTATATCTCGATATGAGCCCATCGATATATCTAAATCGGAAAATTTCCATATCGACGGACCCTACTATCCTGTAACGCAAAAGAACATCATCACAACTGAATAAAGATGGTTGCCTCACATCACTAGGTAAGTATAATGAGGCAATGCATATTCTAAGTCCTGCAACAACCCACAATACATGTTGAATCAAATAGCTGACTTCATATTACACTTGGTCAACTTTTGATTGTGCTAGTAAGGAGTTGGAAAATACAGACAGATTTATGCCCTAATTTTATTCTGTTTAGAATGATGTGCTCATGGCATCAAAACCCACATCTCATCAAGGTATTACAGAGTCATTATCTTTTCCATGGATTCCACCAGGTAGACTAGTTTGAGCACCATCATTATTTGGCAACTGCCTTTTTAGAAAACATTTAGTGCTATTATTAGGAGATAGAAGATTAACCTGGATCTAGATTTACTTTATGAAGATTGCATTTTACAGCATCCAGAATCAAATAAATTGTTGAGTTCAGTCTTTGCAGTTGGTTTTCTGTTGGCCTTCAAGGATCTTACAGAAAAATTGCTTCAAATTCTAAACTCTCTGATGGTATGCCACCCTCCATGGTAAGTGAAAGTTGTTGTTGTTGTAAGGCTGTATAAGAACTTGCTAAATTCTGCATGCTATAGAATGCTACATAGAATAAATCTAGATACAAGTGAAATTTCTCTGCATAATTTCTTCCCAGGGTTAAATTGTACCCACAATTTTCACTTCAAATATTAATCTCAACTGGTCTGTCGGCCTCAGTTTCTCCAGTGTATCTCTAATGGACACTTATAGACGATTAGTATTGGCAACCCTGTGAAACAGAAATGCTGTTCGCCTTAAATACTGGATAATAAATTCTACTTTTGATGTAATTCAAATTACTTTCCTCTGTGCTCAATGAGCTAGGATTGTTCACTTCAAGAATCAATGATGCAAAGCAAATTGAGTCTAACATAGGTACATTCTCTGACCAGGAAAGAAGGCAAACAATCCAGAATTTTCCATAAAAATATCATGCAAAATGCCTAGAAAACAAAATCCTGTACATTGTGACAAAAATGAATTGTTCTATGATATCCTCCAATATGCGACTCAGGTGAGATTTGGAACCGATAACTTGGGAATGTCAGGGAAGAGAAACTATGTTCTTCCAACAGCAATGATGCAATACAACAACAACAACAAAATTACATTTATAGTGCACCTTTCACGTCGGGAGGATGTCCCGAACACAATACAATACAGAATAGACCATTGAGAACTATTTCATCTATCTTAGATTAATTAGAAATAGAGATCCTTGGGAAAATGTTGAAGAAAATGTGGACTTCTGTTTGTTTTTGTATATTCCACCTGATTTGCAATTGCAAGTATACAGTATACTTTCAGCTTTCTGAAAATGAGTCTGCAAGGAAATGCTAAATGTCAAGTGAGGTGAAAATGACATCTCCAAGGAACAGTCAACTTATTCACACTCATGCACATTTCAAAACAACAATAAGAACCATTATGCTTCTGCATGAAAAGCACATACCGCACCATAATAAACTGACAACAGTTTACATTCTGCGCCAAATGACTGGAGATTTGCTCTCAACAAAAAATAATTTCATTCTAAATCAGAAAGAAAATGTCATCACTATTTTAGGCATGCTCATAATCAGATCTTAAAATTGTCTAAGTATAATACAATATTTATGCATTTACATTCCTATAATTTTACATAGTATATTTTATATATCAGGCATATTTTAAACATTTCTTGTGTTAACAAGAACAAGAATCGTTACCATTCCTGTAGTATAGGAGAGGGTTCCACTATCATTTCCTACCTTGTGTATTCCCAAATATACAAATAATCTGTATTTAGTCAAAGGGAGCTTGATGTCTTCTAGAAATGTAGAAGATTGCAGGAGGGTGAAATATAGGTGGTAGCAATACAACACACAAGATATTGATTATATACTAGTAAGTATATTGCATTCAGTTTTCTGTATCCTGTTACAGAGAAGATAACAACTTGCATTTAAATAGCACCGTTCACAAGTAGTAGGGTCCTGGAGCATAAGAAGAGTGTATAATGCTGATTGACTCGAAATGAAATCAGTGATAAAGAGCCTATTTGGATTTGCAATATTGGGAATATTTCATTGATTACTGATTAAAATTGATTTCTGTCACTCAGGGCTCTGTCCTTGGTCCCCTCCTCTTTAATATTTAGATGCTACCAGACCCATTATATCTGCGGACATAGGGTTAACTTCCACATGTATGCAGATGATACCCAATTCTATCTCTCTGCCTCCATCCTCAAATACCAAGACCACTACGTCCTGTTGGTGTGTCTGTCAGTCAGACATCAAGTTCTGCATGAGAGCCAGTTGAATATTGACAAGACCCAAGCTATTCTGCTTGGCTCCTGTCAGTGCCTTCACACCTCACGCGCTAGCAGCATCACTATTCATGAGTGCACTCCACCTCACCAAGTCAGTATGGGACCGTGGTGTCTTGTTTGACCCTCAATTGTCTTTTAAATCCCGCATACGTACCATGATCCGCTCTGACTTCACCCACCTCTGCAAGATTGCCACCTCCACCACTTCCTTTCCTCTCAGGCTGCTGAGACCCCCATCCCTCCTTTCATTACATTCTGACTCGACTACACAAACTCCCATCTTCCCAAGTCTTCCATCCACAAGCTGCAGATTATTCAGGACTCTCCTCTGCCACAGTAAGCTCCTTGACCTGATCACCCCATCTTTGCCTGGCTTCAATAACTCCCTAACCCAAGGGATAGAGCTCAAGATCCTTATCCTCACCTTTAAAGTCCTCCATGGTCTTGCTCCTCCATACCTCTGTGACCAGGCTGTCTTCTCTATGTCCCCAACTCTGCTAACTCCATCATTAGCAGTCAGACCTTCAGCTTTCTGATCCCATCCTCTGAAACTTCATTCCAGAGCTCTTCTGCCTCCTTTGCCTCCTTCAAGGCCAGTCACAAGACATTTCTCTTTGACTGTGGATTTGGTCATCTCTCCACCGCAACCCCTCCTTCCACCCCTCTTGTGTCTAAACCCCAGCTCTAAACCCTAAATTATCTAGTGCTTGAGAAGTCTTTGTGATGTCAAAGTGCTATATAAATAATAATGCTTGCATTTGATATAGTGTCTTATCATGCCTTTGATACTTCTCAAAGTTCCTTCGCAATTTGTTGTGGTTATTCTTGTATTATTAATCTCTCTGCTGTTTGTTGGCCAACAATGGTGGTGGAAAAGGGTCAAGGGACATACAGCAGGTGTGAGCTAGCTGAAGGAAGAGGGCAGGTGGATGACTGGGTTGCATACGAGGAGTTCGGAGAGGTAGCAAAGTGCTAAGATTAGGTATGTGAGGGTGACTATCTTGAAATCGATCCTAGCTCAACATCCTGCATTCATTAAACAACAACAAAATTACATTTATAGAGCGCCTTTCACGTCGGGAGGATGTCCCAAGAGTTTTAAACAAGATTCACGCAAAAAACCAACAGCTTCTAATGAAGATGTCATGGACCCGAAATGTTGACTTACTTTCCATTCTCCATAGATGCTACCTGACTGTCGAGTCTTCCCAGTTTTTTGTTTTTGTTGCAGCCTCTTGTTGTCAGACAACATTCTTATGATTGAAGACATCCTCTCTCTCCTTGGCTTAACATTAGCCTCTGCCACTGTTAAATGCTCCTTTGACAGGCTTAGGATCTATACTTTATATTCATATCCATTCACAATTTGTCCAACATGTTAAAAAGTTAATAACAATCCGTGTATCTGATACAGCGCCTTGCACAATGCCATGATGTCTCAAAGCGCTTTACAGGATTTATAAGTGTAGCAATTATGTACGCAAATGTAACAACCTATTTGCGCACAGAAATGTCATACTAACCACAGCCTCAGCATTTATTGTTACAGTTATCTCCAGCTGCGAGATATTACTCTGCAAACTTATAAACGAAACAAGTTAACGCCGGATACTATATTTGCTAATGAAGACCCAAATGTAATGTTGTACCATAACAAAATTTGGTGGTGCAAATGAATACTTTTTTATTGTGCTTTTCATTTGTACCAAAATGGGAGTCCTAACTCAGTTATTAGAGCACTTGCCTTACAAGTGTGAGACCTGTGTTCGAGTCCAGGCAGGTCAGGGTGAAACCTTGGGCAAGTTTCCTTACTCCACATGCCTAATAATAATCCCTCCCCAAAAAAACCCACAATAATAAATTGGTCATTTCAATCCACGACTGTTTGTAGGACTCTGCTGTACACAATTGGCTGCCGTGTTTTGCCCACAAATATACAGTCAATTCGCTTTACAGTATATTCTGCAAAGCGCTTTGAGACACCTAGAAGACGTGAAAAACGCTCTATCAAATGCAAAGAATATTATTATATTATTATTTATAGTGACTCACATAGCAAATTTGTTGCAAATTGCAGCTAGCATTACATCGGGCATTGGAAATGAACAACTTACAGTTATAGAACACATTTGATATAATACAATGCATAATATCCACCTGCTATTATGATTATCCATGACTATTATGATTGGGAATGTAATACTGTAGTTGGTTTATTATTATGATTATTATTATTAAATGGGGCACTGTTTACATGCTTAATGAATTTCCTTAGTAATGAATGGAGCTAAGCACGGTGTACTAAACACAGTATACAACAGCAATCCTGTATAGACTGCAGCTGGCACAAAGAAGTCACTGGCAGAAATCGCTGGGAACAATCAGCAGGTCATGCAGTATCTATGGAGAAGAAAAGTGAGTCAACGTTTCGTGTCCACGACCTGCTGAGCGTTCCCAACGATTTCTGTTTTTGTTTCAGATTTCCAGCATCTGCAGTATTTTGTATTTTTGTTACAAAGAAGACAACCTTTAACCTCTTATAGGAAGTGAAGCATTGCATTGAGTTAGCCACTTCATTCAGTAATCACATTCTGCAAGGATATAGATTTCCAAATAATGTTATTGTATTAATGTCCCCAGTATTAATTTTCTATTCCAAATAGGCAACATGTTATAAGTACATTCAGTAAATGTTTTATGTCAATATCAATATTGAAAAAAAAGTTTAAGCACTTTTCTGCATGAAATGATCAGATGTGGATTTGTACCCCTAAATGTCCACATAATTGTTTATGTACCATTCTCAACTGGTCTGTTGTGATGAGACAAGAGGAATTACAGGTCAAGTCAACCTTGGCTATTCCAGTGCACCTCTTGATATACACAGGTTATTATTGTCAGTAGGATGAGACCAGATTCAATTCCAATTTTCTTGGCTGGAAACAAAGTTTTTACTCCATTTAAAGGTGTACCTGTCCGTTACAAAATTATTTTTCCTATTGCATACACTGTTGAGACAGATTTGTGTTGAAAAATAGATATAAAACACGGCTTTAAATTATTTCATTAAATTTTGGAGTAGTATCAGCTCCAGATGTTTTTCCACTCCTGCACAGTACCACTGTCGGGTAGTCTCAGTGGATATCATACTCTTTCATCAACTGTGGTTTTGGCAGCTCTGCTCTGGGATTTCCTTGACACATTTATGTTGCTTCGAGAATACATTTTACACAAAAATTCTAGCATAATAAGGAAATTTGTCCAAATTCTTCAAGCAAAGCCTTTTGTTTGATGTTTGAAATTTGGTTGGTGATCACACTGCTGATATTATTCAAACAGCATAGGTTAAGAACAGTTTGCTTTGACATCATCACCTAAGTTAATCTGTTTTGTAAATGTTCTCTTGTGCATACTTGAATATTTTCCAAATACAATTTGTTAGTGTTCACACAATAAATAATAAACATGTCAAGACTGCTTTTCTCAAGTTACCAAATTCAGCTCATTTATAATTTTCCAATGCAAGTGTGCTTTTTAATCACACTTTAGAACTGTTAATTTTAACAGTTGACTTAATATCCATCTATAAGCATTTTGTCAAGAAAAAGTACTGAAAAATAATTTGCATAAATTGCCCACCTGCATAATGAATAAATCATTGGCACAACCTTATGAAGATTGAATTGTATTTATGAATGACAAATGGCAAATATGTTCTATTAAAGTTAGAAATAAATTTAGCGAGGTCCCCGGTAATGGCATGAATTAATCATTCTGTGCACCTGCTGACACTTTTGCATCAAGAATCACTGAGAAAAAACTTCAATTAGAGTGTAATTCAAATATTAATATGAAAGTGCAGGCAATCAATTTAACACTGGAGGTACATATTAAATTAGATAAAATCCCTAGTGTGTCCCCAATAAAAGCTGTACCATGCCTACAATAATATCTGCAAAATACTTGTTCCACAATATAAATAATAGAATAAAATCTGATGAACCTTTTAATACCCTGGAAACCCTATGATGAAAATACAGTGTTTATTTAGAAACATCGAAAATCCATTTGGTCTGACAAGCCTATTACTTTTTGATGGAACTTTGCCACCGTTT
The DNA here is from genome assembly GCA_035084275.1 of Hydrolagus colliei. Lineage (NCBI taxonomy): Eukaryota > Metazoa > Chordata > Chondrichthyes > Chimaeriformes > Chimaeridae > Hydrolagus > Hydrolagus colliei. Next base: position 963,810 of record JAYJKW010000529.1, read on the forward strand.
ATACATCATCTTATCACATCCTTCAATAACTTTCTTTCAAGCAATAACTTAGGAACTTGTGTATATATCTATTTAGCTAGTAACATATTACACATATCTATAACCTATTATTCATAGAATCATAGAATTTTACGGCACAAAGGGAGGCCATTTGACCTATCTACTCTGTGCCGGCTCTTTGAAAAGAGCAACTCAATCCCACTGCCCAGCTCTCTCCCCATAACCTAACAGACCTGTTCTCCCTAAATAAAGATCTAATTTTCTTTTAAAAGCTGTTATTGAATCGGCCTCCACCACATTTTCAGGCAATGCATTCCAGATTCGAACAACCTGTTAAGTAAAAACATGTTTCCTCAGCTCCACTCTGCTTTGTTTTGAAACTATTTTAATTCTGTGACCATGAGTCACAGATTCACCCACCAGTGGAAACCGTTTTTTCCTTATTCACCCTGTCGAATGCCCTCATGATTTTATAAACCTCTATTAGGTCTCCTCTCAACCTTCTCTGTTCCCAAGAGAATAAACCTATCTAGCCTTTTCCCATAGCTGAAGTCCCTCAATCCTAGTACCATTCTAGTAAACCTTCCTTGCACCCTTTCCAATGCCTTAACATCCTACCTATCGTGTGAATTGGACACAGTACTCCAGCTGAGGCCTAATCAAAGTTTTATAGAGGTTACTCAGGACTTCCTGACTTTTGTACTCTTTACCCCTATTTATAAAGTCTAATAGCCCATATGCCTTCTTAATGGCTTTGTCTACCTGTCCTGCCACCTTCAAAGAGTCACTAACACAAATCCCCTGGTCTCTCTGTTCTCTCAGACCCCTTAAAATTGTACTATCTAGCCTATATTGCCTCCACTCATTTATTCTCCCAAAATGTATCACCTCACACTTCTCTGTATTAAACTTCATCTGCCATGTGTCTGCCCACTTTACCATTTCATTATAGTGTATCTTCTTGCAGATGGTTACTATTCTCCTCACTATTTACTATTCTCCCTAACTTAGTATCATGTTGTAAACTTGGAAACCGTGCTCCCTACACGCAAGTCCAGATCATTAATATATATTAAAAAGAGCAGTGTTCCAAAACCGATCGTTGGGGGACGCCATTGCACACTTCTATGCAGTCTGAAAAACAGCCACTCACCACAACTCTCTGCATTCTGCCTCACAGCCAGTTGTGGATCCATGCTGCCACTGTCCCTTTAATGCCGTAGGCCTCTATTTTCCTAATAAGCCTCTCATGTCTTTGTCAAATGCCTTTTGAAAGTCCATGTGAACTACATCAACTGCACTACCCTCGTCCATCCATTCAGTTATCTCATCGAAAAATTCGAACAGATCTGTAAGGGAAGATTTACCTTTAACAAATCCATGTATACAAGTATCTTATTCCTAATGTATGCCAGCTGGTACTTGAAAGGCAAAAGGACAGACATATCTATTTGAAAAATTCATTATTTGGCATGGCAAAACAATCTAAAATGACAGAAACTTAAAACATTTTTAATCAGCTAATAATATTTTACCTTTTTGCTTTGCATCAGCTGATACCACCTCCCTTTTCCTAATTGAAATGTAATGTTTTGGTTTGAGTACGAAACCAACCAACAGGTATACATATAAAGACGCACATAATACATATTCCTCTGTGCAAATTCTCAAACATTAACTTCAAATACAGTATAGGAGAAGACTGAATAGAAAATAGCTTGGGTGATGGCCTTCCTTATCACTCTCCTACTCAATATTGTTTCAGTCTTCCTCATCAGCCCAATCTGTTTCTTCCTACTCAACTCCCAGTAGTGTTCTCAAAACTGCTGATGTACCCAATTCTGTCCAGGAACATCTAAATATTTTTTGTTAAAGCAACAGTGCTGACATTTATGGTCCCACAATAAGAAATACTGTAAATATGTAGAAGTCATCATAAGATAAAAGCTGTTTCATTACCAAACTAAAAGGTGTTTAAAAGATAGTGATTCAAAACGTGGTCATGTGATTGAATTCAGTCTGAAATCTTTGTCTGTACACTGAATTAACCATTGTTTTCTTAGTGGTGATTTGGCTTCACATTGTCTTGAAACGAATGTAATGATTTATGTTAATGATATTATTGCAATGTGATTTTTAAGAAGATACATTGCTTATACAGTGCAAAAAAAGTCAGATTCGGTAAGATGTTTTACTGGAATTTCCTGTGGATTGAAACAATAGAATTGATTTCCACTGCAAAATGTCATTTGATCACTGCTTATGAAAAGCAAAGAAGAAAGGATCCAAGGTGCAAAGTCATACGGAAAAAAAAAACAGATTTGTGCAGTTGTTTAAAAAAAATTATAAAATTTATGAATTGGAAAAATGCAAAAGAACCTCATCAGTTGGGTTATCATGCCTCTTGTTGCTAATATTTAACTCACCATTTGATTTGCTTTGCTCAGTTTGTTGTTAAATGTTTGCCCTGATAGGAAAGATATCTCTCAGCCCAATTGAGCCTTCATGGGCCTCAAGATATTTCAGATTAAGAAAAACCTTCCTCGTGACAAAAGTACACGGGGTGAAGCTCAATCTCACTTTCATGTAGTCTTTGCTCATTGCAGTTTTTCCTCTCACTTTAAAGTACCATTTGAGTCATATAATGAGTTGAAATAATAGGATTTGAACTGTGATTTGAAGTGCAATGACAGATTTTGGTGGCAAAATGTCAGATTTTTCAATTTTTTGATAAGAAATGTTGGGGTTCACACCCAATTCTTTTGTAAACACAGGTGGTGGCAAGGCACGTCACAATTTTTTTCTGTACAACAAAAACAGGTAGATTTTCACCACAACTTTTGGATAACAAACTTCAGCAAAAAGCTTTTCAGCTTGAACAATATATTAACAATGCACAGTGCATTTGCAGAAAATTGATTAAACACAAAGTGAGTACAGTGTGTGCTCTGCAATAATTTTGTAGAGACCACAAGATTAAACTGTGCAAGATGTAATACTTCAAGCTTGTGGTGTAAATTATACTCCCTGGTGAATAAATTGAAGCACAATATAAGGGCAACATTATAGAGGTACTCATTACACTGCTGCAGGAGAAAAGGAAGCTCAATTTTTTAGCAGTCACCACACCTTTGAAGCAAGTTATTTCATGAAATGGGTTCAGTTTGTAGATACTGAAAAAAAAATTCTCCATTCCTTTAAGGGATCAATATTCAGTGCTATTGATCAATACAATTATATTGGGCCAAAATAGCTACCACTTGGACATCTAAAAAATTATTTGACATGTTCACCTTGTCAATGGACAAATTCTAGAAAATCTTTTAGACATCAATGCTGGACTGTGTTCAAAATTCCACTTCCCATCACAAAAATTTAAATAAATTGATCTGCAATTAGGTGCACCATGCGCTGGACACCAGTACAGGTAAAAGTATGGTACTATATTGCAAATATGGTATTGAAAATAGTATCCAAATCAGCACGGTGACATTTTACATTGTGGCAATCCACAGAAAGGATGCAAAAGGCAAATGCTTTTCTTGAAAAAAACAATAGTCTCTTGCTTCTTTCCATATCAGGTATTCATCAGTTTTGTTTTGTAATGATTTTTCTCACTTGAATTTGTTTTTACATCATGCAAAAATGACTCGGCGCTTGAGTTGTTTTATTTTTCTCAATAACAATAAAAAGCTTTTCAAATATAGGGGGCAGGCAGCAAATAATTAATTTAAGAATGCTTTGGTCCAGTTAACAATGATGGTACGATAACCAAAATTAGGGAGGGAGACAAATCTGAAAGAACAAAAATGTTACGTTATGTTACATCTCTTTGCAGAGCAGAGATTTGTTGAACCCAGGAAACATAAAGCTTGGATGAAGGTAATATCTGAATAATATCCAAGTTTGAGGGTAATATAAAAATTGAGATCTGAGCAAATAATAAATAGATGCAAAGAAAGATCTTGAACTTTATATCATGTTCTAAAGCACTTCACATAGAATTACTGCAAAGCAACATTTTATAATAAAAATGAATATCCCTTGCGTTTGGTGTAGCACCTTTCTCATCAGCACAGCATCTCGAAGCACTTCACGTGATATAATGTAAAGTGGAGCAACTGCTTATTCTGTAAGCAATTGTGGCAGCCAATTTTCACACATAGATGCTCTACAAATTGCTGTAACATGAATGCCCAATTTTATTTGGGAAATGGCTTGCCATTGTACCAAGGAGAAACTTCCTTCACTTTTTGAACAGTGCCATGAGATCTTCAACATCTATTTGGAACAGGTACCTGAATGCCGCATAGTATATAAAACAGTATATAAAATTGGTGTCATGCAGCTTTCTTTAAGTTGAGATGTTGGCAATTATCAGCTGTTTGGAAAGAGCAACCTCGGGAAAGGCACTGAATCCAGAGGGTGAATGAACACTGAGGATTAAATAATAAGATAATTAGCAATGTTTATTAACTAGTTCCTTGTGTTATTCAACAGAGGAATATCGTCATCTATATCACAATGTGAAATGGTTTACTTTGTACTAAAGTAGATAAAATCAAAAAACAACAATACAATTAAAATAAATTGCCTACATAGCTTATTGAAGCTGGTATTGATAATTGAGTGGAAATTTGTTCAAAGACATGAGAACTCATAATATAATATATTTGTTCAAAGACATGAGAACTCATAATGTAATATTTTATTACACTTAATAATAACACCAAACCCAGTGCTCGTTATAATTAAGATTGATCCATTGAATGATAAATTCCTTTGCTCTGTATCATACCTCAGCAATTCTTAGTATGTGAGAGTGGAATTTTCAAAGAAATGCATGTACTTAAGGTTATTAAGATAAATGAGTAAAAGTAAAACAAGTCTATTTGCATATTTTCAAAGGCTTCTTATCCTCTGCATTTTTAAAAGTTTTCATTTACTTTCTTCCCCTAAAATTTTACTGTTCCATTCACTTTCCCCAAGCTTGCACTTTCTGCAAAGGAGAGCAGAAATTCTTTGTCAGTGTTTTGCAGAATTGGTTAATAAGTGGGCAGAAGTAACACATACTGACTGAACCTTTAATTTCCCCATCTCTACAAAATACATGGACCTTACACTTGAAAGCATAACCTGTGAAGTCTTTTATAATGTCCTTTGGACATGAATGGTACAACATAAAAATGTAAAAATTATTGTGTATTTATCTAGTGATCTCACCAAGTCAAAGTCACACATTTCTTGTTTGGACTTGATACTATATCAGTTTAGATCCCAATGACAATATTCCGTAAGTTGCTGGTTCAAATGAGAAAGGCACTGACTAGCTCTGCTGGAGGTCAACTCCTTTTACTCCAGGAAAGGAGTCTTTGATGTCTGATGCCTCCATATTTTATAGGAGGGAAACCCTAGAGGTCCTTCAACTGATGAGACAGGGGCATTGTAGCAAGGGATGTTCTGGGATTATTGCTATCAAGAGGAACAGTCTTCCGTGACCATGTCTTGTTCTGAATGATGGAACATTTATACTCATCGAATGAACTATTATTGTTCATGGTATTGGACAATACAGAAAGCAAACAAATGTTTTGCTGTACATTTAGCCAAATAGGGGTACAATTATTTAAATATGAAATATGACATAAGAAGATATTAAAATATTAAATTTAACCACTAATCTTGGCAAGTTAGATGTATTAATGGTCTGTTGTGCCTGGGTGGGGGTGGGGCTAACCAACCCCACCCCATTTATTGTTAACCTGTGACCTCTGTCGGAAAAACAACATCCATGGATAGCTTTTCCGGCAGATATGATACCATTTAAATAAATAAATAGATAAATAAATAAATTAATTTAAAATAATAATTTGGTCACTCAGTCCATGACTGTTTGTGGATACTGCTATTTACAATTAGTTGAAGCATTTTGTGCACAAAACACAGTCAATTCATTTTACAGTATATTCTGTGAAGCTTTTTGGGATGTCCCGATGATGTGATAAGGTGCTATATCAAATGCAAAGTTTATTATTACATCATGCGTGAACAGAATTTTGCTGTGATTCCCCCAAATGGTCCAATAGCAATTCAAATTTCTTCATAGAAAATGGCCACTTAAATGAGAAAAAAACACCAGTATTCACAGAATTATACTCCAGAATTTCATTTCGGACAGATTTAGTAAGGGACAAAATCAGAGGAGCACCAAAAATAGACTCAGGACCAGAAATCAGACACTACAAAAACAAACTCAAAGGAAGAGTACATTTTGCAAATGTCAATGATATTAAAGATATTTGCATCACAGCATGCAGTTTTAATAATGAAGGTCAGTATTGCTAACATTGGAGAAAGAACATTGTATATAAAATATATTAAAAAAAAGTAATTTGTCCAACACAGCTTCATCAGTCTGAAATTATGAATTCATCATCTGTGCAACTTTTTGACACTTATATCAGGTCCATCTCTTGTTCTCAACTACTGTTACTTGTGCCACAGAGATAACAAAAAAAAACTCACTGAGTTTCAAAAACATTTAAAAAGACTGACTTATCACACAACTAAAGATTTAATTTATATAGTCTTTCACTCAGGAGGATGGCTTAGGTATCCACATTTTATGCCATCGTTTGGGGCTCTTGAACCACAAATTAATCAACAACAACAACAACAAATTACATTTGTATATTGCCTTTCATGTCAAGAGGACATCCCAAGGCACTGGACAGTCCGGGATTTGGACTTGGGCAGTGGGTTGGGATCAGGGAGGGTGGAGGGCAGGGAGGGTAGGTGGTAGGAGAATGGCCGAAGGCGCAGTCAAAGAATAACGTCTTGAGATGTGCCTTGAAGGAAGCAAGGGAGGAAGTATGGCAAAGGGACTGTGGGAATGAGTTCCAAATGGTGGGGACAGAGAGGCTAAAAGCCCGACCAATTATAGCGGGATGGGGCTGGGGACCTGGAGCAGGATACAGTCTGGTGAGTGGAGCAAGTAGACAGGTCAATGTAGTGCTAGCAGGTCAGAGAGGTAGGAAGAAGAAAGAGAGTGGAAGGCCTTGAAGGTGAGGACAAGGATTTTTAATTCTATCCTCTTGATGATGTGGAGCCAGTGGAGCCGGGTGATGGTGGAAATGATAGGGCCACAGAGCCTGGTGCAGGAGAGGATAGAGCTGCAGAGTTCTGGATGATCTGCAGCTTGTGGAGGGAAGAGTTGGGAAGGTCGACAAGCAGGGAGTTGGCATAGTCAACCCTAAATGCGGGGATGAGGGTTTGGCAGCCTGAGGGGAGAGGCAGTAGCGGAGCTGGGCGTTGTTGCGAAGTTGGGGGAACGGAGAGTGGATCATAGACAAAGTAAACATATATAAATAAAACTGAACTAATTTCATAAACATATCTATTGACTACAAAAGAGGCAATTTTCTAAAGAATGGGAAATCAACAAACTTAATAGTGTAAAGATTCTCAATCCACACACTGAAGTATCGCCTTTATTCTTAGCATCCAATAATTCAATACCCCAAACATTAACCCTATTTGTTCTCCCACAATGCTTTTTTTTTAAACTTCCTTACTTTATTGGTTTCCAGTTAATTGTCTATTTACGCTAAACCAATAGCTCCATGGTCTGTAAGTAGGGGAATTATGTATTTTTAAAATTATTATTATTATTATAAGTGATTCATTAGTCTCACTGGTTCATCTGTCAAATAACAATATCATTATTTGTGGCCCAATGGTATTTGAACTCAGTCTAACATATAGCATTCATTTTGAGTTGTATTTTGTCTAATTTTCTGATCAACTTTTATACACATTTCTGTATTTTACATGTGTTCAGGAAAATGTTTCAATATGTTCTATTGTATGAAAGACACAATACATGTGCAAATTGTTGCTTAAATATTTGTTGTTCAGTTCACGTTTCAGCGTGGCTCTCTTGCCTCAGAAGGTTATGGGATCAATGTCAGGACATTGCTGTGTACAAATTGTCTGCCATGTCTGCCTTCAAATATACTAAACTCTACAACACAATCCTGTGAAGCGCTTCAATATACAGTATTATATATATAATAATGTGAAACACTCTGTATCAAAAGCAAGGATTAGTATTATTAGGATTTCACTATTCAGCAAAGTCTATTTTTCATGCTCAGAGTGAATGGAAGATTTGGTGACCAGGACAGCAGCAAATGTATCTCAGGTTTGACTAGTTCACATACCAGAAGCCAAGTCTGGAAGAACAAAGTCCAAAGCTGTAAAACACAGAAACTCAGAAACGCCTTAACCTTTAATATTCAGGCTACAACTGCACTGTAAGGTATGTTATTAGACCACTGGTAAAACTTGCTGGAGTGCCACAATAATATCAAACTCAGAATATACTGTATATAATTAATTTCAACAGAGGTCTGGTACAATTGATTAGTTTATAGGAGTACACTTTTAGCCACCCGATCCAGTGAATCACTTTAAAGTAATTCTCATAAATTTAAAATACATGATCTTGGCACACCAGGGCTAATTTAAAAGATAAACTCTCAATTAGGATAAATTACTTCAATCAATTCACTAATTCAAGGAAAGCAACATAAGAGTGCTGCTCTGAATTTCAATCCGAGGTGCACTGCAAATATTGCAAGTGACAAAAATCTATACAAAAATATATTACAATAAAAATACTTTGTTGGGCCAAGATAAATATCAGTTTGCTTATTAACTACACAGGTTTCATTCTGAAGTATGCACCCTGCCTCAAAAACTAATAGTACTGTACTTTCTAGACAGGGATGCATCGGCTTTTTTTTAATCATATTGAAAAAATATAGTTCCTTCTGCTCCTCTAAACTTAACAGGTTAAGTCTCCCAACAAACAGAAAGCAGTAGAATCTGCCTGCAGTGCTCAGATGAAGTGAGGATCTCTGCATTCTGTTTTGTTGACCTTTAAACAAGCTTCAAGTATTGCTTGGTGCTGTGTGAACTGAACATCCAGCACACATTCCCCCTGTGCCTTCTATTGCAGATATAGCTCAAGCTGCTCAGCATACTGATAACATTTATATAAAGACCATATAATCAGACTTGTTTTGCATGCATCCCAGATTAAATAAAGTATATTCTCTAAATAAATCTTACCTTTAATGTTGTGTTTTACTGTACTGATATAAAAAAAAGTAATTGCAATGCACTGAGATGAACAATACTATATATAAAATAAACTGTGGATGTGGCTTTAGCTCAGTCACCGAATAAGATGTTTGTTACTTTAAAATATGTAATTTGTTGTTTTTCAAGCAATAAAAATTATTTGTAACTTGCTAGTATGACTACCATTTTGCAACATGCAGAGATTTATATTGTCACAAGCATAAAGCTTCTCCAGAAGCTGCAGCAACTAACAGCACTTGGGCGCAAACAACACAACTCAAGTCTTTCTGACAGCATCAAAATGCAGGTGCCCTATCTCTACATGAAAAGTCAAATACAGTCACAACATAATTAAGTTGTATGCTTCATCACCCGAATGTGAATTATAAGCATTCTATCTGCCTTGTTACTGCAGCCATAATTCTATCAATACCCTGATTCATGAAATGGAGACCAGAATTTTGTACATTACGGCATTTCTGATCACACTAAGCTATGTATGTAGTCTTGACATGTACAAAGGATTATGCATATTATTCCATTGTATTAAGCAGATAGAGTACCATTCAAAAATAATTTTAAAAGTATTTCATTAAAAGGGTAAGTGATGATGAGGAAATTTGAGAAGAAAGAGAGATTGTGCAAAGAATGATTCACAACCATTCACAACTGAGCAGAACAGAGCAGTTAGAACAAATTAGAAAAACAAGTCCCAGATCATTTTTTCCACATGTTGCCAACAGAAAGAATTTAATGAAAAAAATTGTGTAAAAAGCTCATTTAGTGAGTTTATCTAGAGAGGAGGTGAGCAATATTGACTAGGTAGGTTCTCAATCGATCTTTGCTGAAGTAGCCAATCTACAAAGGGTGCTTTACAATTGACCTTGGCTTTCTGTATCAAGGGGAAGAAAAATCATCCTGTGACATTGGCAGGAAGTCTGTGTGTGTGGTCATTGGGTAAGGTCTTAAAATATAATAATCCTTGCATTTGATCTTGCATTTTCATGGCAGGAAGACTTCTCAAAGAGGTTCACCTGATTTACTGTAAAGTGTGGTTGCTGTATATTTTGCTGGTGAACCGGGTACATTTGTACACAGCAATGCCCCACCACCAGCTATGACATTTTATCACAAAAACATGAAGGGATTTTTCACAAGAACATGAGGAGATACTCCCATCACTTTTTCAAATAGTACCATGAGATCCTTCACATGCACCTCTACAGACAGATGGAACCAAGTTTCATATCTCCCTTGAAGGATGGTGGAAACATGATCCCTCAAAATTATTTTTATATTACAACAGTAAGGGTAGTCAGGGAAGATGTCAAAGCCTTTAGGGTTTCAAGAGGGATTAATAAGAGAATGAACACGAGATAGCTAACATATTAAATGACTCGTTCTTTGTCGTTTTTCACCAGGGAGGACACTAAGAACATCAACAACAACACAATTACATTTGCAGAGTGCCTTTTGTGTCAGGTGGATGACCCAAGTTGCTGAACAGTCAGGGATTAGGACCTGAGCCAATGGGGGTGGGGATGTTGGCAGTCTTGGGATGAAGGAGAGCAGAGAAGTAGGAAGGCAGCTGTGTTATTTCTTTATATATTTACATAGTTTTACACATAAATCATGTTCAATAACACATAAAAGCTATTTCGGTAAATAAAACAACATTGGTAAAGTTAGGCTAGGAAAGGTTTCTAAATACAGTACCTTTTAACAGAATGGCTAAATCAAGTTAAATTCTGTCTGATTATTCCTTCCCTAACACTGATGGCTGAGGTCACTGTTGTGCCACCAGTGACACCCAGCTGAGATTAGTTAATTTAACACAGGCCAGAGATTGAAACACAGGCCAGAGATTGAACCAATGACCTGTAAATTTCAGTTACTCACTGGATAAATTCACTGAATCGCCCACTAATATACAGTTACTTTTCCTACTATGCTTTATCCTGCCCTGATCCTTCCCACCCTGTTCTTGTCCTACCTGACTGTACAGCGCCTTGGGATGTCCTCTCGACGTGAAAGGCGCTATATAAATGTAAGTTTTGTTCTTGTTGTTGTTGTTGAATCATAAGATGAGCCCATGAAGATATAAATCTTGGTCATGTTATCTTGACATTGTCACGACCAGTCTTTGTCTACAGCTATGTAAAATAAGTTCTTCTTGATGAACAAATCTATACTGATTTTACGTTCGACATTTGAGCAGGAATGATAAACATTGTCAAGTAATGAATTGGATATAATTGCACAGATTTCAGCTTTATATGATGCAGTAAAAGTCCAATTAATGCTGAAGCGGTAGACTTGCATTCATCACATGAAGCTTTGAATTCAGGATACTGCTTCAAGGAAGATCTTTGGAAAGTTGCATCTCTCTTGGAGTTATTCAGTGCCAGATTTCTGCAGCTTCCTGCACAAACATGTCCACCATGCCAGGAATGTTATTATTGCTGCTTTAATTTATCTTCAAACGCATACAAAACTGACTCTCCTGGGTGTCTTGAGATTGGACTAAATACCCCTTTCCACTAATCAAAACTGTTTTTGGTGTTCTAACAGTTTTTTTTATGTAGACACATTGAAAAGATTTATCAATACTTAAGTTCATTATTCCAGTAAACAAGGCTGAACATGTTTCATAATAATCATGGAGCTGTCAGTATTCTAACAGAACACGGAATTTTAATCTTGAATGAAATAGCACAATGGAGCGGGATAAAAATACAAAGAAGTACTAATAATTTCATGCATTTTTTAATACAAAATGTTACTTACCCAAGAGAATAAGTCCAGAATGAAAATGTATTGAATAGGGAACGGCGATATGGGAATTTTCCGGATATGGATATATCGGTTGGCTCATATCGAGATATATCAAAATACCGATATTTTCAGTTTTTTCGTACTGTGCATGCGCGTGCGCGTGCACGCATCGGAGTGCGCGCGCATTCCGGGTGCGCGCGCATTCGGGGACTATCTCCTCAGGAGGTAAATATCTTTCTCTCTCTGTGTCTCTCACTCTCTCCATCTCTGTGTTTTTCTGTCTGTGTCTCTCTATGTCTCTCTCCCTCTCTCCTCTCTCACATCCCCCCCCATCTCTATCTATCTGTATATTATCACATCCACCCCGTCTCTCCCCCCCGCCGTCTCTTTCTCCCTCCCCCCCCCCCCCCGCCGTCTCTCTCTCCCTCCCCCCCCCCCCCCCCCCGCCGTCTCTCTCTCCCTCCCCCCCCCCAGCCGTCTCTCTCCCCCTCCCCCCAGCCGTCTCTCTCCCCCTCTCCTCCCCCCCTCACCGTCTCTCTCTCCCTCCCCCCCCAGCCGTCTCTCTCCCCCTCCCCCCAGCCGTCTCTCTCCCCCTCCCCCCAGCCGTCTCTCTCTCCCTCCCCCCCCAGCTGTCTCTCTCCCCCCCCCGCCAGCCGTCTCTCTCCCCCTCTCCTCCCCCCCCCCAGCCGTCTCTCTCCCCCTCTCCTCCCCCCCTCGCCGTCTCTCTCTCCCTTCCCCCCCCCCCCCAGCCGTCTCTCTCCCCCTCTCCTCCCCCCACCCCCGCCGTCTCTCTCTCCCTCCCCCCCAGCCGTCTCTCTCCCCCTCCCCCCAGCTGTCTCTCTCCCCCTCTCCTCCCACCCCCCAGCCGTCTCTCTCCCCCTCAGCCATCTCTCTCCCCCTCTCCCCCCCAGCCATCTCTCTCCCCCTCTCCCCCCCAGCCATCTCTCTCCCCCTCTCCCCCACAGCTGTCTCTCTCCCGCTCTGCCCCCCCCCCAGCCATCTCTCTCCCCCTCTCCCCCCCCCCAGCTGTCTCTCTCCCCTCTCCCCCCACCCAGCCGTCTATCTCCCCCTCCCCACAGCCGTCTCTCTCCCCCTCTCCTCCTCCCCCCAGCCGTCTCTCTCCCCCTCTCCTCCCCACCCCCCAGCCGTCTCTCCCCCTCTCTTCACCCCCCCCAGCCGTCTCTCTCCCCCTCTCCCCCCCCCAGCCGTCTATCTCCCCCTCCCCCCAGCCGTCTCTCTCCCGCCCCCCCAGCCGTCTCTCTCCCCCTCACCCCCTCCCCCCAGCCGTCTCTCTCCCCCTCACCCCCCCCCCCCCAGCAGTCTCTCTCCCCCTCACCCCCCCCACCCACAGCCATTTCTCTCCCCCACCCCTTGCATACCTGTATAATGTATTCGAGGACTATGAATACAAGATGGCGGCTTTGCACCTCCGTCTGTGCATTGTGTAGAGAGATGAGCATTCTGGGTCTTGTAGTTGATTGTGCTCGCATCCCCATTTTTTACCTCGATATATCGTTTTTCGATATATCGGTATTTTTAAAATGTCTATATCGGCATACCGATATGAAAATCATATCGGGTTTTAGCGATATACCGATATATCGCCGTTCCCTAGTATTGAACCATAAAAAGACATATGAAGGGAGACTTACTACTTTTCACTTTCCCAATTTTAATATCAACGGTGGAATGTTCAGCATAAATTTCCATAAAGTGTTAATCACTGATCTACAGGCATAGATTTTAGCAACACATGCAGCATTAGATGTAATCTTACTAAATGCCATGGCACATTCATGAAAATACACAATTGAATAGAAAAATCACAACAACAAAAAAGCTAGCAAGCAATTTTACACAACAAATAGATTTGTTTGCAGGGGTGCTAATGCATAACCTTTAGCACAGGAGATTTAAATTTTGTAACTTGTATTTTGTAATTTGCATTGGCATTTTGTAGCATCATGAGTACAGACTTGCAGAATACCAAAATATTGATTGGAAACTTACTCAACAATAAAAATGTTATTAAATGCTTTACAAATACAAATGACTTATCAGGATAATGCGCATACGAACAAAAAGCTTTTATTCAGATTCAGGTTTTAGCTTTTGACAATAGCAGCACATCCCATTGCCAATTTGTTTCTTTGAATAAAATACCCAGAGCTTGATGTCAATACAGGATATCTATCTAACACCACCAAATGCACTGCAGTGATGATGGGGGAGCTGCAATGCCAAAACATCCAGGCCAACAACCCCCCAGATAATGTAGTCATTCAATTCATGGTTGTTTGTTGGATCCTCTCTAAGGCTCTGGAATGAGTCGTTGCTTCCGAGCTTCACTCCTTTCTCTCTTGCCATTCCCTCTTCGAACCCTTACAATCCGGCTTCCATGCTGCCCATAGCACGGAGACAGCCCGAGTCAAAGTCTCTAACGACATTTTAAACATCTGTAATCAGATCTCCACTCTCTGCCTCCTTGAAATCTCCGCTGCCTTTACACTGTTGACCACTCCATCCTCCTACACCGCCTCTTTCCCACCTCAATCTTCACAGATCTGCCCTCGTCTGGTTCGATTCCTAACTTTCTCACTGTCTCCACTTTGTTGCTACCAATGGCTTCTCGTCCAGCCCCTGCACTGTCAACTGTGGTGTCCCTCTGGGATCTGTCCTTGGCCCCCTACCTTTTAACATCTACATGTTCCCCTTGGTGACATCATGCGCAGTCATGGGGTGAACTTCCACATGTATGCTGATGACACCCAACTCTATCTCTCTGCCTCTACGCTTGACTCCATGACCACTGGCACTTAGGTGTTTTGTTCGATCCTCAACTGTCTTTTTTCCCCCTATCTAAGCCATGACCCGCTCTGCCTTCCCTCACCTCCACAATACTGCCCAACTTCGCCACTACCTCATAGGGCCCGTCGATATATCGATATAATTTTCATATAGATATGCTGATATCGGAATTTAAAATATATCGATATATCGAAAAATTCAATATAAAAAAAATATCGGTACCTTGTTGCCGGCATTGCAACCTCCTGGGCCTAGAACATGGAATGCGCGCGCACATCCGAATGCGCGCGCACTGAACTACAGGACCCAGAATGCTCATCTCTACACAATGCACAGACCGAGGTGCAAGCCGCCATATTGTATTCATAGTCCTCGAATACAATATACAGGTATACAAGGGGTGGGGGGAGAGTGAGGGAGAGATGGTGGAGGAGAGCGAGGGAGAGACGGGGGGGAGAGCGAGGGAGAGACGGGGGGGGAGAGCGAGGGAGAGACGGGAGGGGGAGGAGAGGGAGAGAGAGACAGTGGGGGAAGAGGGAGGGAGAGATGGTGGGGGGGAGATGGAGGGGGAGACGGCGGGGGGGAGGGAGGGGGAGATGGGGGGGGGGAGAGGGAGGGGGAGATGGAGGGGGGGGAGAGGGAGGGAGAGACGGGGTGGGGGGAGAGGGAAGGAGAGACTAGACAGAGAGACACAGAGAGAGAGAGATGGAGAGAGTGAGTGTGAGAGACACAGAGAGAGATATATTTACCTCTTGAGGAGATAGGCCCCGAATGCGCGCGCACCTTTGAATGCGCGCGCATGTGCAATATAAAAACCCGAAAATATCAATATATCAGTATATCTCGATATGAGCCCATCGATATAGGAACATTTCCATATCGACGGACCCTACTACCTCACCTCTCAGGCCACAAAAATCCTCATTCATGCCTTCTTCACATCTAGGCTCAACTACGCCAACGTCCTGCTTGTCGGCCTTCCCAATTCCTCCCTTCATAGGCTGCAGATAATCCAGAACTCTGCGGCCTATGTCCTCTACCACACCAAGCTTTGTGACCCTATCTTCCCCATCCTCGACCGACTCCATTGGCTCCCCATCACCCAGAGGAAAGGATTCAATTCAAGATCCTGGTCTTCATATTCAAAGCTCTCCATGGCCCCATCCTACCTCTGCAGCCTCCTAATCCTCTACCAATCTGCCTCCCCCTCCGCTCAGCAGGTACCAGCCTGCTCCATGTCCTCTCCCACCTGCCCTACCATTGGCAGTCGAGTCTTCAGCCACTGTGCCCCCAACCTTTGGAATTCCATCCTGCGGTCCCTCCACATCTCTCCCTCCCTAGCCGCCTTCAAGTCCCGCCTGAAGACCCTCCTCTTTGACAGTCCCATCCGTCACCCCAAATCCCCCCCTTTCCCTCCACCCTCTCCATTCCAGACATCAGCTCGCATATGAAACAATGATTGTCCAGCGCCTTGGGACGTCCTCTGGACATGAATGTAATTTTCTTATTGTTATACCGTTGTGCTAAATTGGCTGTCACATTCACCTACCAATACAGTCCTTACACTTTATAATCCTATGATTTGATTTATAATCCAGGAAGATGCAGAAATATGGCACTGAATAGCTCCAAGGGAGAAGCAACTTTCCAAAGATCTTCCTTGAAGCAGTAACAACAACAACAAATTACATTTATAGAGTGCCTTTCACGTCGGGAGGACGTCCCAAGGCGCTGCACAGGAGGCGTGCGACCCGAGCTGGGAGGGGAGTGTTTGGGAAGGGGTGAGACACGAAGGGGAGGTCGAAAAATTCAGGGTGGAACAAAAGGCTCGAAGAGGAAAGTCTTCAAACCGGCCTTGAAAGAGGAAAGGGAAGAAACAAGACGGAGGGAATGGGGGATGGTATTCCATAGGGTGGGAGCGAAGAAACTGAAGGCCCGGCCTCCGATGGTGGGGCGATTCGGGCGGGGGGCTTGGAGCAGGCCAAGTCCTGTTGAACGGAGGGTCCGGGTGGGCTTGTAGGGGGAAGTAGATTGGTTAAATAGGGCAGGGCAAGGCCGTGTAAGGCCTTGAAGGTGAGGACGAGGATCTTGAATTCGATCCTCTGGAGAATGGGGAGCCAATGGAGACGGGCGAGGGTGGGGGTTATATGGTCGCGGAGGCGGGTGCGGGATAATACACGGGCTGCAGAGTTTTGGATGACCTGCATCCTGTGAATGGAGGAACTGGGGAGGCCGACGAGGAGAGAGTTTCCATAGTTCAGCCTCGAGGTGATGTATGCGTGCACGAGTGTTTCAGCAGCGCGGGGGGTAAGATAGTTGCGGAGCCTGGTAAAGTTGCGCAGGTGGAAATAAGCGGTGCCAATCAAGGCACGGATGTGGGGAGGAAGGAGAGTTTTTGATCGAACGTGATGCCGAGGTTCCTGATTGGCTTTGTGAGGTGGAGAGTGCAGCCTTGGATGTTGAGGCTGGCAGCGCCCGATGTGCGGAGGCGCTGGCTTGAGCCGATCAGGAGGGCCTCGGTCTTACTCACGTTCAATTGCAGGAAGTTGTCCCTCGTCCAGGACTCGATGTCGGACAGACATGCTGTCAGAACATCGATGGTCTGGGGGTTGAGGGATGAGGCAGAAAGGTACAGCTGGGTGTCGTCTGCATACATGTGGAAATTTACCCCATGTTTGCGGATGACATCGTCCAGAGGGAGTGTGTAAAGGGTGAAAAGGAGGGGGCCTAGGACAGAGCCCTGAGGGACGCCGTGAGAAACTGCGCTGGGGTTTGAGGAAAAAACGTGGAATGCTAAATAGTATGCTAAATTCAAAGCTTCATGAGATGAATTCAAGGCTGGGGGGTTGGTGGGTTGAATGGACACTAGTTTTGTGTAGCATACATGTACTGTTTTATACTGCTTTGCATTTGAGATGCCACAATTGATGCCCTGACAGTCTGAAACAGCATTATCTGCACCTACAAGTTTACAGGGCAGGCTTTGCCTCCACACTTCTGTACTAAAAATACACAATCACCACACATTACAATAGATTCTATGAAGGGCTTTGGGATGTCTTCCTATCGTGAAAGGCAATATATCAAATAGGCAAGGATTATTGTGAAACAAAAACAAAAGTTGCTGGGGAAACTCAGCAGGTCAGGCAGCATCCATGGAGAAAGGAAAAAGAGTCAACGTTTCGGGTCTACAGCCCTTCATCAGAACTGGGGCTTGTTTGCAAGGATTATTGTGTGTTTTTTTGCAATGAGCCCATTTGCCCATCATCAGCTCAATGGACGAAGCACGCACCTTACTAGTGCCAGATCCGTGTACGAATCCAGCCAGATCAGGGCGAAACCTTGGGCAAGTTTCTTTACTCCACATGCCTGATAATAATCCCTCCAAAAAAAACACAATACAGGTAGACCCCGCTTACCCAACACCCGGTTAACAAAACTTCATTATAACAAGGGTTTCTATTTGTACCACTTCTCCATTTGAAAGCTGCTTTCGCTATAACGAATGTTTGCATGCACTTTAAATCTCGCGGGCTTCTCGTGTGCAGCTTCCCATGCACAGCTTCTCTCTGATTGCCCCAGCAACACACACTCTGTCTTTAGTGTGCCTCAGTTAAGCAGTGCAGTGCAGACCCTCCCATATGGGAGGAGCTTAAGTGGCAGGATGCTTCGTGGCTTCAATAATTGTAAGTCGAGATGGGAGGGGGAATAGAAATAGAGTGGAGGGGGGAATAGAGAGATAGGAGGGGGGATAGAGAGGAGGGGGGACAGCGAGATAGAGAGGAGGGGGGGGGGGGATAGAGAGATGTGGGGAGATAGAGAGGAAGGGGGTGAGAGAGAAATAGAGAGGAGTGGGGGATTGAGAGATAGAGAGGAGGGGGGGATAGAGAGATGGGGGTGGATAGAGAGGGAGGGGAGGGAGGAATAGAGGGGATGGGAGGATGGGGGATAGAGAGATAGAGGGGAGGGTGGGTTGGAGAGGGAGGGGGGATAGAGAGGAGGGGGGCGATAGAGAGGAGGGCGGAATAGAGAGGGAGGGGAGGGGGGGAATAGAGAGGGAGGGGAGGGGGGGATAGAGAGATAGAGATGGAGGGGGGTATAGAGAGATAGAGAGGAGGGAGTGGGGTAGAGAGATAGAGATGGAGGTGGGGGGGGGGGGGGGGGGGGAAAGAAGAAAGAAATGAGTCACCTGTCCGGAAATGCCTGGGTCCAAGTTGTGATATTTTGGTGCGGTGACTGTGAAGACCTGGCCTGGATCAGGTAGGATTGGCGTTTGTATTCCTGAAATTTTTGTCACATTCTGGATTCCGGAACTCCGGACTTTTGGCTGCTCAACTTGCACACCGAAAATGTTAGCGCTAGGAACTATACTGATGTTAGTGGGGAGGCTCGGGTCGGGGCGGTGTTTTGGCTGCGGCCAAACACAGTAATAGTTAAACTCGCGTAGCAAAATTTTCGCTTAATGAAGGGTTTTAAAGTCCCGAACCCCTCCGTTAAGTTGGGTCTACCTGTAATAAAATTGGTCACTTAAATCCACGACTGCGCAACAGTGCTGTGCAATATTGGCTGCCGCGTTTTGCCCACAATTATACAGTCAATTCACTTTACAGTATATTTTGTGAAGCGCTTTGAGACATCTAGAAGATGTGAAAAGTACTATATCAAATTCAAGGATTATTATTATTATCATCAAATGACGCATTCCTTTTCAAGTTCTCTTTGAAAATCTTTGGCTACCTTCTCTGATTCCACAGTCAAGAACACGTAACTACTTTCCACTGATCAATATCCAAGTTAAGACTTGAGGCTAGAAACCTTTGTTTGCTCCCTTGCCACATAGACTGAAAATGCAAACCTTTCCAAGCATGTACACTATTATAATCTTGAAAACTGAATCTCAATGTTCTGTGCTGAACTGAACCCAGTTAATGTTAATAACAATAATAATCCTTGCATTTGATACCGCTCTTTTCACATTGTCAAGACATCTCAAAGAGCTTCACAGAATATACTGTAAAGTGAACTATCTGTATGTTTGTGGGCAAAACACAGCAGCCAATTTGCACAGAGCAGTGTCCCATAAAAAGTCGTGGAATGAATAAACCATTTTTTTGTTGTTCATCCAAAGAAATCCTTCTGAAATCTGAACATACTTCTGATATCCATGGCCTCCTCCATAACCCCAAGGTTATGTTGAGAATATCACTGTAACTCGAACACACAATATAACAAAGTCTCTGAGTTTATAGCAAAATATTACAATTTTAATTTGTTTAAAATGTAAATGTGGGATTGCTTGATATGTCTCTGGCAAGTATGAATGGGCTATGATCCACAAGAATGAAGTCAATGCGTCTTGCAAACACACAATAATAATCCTTGCATTTGCTATAAATCTGTATCATGTCTGCTGGATGTCTCAAAGTGCTTCATAGAATGTACTGTAAAGTGAATTTACTGTGTTTTGTCGACGACATGCTAATAGTGCACAACAGTGTCTCATATACAGTCGTGGTTTGAGTGACCAAATTATTATTTATCTTGAAGAGAGATTATTATCTCTAGAAAGTGACCTGCTGATCAACTAACAACCGAGTTCCTGCTAGGTAGTTTGGAGTACTGAAACTTGCCTAAGGTTTTGCACGACTCTGGAATCAAACCCAGGTCTCTCGCTTGGAAGACGAGTGATCTAGCCACTAAGGTACTCACCATACTGTATCATACACAATGGGACTTTCTAAATTCAAAAACAAACAATTTAATATGTCTTCAAGTCAAACTCACCTTCAAACGCCACATACTTTTTATATAGGATTACATTTTTGACATTCAGAAAATCTACAATATATTACAATATACAGTATTACTGTACATATATTACATAATTCTTTTACAATTTCATATCAAAAGCTATCGAAAACATTTAGCTTTGGAGCCTAATCATAAGAACACCCATTGAATTTTGACCAAGTTACAATTATTCTTGTTCAAGCCTTTAGGCTAAGTAGACTATCTGACCATGGCACAGATAGGGTAAGAGCACAATCTGGTTCATATGTGCACACCAGGCGTCACTGAATCAAGATCAGAAGGGTGAACAATGTCTGATTTTCACCTCTCTGATCCAGGTCAGGAATAACAACAGTCCAACTCTGCTTTGGGTTCAAAAATATAAGACTCTAAAATAACATCTGTGAAATACTGAAAACCCCATTTCTGAGTTCTTAGGTCACTGCTGACTTCACCTCCATTGCAGTCTGGCCAATTGGTTAGTTTTGGTATGAGTGTTAGAAACACTCATTAATAGGGTTGTGCTGTGGATCATTAGCTCTAGATGGTACACTGTGTGGAGAGCACTATATAAATATAAATCCAAGTCTTTGCTGAAATGCAGTTATGACTGGTCGGCCGGCTTCCTGTATCCTACACGTTTCTACAGAAATCCTGCCAGTTCGCATCAGAAGCCAGAAGTGGTACACTTCTGGTAACCATGAATCCATAGGAGATTATAATTGAGGTTGAGCTCCAGCAAGACACTTTATATAATGAGGTCGCCTTGCCTTGCTCTGGCTGAGATCAGTTGACTCACACAGAGCAGTGATTGAATTTGGACCTTCCGCGTCTTTGTGGCTCAGTTACTCATTGGAAAACTCACTGAGCCATCAGGAAGCTCTCATCATTGATTTTAATAGAATACAGGCAGAATTACTTATCCCTGATGCTGAGCACTGCTATAGATTTACTTTCGATTAAAAGTTACAACTCATGGACAAAAGTTATTTTTATGCATCAATTCAGTTCTGGCTGGCACTCAAAACTGCCTGATCCCCAAACTGTACGTCAGTTAATGGCAGTATAAGAAAGTTGAAATTCATCAAGATCTTTGCCTTAAGACAATTATTTAAAATAAGATAATGCAGAATTTTGGAATGTACTGTAATTTAAATTCAATCTTAATTCCTAAGAGGTTTTTTTCAGATTCTTAAAAAAAAAAGGAAATCCAGTGTAAAAATGAAGAATTTAAGAACTTTGCAAAATTGAACATCATCTTGAGTGTGAAGACAATAGTCCTAAGGCAAAGAAGGAAAGAGCCCAAGTCATCTTGTCTTCTTCTGTGATGGATAGGTTTATCTATAATAAGCAATATTATGTTCACTGAGTTCATTCTGTCTCGTTTCCAATTATTGTTCTAATCATGAATCTTTGTCACTTAAAAAAAATTGTGCAATCTTCTCCCAGATATTTTATTTTCTTATGAGTATGGAATTTTGTATTACATTGCCAAAGGTCCTTTGTATTATCAAATAATGGTGAATATAGTAGTTTCATTTCAGATTATTATGAAGGATTGTCCAAGACTCTCTAGATGGATAAATAATAATAATATTCCCTGCATTTGCTGAAGCTCCTTACCGTCTCATCAATATATCTCAAAGTGCTTTGCAGGATTTACTGTAAAGTGCAGTGATAGTATAAATTTTGCATACAAGAATGTCTCACAAACAGCCATGAAGTAAATGACAAAATTTATGTGGTGGATTGTTGATTGGACCACCAGCAGAAAACAAGCAGACAAGATCTTGGTTTACATCTCATCCATAAGCATGGTATGTCTGACATTGAAGTGTTCCTCCAGCATTGCACTGGAGTGTCATTTCAGACTATGAGCTGAAAGTCCCAAAGGAAGGTGTGAACCCACTACTTTCTGACTCAGAGTTGAAAATGCAACAAACTGAGTCTGGCTGATACCTCGTCTAGCTCACCGATGAATTAGCAAAAATTGAACAAAAATGTTTAAAGCAGTTTTCCCAATTGAATTATTAATCAGGTCATTAAAACAAATTACATAACCCCATTAAGTGATGTCAACATTATATTCTAAGGCCCTCATGCTTGCAATTCATATTAGTATATTGCAGTTCAAATAGTTTTAAATTGGTGCATACATGTTGTTAAATAGTCTTTGTCAAACACTGAAAATGTTCTGTGCAGAAGACAATATCATAAGTGTTTCTTCTTAAAATTTCAAATTCTGCATCTTTCTAACCAAATTCTATATAGAACATGAATCTTTGTATTCTATGAAATTTTTTAATGACAGTCGCTGAGCAAAAAAAAAGTTTTACTGAAATATCTGGGTGATTCCCATGACTAAAGCTCGCATTGGATGATGACAGTGATAGTGATTTTGAATAAAAAATATCAGAAATGAGAATCTCAAAAGTGTTTGAAGGTTATAATTTAACAATATCCCGCTGTTCCTGAGCATACATACTAAAATTAGATTTATTTATCGGAGAATAACCAATCACCACTGGGCACCCAATAAAATATGCCCTTCTCTGCCAGCGAATGAAGCAGCAAAACTAAAATGACATTTTCGTCTCCAAAGTACTCCCTCCCCGTGAAAATGTGGATTGTGTTATTATATAAAATTAATCATTTGGCCTTCGTGCAATCCAGATCATTGAATTGCTGATTTCAGTGATTGTTCACTGTGCATAGTTACAAAATGAATCGCTCCACTTTCATGAAAAATGTAATAATCTGAATATCAAGGCTGACATTGCTGCCTAGAGGCCATCAACGTGTCTTTCATACTGTCACTCACTTTCTTCGATAACTGTTGATATATTATGCCTTTTAGTTTGACCTTGAGGCTGTTTTAAGGCAGACTAACTCAAAATGAGCTACACCTGCAAATGAAATGCAGTAGCACTTTCAAGGTTGTGCCAAACGTGCCACAGTTTGATGCTCCATTGTATTGGGTCACAGAACAGTACAGTAATAGAATATACAGTTCCATCATTAAAAATAAGTACTAGAGATTATCATGTTAGTCCCAAGGCATCTCAATTTAATTGGAACACTAACTAGTTTAATTACACAAATCATGTAACTTAATGCTACTGTATCAGCTAAGACTACTTGAATAATAATGCTCATATCTGTTTTAAGGTTGTGAAAAATGTTTTAGAATGTATACTGAACTGGATAATTTAACAGGAATTAAGTACTGTACCAGTACTTACTTTTTGCAAAAGTGTCACAATAATGATTCTACCCACGTGAACACTATATTATCACACATTAGGGACATGGAGCCCAGAGTATTGGTCTCTGTTGACTGTTGTTCCTATTAATGTCAACATGGAACAAAACTAGAATAAATACTCCCATAAAACTGAAATGACATACAGTATCAATATACAATAAATGTTTCATACCTAGGAGTCCTTTGAAGGCTTCTATTCAGTGACTTATTCTTGTAATCAGGGCATGGCACTGCTAATTTAACATATACACCTATTTTATCTTAGGAATTTCCATCTATAACAACAACAACTTAAACTTATAAAGTGCCTTTCACGTCGGGAGGACGTCCCAATCTATAAGTGGGTTTCATGGAATTTTCAATCTGGTTTGGATGCTCTTAAGCATCATAATATGTTTCTGTGCACGTCACAGGCTGACCACCCCTGCCCATCCGCCCGATTGTGGCTATTGTTTGATTTCTCCCCTCTGTAGCATTATACTGTATATGTACTATAGCTATACCTTCCGAACACTTACCTGTACACATAGAAATGATCAAAGCCCCATATTGTAGTTCTAAAAGGTGGGTAATGTCTTAGAAATACACTATGTTAACAGAACTAAGATCTATCACTGTGTTAATAACCTTAGAATTTATTGAAAAAAATGTCGTTGTGGAAAATCAACTTGGAGAAAAAGTAAACAAAATTTTTGAGGAAACTGTGGAATTTATATTAAAGACCAAAAACAGTGACTGCCAACCATTTTTGAGTTTTCACATGTTTCCACTTCGAAGCAGATTTGCAAATCTGTAGTTTGAAAGATAATAAGTTTATCTTGTGATCAAATAAATATCAAATTCCAGTGAATGTTTAATTAACTGCCCAAAGTTCAAAATATCTCAAGGCCTTAACGCATTTTGAACAAGAGCAAAATTACACTCACAATTAATCATTGACGCAAATTGTGCAAAACATCACATCACTAGTGAATGAGATAATGTGATGCACATCCTTTTGGAAGTCTTTCCTGTCCTTTAACAATTTCCAATGAAGACAGTGACCCTTTCATTTCAAGCTAATCAGTCAGAAGAACTAATTGTCTCATCATTTCACTGTAGTAAGTTTGATCTTACCTCATGTGCAGGTCAGTGCAATCGCAAAAAATAAATTAACTACCTGAGGCCCAACAGTCTCAGGCTTAGTTTGAAGACTATAATAATATATAATAATCCTTGCATTTGATATAGCACTTTTCACATCTTATCGATGTCCCAAAGTGTTTCACAGAATATACTGTAAAGTGAATTGACTGTATATTTGTAGGCGA
Source organism: Hydrolagus colliei (assembly GCA_035084275.1). Lineage (NCBI taxonomy): Eukaryota > Metazoa > Chordata > Chondrichthyes > Chimaeriformes > Chimaeridae > Hydrolagus > Hydrolagus colliei. The sequence goes on from JAYJKW010000529.1 coordinate 988,905, forward strand.
ATCTCAGAAGTCAATTGTGCACAGTAGTGTCCCACAAACAGTCGTGGATTGAAACAACCAATTTTTTTTATTGTGGTTTTTTTTGGACGGATTATTATTAGGCGTGTGGAGTAAGGAAACTTGCCCAATGTTTTGCCCTGACCTGCCTGGATTCGAACACAGGTCTCCCCAGCTTGGTCTCCCCAGCTTGCAAGACAAGTGCTCTAACCACTAAGCCACAGGAGCTCCACTATCCCCTTAAGAGTTGAGGAAATCAGTCTGATTGAATTTAAGGATATTCTGTAATTTTGCAACAAATGCAACTATCTTTACATTTGATACACCATCTCATCACATCAAATCATCTCAAAGTGTTTCAACAGTTTTGCAATAAGTGTAGTGACAGCCAAAGCAGCTGCCAATTTCTACACAGTAATTTCCTATTAATGGGAAATTAATTACTTTTTTTTGATTCGCAGGATTGTAGGTCAGGACCTGGGAGTCTCTTCTGTCCTCAAACATCATGTTACTGAATCTCTAATGTCTGCTTCACTAGACAGATGGAACTTAAGGTTAACATTTCATCCAAATAGCAGCACCTCAGACACTGCAGCACTCTTGCTGCACTAATTGGAATGTCAGCCCAGAAGAAGAGGCAATATTCAACCATGGGGCTTGAACACACACACGTTGATTTATGGAAAGAGAAAACTTAATAAAGCAGAAAGGGGGAGTAATGGGGGGAGGGAAATTCACCTGAAAAAGAAAGCATCTCACCCTCTACAAATTACAGATTTTTTACCGCCTATCTTTTGGTGTCACTAATCTTCGTCTCTTCTTCCACCAGAACCAGCTTGGAAAAGTCAAAACGTGGACCTGAGGTATGTGTCTGGAAAAGTTGTAACCCTCTAAAGGCCTAGTGGATAAAGTTAAGAAAGGCCATGTAAACTCTGAACCCAATTCCATTTCAATGGCCTAGGTAAGGTGAGCAAAATTGAGCAGGGAAATCCCGATAGCTAGCTAGGGATCTCTCTTGCAACATTATAAGATCATATGTTTAAATAAATATTTTCAAGTACAATTTTATTCCTAAAAGGTTGTTGCTCATAATCAGCATTAAAGCAGAACCTTACCACCAGAATTCCAGGCAGCACAAAAGTCCTTGTGAGATTTCCTCTGCATTCAACTCATTCCATGTATACACAGAGCAGCCAGCTGTATACTGAACTGGTGCAGCAGTTTTACTTTACATCTGCACATCATCTATTTTAATGAGAGTACAAGGAGACAAATGGTTTGCTTGTGAAATAATTTCTGTCTGTCCTATACAATGATTTTGCGCGTGTGTGTGGTGTTACTTTCCATGCAGCTTCAGCTGATTAGGCTCACCTCCAGAACAGGCATTGTGATTCAATGCTGTGAAGAGAGCAGAGCATATAGTCTTCCTCTTGATTACTCCCAGAGCGCACACAATGCACTTTAGTGTGACACTTACAGGGACAGTCTGCTTCAATTCGCAATCAATATGGCAGCTCTGTGACAAAAACAGCTCTGATCAAGGGATTACAAAACAGTCAAAGCTTCCGAGAGAGGAAAAATAATCACCCATCTCAAATACATAACACTACCATTTTGAATAAGTATTACTATGCATCATCTATTTGCACTGCATGTTATCAAATGTAGGCACATAGCCAATTTCACTATTACAGTTTGTGTATTAATCTCACTATACACAGAGATAGGTGGATTTACAAATGCTTACTTCAGTCAAGCTTTTCAGCAGGATTTATTAATTGTGTGATCCATAGAAGATCAACCAGCCTGTCAGTTGTCATGTGAACAAAATATTATTTTCTTTGAGATGCCAATCACTCATTTTCAAGAAGGTTAATTGCGGTTTACCTCTATAAAGTTCCAATGTACATATAACTTTAATATTGAATGAATGTACTGTACTTTAATTCTCATTTTTCTTTATAATTTTTTTTAACCACTTCACAAAATCCCAACTGACTAAATCGTTATAACAATAATAATGCTTGCATTCGGTATGGAGATTTATTACGTTATTGAGACATCTCAAAGCACTTCACAGAATATATTGCAAAGTGAATTGACTCTGTATGTTGTGAATGAAACTCGGCAGCCAATTACGCATGCAGTGTCCCACAAATAGTCGTGGTTGAAGTGACTTTGTTTAGAAAGACAGAAAAACACTACAAAACAAAACTAGTCACAGTTTTGTAAAATGATCCTCTGCTGGCAAAGATTACACTCCCATTTTCATGAAGTCTGGTCACGAAGACCAATCATAAACAAGATTCAGGTTACACCTGGCATCCCTTCATTAGATATTGATTTACCTAGGTGATAGTCAAAGCATCTCAGTTCTCTATTTATACAGAAGATAAAAGCATATTTATAATGCTGTGTAAGTAATTTGATTTATATTACAGGTATCCCTCCCCAACCGTGGCCTCGCCAAACATGAAACTCATGTATCCAGGGTTTGCTAAATGCGACAACTCTCGCAAACCGCGTTTTGCGCATCCGTGATTTAAATCCGCGGGTTTAAATTTTCGAACAACTAGCATACAGCACTAGGACCCAGTTGCGATGTTGCAATCAACCAGTGACAACACTTCTCTCTTAGGATTAAGGTAAATACAGTTAACATGCATTTATTGTCACTTCTCCACAGCCTAGCTTGTAAGTTTGGGAGCATTGCCTTCCACCCCACCCCTTCCCCCACCCGCACTCTCTCACCTCTCTATGTCACCTTCTCTTCCCCGCAAAACCCCTTCTCTCTCTCACCTTCTCTCTCTCTGACTCATCTTCTCTTCCCCCCACCCCCCCACCTCTCTCATCTTCTCCAGCCCCACCAGCCCTCTGTGTCACCCCACCCACCGTGTATCTCTATCTCTGTGTAAGTCTGTCAGACAGCCCCCCACCCAGCCCCCCGTTTCACCTCCCACCCTGTGTGTCTCTATCTCTGTGTAAGTTCATCAGACAACTCCCCAGTCCCCCGTGTCACCACCCCCCCACCCCACCACCTCCGTCTCTCTCTCTCTCTCTCTCTCTCTGTAAGTCAGACAGCTTGACTGTCTGATTGCTGCAGATCCTGGCAGCCAACACGTCCAAACATACTCCCCCTATCCCCAGGTATGTTATAACTGTATGTGTTTTTTGGGGGTTTAGTTTTACTAAACGCAAACTTACCCACCCTATCCCCATGTTTGCCATAGAGCCTTGCATTTTCCAAATGCCATTTTACCAACCACGGTTGGGGAGGGATACCTGTATTGGTAATATAAGATCCTGGAAAAATATAATGCAATTAATTTTCGACCCGGCACAAAACATTGGCTTAATAATTAAGTGATTAAGTATTTGCCTCCAACTAGAACCACAGAATGATAGAAATGTATATCACAGAAAGCAGTCACTCAGCTCATCATGTCCATGCTTCTCTGTAAAAAGCAATCATTTCAGTCCTATTTATGTGCCCTTTCCCCATACCCCTATACTTTACTTCTTTTCATATATCTATCGTGCTCCCTTTTGGAAGCTAATATGGATTGTGCCTCGCCAACACTCCCAGTATTCCATAATCTAAATTGATGTCCTTTGATCAGACTTATCGATCAATGGAAAACACTTATTTTTTCTCAAATGGATGATCAAAAGCCCAAGAATTAGAAATATATTTGAATTTTCAAACTGCGCTGTAATATATATACTCACCCGCAGAAAACTCCTTGCCCCCATTATCATCACTGGCTCCCAATAATACTGAAGGGATCAATTTCAAGATCCTCTCGCTTGTTTTCAAATATCTTCACGCTCTCGCCTATCTGAACTGCTTACGTACTGCCTTCGCTCAGCTGGCTGCAGCCTCCAGTTGGTCCCTTGTCCTCTCCACCATCGGCGAACATGCTTTCAGCCACTGTGCCCCAAAACTCTGCAACTCTTTCCCCTCAACCCCTCACTTTGTTTCCTTCTTTTCCAACTTTCAAATCCCACCTAAAGACCTCCCCTGTTGATTGTATTGATGGCTATCTCCTTCTCCCCCTGGAGTCAGACTCCACCATTGTCCAGAGCTCCGGGACGCTATCTTGTGTGAAGGGTGCTGTGTAATTGAAAGTTGTTGCTGTTCTATATGAGGGTAACATCAGCAGTTCAGGCACTGTTGATGCAAGCACAAACAGCCCGGCTGATCAATGGGACCTGGAAAGGCAGACTAGTCACTGTGGGCAGGGAGTCATCACACTCAGTTCCTGTTGACCTTGCAAACCAAAGCTCCAATGGGTAGGGTAGTCCTAGATGGTAAAGTAGCAGGAAAGCTTGCTGGACAGCAATATCAATGGCAAGTAGGGTCTGGCGTTATAATCGATATATCGGTTATACCCGATATAATTTTCATATCGATATGCCGATATCGGAATTTAAAATACATCGATATATCGAAAAATTCTATATCTCGAAAAAATCGGTACATCGTAAATATCAGTATATCGTTTCTGGCGATATATCGGTATTATCAGTATAATGCGATCTTTTCCAGCTTACACTGTCGCCGGCATTGCAACCTCCTGGGCCTAGAGCATGAAATGTACGCGCACATCCGAATGCGCGCGCGTATTGAACTACAAGGTCCAGAATGCTCATCTCTATACACAATGCACAGACCAAGGTGCAAGCCGCCATATTGTATTCATAGTCCTCGAATACAATATACAGGTATATAAGGGGTGGGGGGAGAGGGAGGGAGAGACGGGGGGGCGGGGGGGGGGGGGGAGGCGGGTGGGAGGGAGAGACAGGGGGAGAGGGAGACTGGGGGGGGAGGGAGAGAAGGTGGGGGAGAGGGAGGGAGAGGGAGGGAGAGACGGGGGGGGGGGGTGGATGTGACAATATACAGTAAGATAGACAGACAGACAGACATAGGGAGAGATGGGTGGGGATGTGAGGAGAGAGACACAGAGACACAGACAGAGAGACACAGACAGAGAGAGAGAGAGATGGAGAGAGTGAGTGTGAGAGACACAGAGAGATATATTTACCTCCTGAGGAGAATGCGCGCGCATGCGCAGTATAAAAACCCCCAAAATATCGATATATCGATATATATCGATATGAGCCCATCGATATATCGAAATCGGAAAATTTCGACGGACCCTAATGGCAAGCTATGCAATTTTAGCTGTTTGCACTCCAGCAGTATCCTAACACATCTGGGGTCCGCAAGCTTTGGCTGCTCCCAATCTGGAATAATACTTTCCAGAATTAGATGAGCAGGAAGCATCCCTCCAAGGAGAGAGTGTGCATTCCATTCCAACAATCTATCCTAGAATCTGCATATGTAGATGGGATGCATAGAAATCTCTGCTTGGTCTGGATACTCTTCATAATAATATTAAGTTAAATATGGTGATAGGAGTTTTGCTGACCAAAAACAATCAGGATAACAAAGTCCAGCAACAGTATATCCAGTATAGAACTGATGACTTGTTCACCAATCCTTCATAACAGTCACATCTCAGGCATACAAATCTACAAAAAACAAAGAGAAAAATATGCTTCATGGCATTTATGGGACCTTCAAAGCTTTTTTGACTCAGCTGAATAATTCTGAGCTCAGTTTCAAAAAAACACTTGTGGAATTTCAAGTTGATCTTAGCACTATTTTTGTTGTGACTAGAAACAGTGTGGTATTAATTGCAGATCTAATTTTGGAATTCCATGGAAAAATAAACTTTCCCTTCATTTCAAGCAGAACTCAACACGTTTGTCCTTTCAACTTGCCAGCTTCGCAGACTGACTTCATTCAGTGGTTTCCTAGGTTGAATAAACCGTCAAATAAGCAAGATTTGTTTTATAAACAGGAAAAAGCCAAACTGACCAACAAGTCTACACTTTTTAGTAGACCAACTGTACTCACCACCTACTCTCTCACCATGCAACTAACACTTATTTCTTTGTTCACTCATTTTTATCAAGAGGTCATGTGTGGTTTATAGCACAGAAGGAGGACATTCAGCCCATTGTATCAGTGGAGGTGTTATTATTCTCAGTGGGTCAACTGAAATCTTGAATCCTGTTCCCATTCCTGTCCCTCAAGCTCTTTAATATATTTTTTCAGTTATTTGTCCAATTTGCTTTTAAATGCTTTATTTTTAAACTTGGGCTCAGAAAGTGATATGATATATAGGCTTTACCACATATAAAAGCCATTCGTATAAAAGAAAATCATTCTCCATTCCTTTTCTGGTCATAATCTTCAGTGTACGCTCCCTTCCCACTTATTTGGCAATCAATAAAAACAATTACTCTATTCAGCTTACAAAAGTATTTAGAGTTTTAAAACCTCATAAGTAGATTTCTCCCCCTCCACTCTATCTTTGCTACCCCAGTGAATAAAAGTCCCATCTTTTCAAGCCTTTTCCCAAAGTGTAACCTGAGTGTTCAAGTTCTTTTGGCAGAATGGGTCAAGGGAAATATTATCCAAGTTCAACATGCAAACATATCCTTTCAAGATGCCCTTTAAACCAGAATGCATTTGTAGTGAAAGGGGGTAGGACACATATTAGTCAATCTTTGCAAAAACGCTTTGTCGGGAAGTGGACTTTACCTAAGGATAAACTTGTCAAGGATAATTCAACGTCATTCAAAAACATGACGCAGAACCTGCAGGGCAAGCATTAAGTGCAACAAGGGTTGTTGCGACAATACCAGAAAGATCAAAGGGAAAATTAAAAGGAAGATTAATAATTAAAAGCAATTTTAAGAAAAAAAACTTATTTTTGCTTTGTGGGTAGGGGAAAGAAAAAACAAGCAACAACAGATAAGTGAGCTACGACACTGCAGCGGCTGTAAAATAAATCATCAGAAAATAATTCAAAACCTTAAAAAAATTACACTTATATAGCACCTTTTACAAAGGGAGGATTTCCAAAGGTGCTGGATAGTGAAAGATTTGCAACCAAGCTTGGGGTTAGAATCAAGTGGGGTGGGGGGTAAGGGTGAGCAGATAACCAAAGGCATGGTCAAAGAGAAAGATCTAGAGATGGGCACTGAAGAAGGCGGGAGAGAGGCACAGAGACTGCAGGATGGAGTTCCAGAGGGTGCAGGCAGAAAGACTGTAGCCGCATCCGCCAATGGTGGAGCAAGAAGGGCGGGATTTCAAGCAGACTAGTGTTCACTGAGCGGAGGAAGCAGTCAGTTTGGTAATGTTTCAGTAGGTTGCTCCATTCAATAGATAGAGAGCCAGTGAGTGAAGTCGCGGGAGGATGGAGGTGCTTGGGTCATAGTGCGGGACAGGATATGAGCTGCAGAGTTCTGAATAATCTTCGGCTTGTGGAGGGAACAGTTGGGAAATCCAACAAAAGAGGATGGATAGCGAAGGAGAAAGGTAACAATAAGGGCCCTAAAATAGGGCACAATTAGATAGTAAACATTGTCTACTTCTTGGGAATCATTTTTCAGAGCAGACATTGACAATATAGCATCTAAAATGCAACTCACTAACATTAACTGAAGGATTAAGTTGAATTTGAATACAGCAGTTTTCTTTGAAATTTCCCACTGATCTTTTTATGGTATTAGTTTGAATTTCCCCTGCATATTTGAAGTAAGGGTTTTTGAAGTAAGTTTGTTTAAAAAAAATAACATCACCAAGATAGATCCCTACCATCATCAGTCAGCAAGGTACACATTTTAAGGGAGTGAAAACAGTAAATCTTTAGGGACATCACTTTGTAAGGGACAGTTCATACTGCTAATTCAGATATGGTCATGGAAGAGACTGGTTTTGTGGTGCAACAGAGCTCTTTATAAATACCCTTTGGTATTTATAAATAAATATGAAAGAACATTCAGACTTTGTAAATAATGTTGCGTTGTCATAGAAAAGGACAAATTAAATTTCTGACAACTTCATTTGGATTTGATGGAAAAATCTGATCCTGCACAAATATTGAAGTTAAATCACTAAACACATCTGATCCAGGACAAATCTTATGATGGGAGAAAACTCAGCACCTGGAGCTAGGAGTCACAATCACAGTGTCTAAATTTGCAGATGCCAATAAGCTAGTGAAGATGGTAGACTACAAAGATGAACAGGATATGTTGAAGAGGAATGAACTATAGGTACAGTTGGGCGTCATCTACATACATGTTTCCCAACAAATTTGAAGGTAAAATGATTTACTCAACAGACCTCATGTTTGCAGATATGTCGCCAAGAGGGAGCATATAGTTATTGAAGAGGAGGGGACTAAGGATAGAGCCCCAAGGAATGCTGCATGAGACAGTGCAGAGGCTAGAGGAGAAATTGTTTGTGGAGATGAGTGTGAGAGGTAGGGTCTGAACCATTCAAGGACAATATTGAGCCGAAATAGTGCTGCCAGTTTATAAATCACTGGTGCCACTGGTGCACACAGTAGGACTACTGTGTGCAGTTCTGGTCACCTTAATATAAAAAGGATATTGCAGCAATTGAGAGGATACAGATGTGGGTAACCAACTTGATTGAGAGGATGGAGAGGCTGGATTACAAGGAGCGATTGAATAACCTGGACATGTTCACACTGGAGAAGACAAGATTCAAGGGCAGTATGATTACGGTCTTTAAGATTATGAAGAGAACAGATAATGTAGACCATGTTAAGCTATTTTATCTTGTACTAGCCAAAGGACATTGCCTGCAATTGAATGGGGGCAAATTCAAAACAAATCTTACGGAATAGGCTCCTTAGTGAGACCGTGAAAGCAGAAAATGTTGTTTCAAATTAGATAAGATTCCGACAATAAAATAATATCTCGGAAAACAGTAAATAGTTTGTCAAGTGACTGCCAGGATGATGAAAGGCAAACTAGATACACCTTGGTTTACTTTTAGCATAGCAAATATTTATGTTCTTATCAACTTTTGACAAGACGCCGCTTAACCCCGAATGTCGGGTAAATTAAAGAAAGCACCTGACATCAATTCATTTGTATTCTTACCCGTTTAAAATATAGTCCGTGATTTGGGTAAAAATACAGATTATTCCTCAGATACTTGTGGGTGCAGTATTACCACAAAAACATTTTAATCATATTATAAAATCTTTTGGGAACACTTTCAGTGTTATTTTACCAAGCATATTGTTTCATAATGATCCTCCTTTTTGCATCGATCAGTGTGTCTAATCTCAGTGAGTATATATTTAGCTTCAGAGGAATATTGCCGAAATATTTAGGTCATCTGGATCCTGCTCAGGAATTCATGAAAGCAGTTCTCATGTTTATTGGTACAATTTACCACTACACATGCAGACAGATATCTCCAGCAAACACATTTCTGAAACACCATTTGCTTATTAAATGGCTGGCAAGTACTATCATGTACAAGGAAACTTTGATTAAACTAGCCCAAGGACTACATCTGTGAAGATTTGCTTTGAAATGTTGATGATTGCTCCTTCAAAAGATGCCCTGAAAAAGATCACACACCATGCATGCTTTGTGTATAGACACATATAATATGGGCTTTCTGCAGACATCAGACAATTTGGATTCACTTGCTTATCATTTCAATGAATAAAGGTCAATAGGCTGAGTCTGCCAGTGCCAGGATTTGGGAATCTACTCAACCACGGAGAAGTCAGTGATTTCACTTGTGAAAATCAAAATGCTGTTATATTTTTCTGCCACATTTTCATGCATATTTTTAAAAGTTTATATTTTAAATGTGAGCCATCAAAGTGTTACAATGAATGACCTTTTAAAGGCGAACAGACAGAAAATGTAAAGAACAATTAAGGAGCATATGATAAGGTTTTAGACTTCAATGCTAGTTTTGAGGTGCTGAGGATTTATTCACAAGAAACCAGCGTTGGTTGTAACAAGGATGGGACTTTTAAGGAGTGTTTTTGTATCAAATACTTCTGATAACTGATAACTTTCATGGACAAAACAAAGATTAGATTATTTTGTAAATGTGGTTATTTTTGCTAATGTATTTTCGGATTGTTTATAGTTTCCGCAACTACCTCACCCCCCGCGCTGCCGAAACACTCGTTCATGCATACATCACCTCACGGCTGGACTACGGAAACTCTCTCCTCGTCGGCCTCCCCAGTTCCTCCATTCACAGGCTGCAGGTCATCCAAAACTCTGCCGCCCGTGTACTATCCCGCACCCGCCTCCGCGACCACATAACCCCCACCCTCGCCCGTCTCTACTGGCTCCCCATCCTCCAGAGGATCGAGTTCAAGATTCTCGTCCTCACCTTCAAGGCCTTACACGGCCTTGCCCCGTCCTACTTAACCAATTTACTTTCCCCCTATAAGCCCACCCGGACCCTCCGTTCAGCAGGTTTTAGCCTGCTCCAACCCCCCCACCCGTACCGCCCCACCATCGGAGGCCGGTCCTTCAGTTTCTCCGCTCCCACCCTGTGGAATTCCATCCCCCAATCCCTCCGCCTTGTTTCTTCCCTTTCCTCTTTCAAGGCCAGTTTGAAGACTTTCCTCTTCGACCGTGCCTTTTGTTCTCCCCCAAACTTTTCGACCTCCCCTACGTGTTTCACCCCTTCCCGAACACACCCCTCCCAACTCGGGTCACACGCCTCCTGTGCAGCGCCTTGGGACGTCTTCCCAACGTGAAAGGCGCTTTATAAGTTTAAGTTGTTGTTGTTATAAATCCATGTAGTTAATGTATACCAATTACTGTAACAATATTCTGCATGCATCTCTGTTTTTCAGTTTCTCGGATTCATGTATGAGTTAAATGTCTTGACCGCTCCAAGCTCCATGACCCCATCTCCCCCATCCTGCCTGACTCCATTGGCTCCCCATCACCCAGAGGATCCAATTCAAGATCCTAGTCATAACATTTAAAGCCCTCCACAACCTCGCCCCACCCTACATCCGTGACCTTCTAACCCCGTACCAACCTGCCTGCCCCTTCCACACAGCAGGCTCTGCCTTGCTCCACGTTCCCTGACCCACCCGCCCCACCATTGGCAAGCGAGCCTTTAGGCACTCTGCCCCCAACCTCTGGAACTCCATCTTGCAGTCCCTCCACCTCGCCTCCTCCCTGGCCTCCTTCAAGTCCCGCCTCAAGACCCTCTTCTTTGATATCCCATTGGCAATTCCTAATATTCAACTCATTATCTTTGCTGTGTAACCATATTTCTTGCATTTAATATAGTGCTTAATCACATCTTCACAATGTCTCAAAGCACTTTGCAAAATATATTGTAACGTGAATTGACTCTATATTTTGTGGGTGAAAAGTGTCAGTGAATTGTACACAGCAGTATCCCACAAACAGTCATGGAATGAGTGACCACATATTTTTGGAGGGATTATTATCCCCCAGAAAAGTTATCTGTCAATCGACTAACAACCAGATTGCTAGTTACTGCTAAGTAAACAGAGGCATGAGAAAGGAAACTTGGCCAACATTTTGTTCTGCTGGGAATTGAACCCAGCTTGTGAGGTGATTGCTCCAACCACCAAGCTACAGGACTCCATAGTTTATCATAGAATTATAGAATACTGCAGCACAGCAGGAGGCCATTAAGCCCACCATGCCTGTAATGGTTCTTTGGACAAGTTAGGCAATCAGTCCCATTCCGCTCTTTCCCCATATCTTTGCCATTTTTTTTCTCCTTTCTAGTACCTATCCAATTCCCTTTTGAAAGCTGTTATTGAATCTGTTTCCACCACCCTTTCAGGCAGCGCATTCCAGACTGTAACAACGCTCTGTCTAAAAATATTTCTCCTCATCTCCCTTCTGGTTCTATTGCTAATTATCTTGAATTCATGTTCCTTCATTATCAACCCACCAGACAGTGGAAACAGTTTCTCCCGAACTAATCTATCAAAACTGATCATAATTTTGAACAACTCTGTCAAATCTAATTTTAACCTTCTCAGCTTTAGGGAGAACAATTCCAGCTTCTCTAGGCTCGCCACATAACTAAAGTCCCTCATCCCTGGAGCCATTCTGGTAAATCTCCTCTGCACCCTCTCCAATGCCTTGATATCCTTCCTAAAGTGTGGTGCCCAGTGTTGGACATAATACTTCAACTGACGCCTAACCAGCAACTACCAGAAACTCTGGAAGTTTCTCCACCATTGACGTTAGGCTGACTGGCCTGTCGTTACTTGGTTTGATCTCTCTCCCCCTTTTTGAACAGGTGTGTTATATTTGCAACCCTCAAAACTTCAGGTACGACTCCCATATACAAGCAGGATTGAAAGAATGTGGCCAGAGCCGTGGCTATTTCCACCCTAACTTGGCACAGTAACCAAGGATGCATCCCTTCTAGAACGGAAGATGTTTCTAGTTTGAGTGCTGCTAATCTTCTTAATGCCTCATCTCTATCTATTTTTATCCTATCCAATTCTCTACCCCTCCTCCTTTACTGTGACATGGCAGCATGCTCTTTTGTGATAACAGATGCAAAGTACTCATTCAGTACCTCAGCAATTCCATCTGCCTCCACAATAACTTTTCCGTTTCGGTCCCTAATCGGCCCCACCCTTCCTTTGACTACCATTTTACTGTTTATACATCCATTTATAATTTCTGTCCCAGCACCTTGGGATGTCCTCCTAATGTGAAAGATGCTCTATAAATGTAATTTTGTTCTTATTTTTTAGAAGACTTTAATGTTCCCTTTTATGTTACCCACTAATCTTTTCTCATACACTCTCTTTGCCCCTCTTCTTTCCTCCTAAACCCCTACCAACCTGTCCGTTCCCTCCACTCAGCAGGCTCCATAGCCTGCTCCATGTCCCTCGACCTACCCACCCCACCATCACCGGGTGAGCCTTCAGCACGTAGGGGGGTGGATGCAGAGAAGCGATAATAAATTCATGTTATTCCCAACCTCCGGAATTCCATCCCAGAATACCACCACCTCACCCCCTCCCTAGCATCCTTCAAGTCCCACCTCAAGATCCTCCTCTCCAAACGTGCCATCGGTCACCACCCTTCCCCTCCCTTCCCTCTACCTTCCCCCATCCCATCCCCAGCTCAGGTCTGAAACACTGACTGCCTTGGGACATCCTCCCAATATGAAAGATGCTATACAAGTGTAATTTTGTTGTTGTTTTTCTCCTCTGCATCTTATGTATTCTTGATTTCTCCAAAGTATTGTGTAGCTGAATATATGCACATTGCATGGTAAAATGCTTACGTATCAATGACTATGATAATTGTTAAATAAAGCACTCCTATGGAATGGCCCATATAAATTGAGGCTAATAGCAAAGATACTTTGGATAACTCGTCAACTCTGATAAGTTGTCATTTGAGCTATTTCTCTTGGGGCGAGAAATTATCAGAGTTTCACTTTTGCAACAATTGATGAATTATTAAGTCCCAACACAATGGCAGTTAAACTATTGGCATTCCGTGCCGCTGTATTTTCAAACACTACTGAAAATGCAAATGCAAATCCTAAATATTAGAAAAAAGTCAAAATGACATGATAAACATAAAGAAAGCTACAGAATGCAAATTCCCAGCTTTAGCAGGCACACGTGCCCTTGCAAACAAGTTTTACAAGATCCGCCTATCACATTAATGTCTCCCACAATGATCTATTCCTCCCCTGAGTTTTTCTTCTCTTGCCACAAATTTGATAATTTGTTTTGTTAGGTAAACAGACTGATAAAAAATGTTTTTTACTTCTACACCTGCCTTTCTCCCTTCCCCATATGTTTACATTTGTTCTGATGAGGTAGTTAGTTGGATCAATGCAGACTGGGCTCCAAAGGAGATGTATGGAACAAAAATGTCACTTTGCAAAGAACACTAGAATTGTAGTATCTGGTACATTTTCAATGCATTGTTTTGCCTTTTTCAAGAGTACAGTCATAAATATGAAAATATGTTGGTGTCTATACTCCATTCTCAGTTGGACACAAATAAATGTCATGCTGGGAATGTATTAATAGAACTTAATAGAAGCAGAAGCTCCCTCCCACCCCCACACCTCCTTCCACACACATTTCATACACACGTATCCCTCCCGAACTGCGGGGGATACTTTCCTGATACTTTCCCGGTTAGTAAAACAGCGGTTGGAAAATGCAGGGCCCTATGGGAAATATGGGGATAGAGGGAATAGGTTTGGGGGCATTGGCTGCCGGGATCTGCAACAATCCGCGAGGCTGTCTGACTGATCTACACACAGACAGAGTGAGAAATCATGGTGGGTGCCATGGAGGGGGTGGGGGAGAAGGTGGTGTGGTGGGTGACACGGGGGGGTAAGGGGAGAAGGCGGTGCGGTAGGTGACGGAGGGGTGGGGGGGGGGGAGAGAAGGTGGTGTGGTGGATGACATGGAGGGGGAGGGGAGCAGAAGGTGGTGTGGTGGGTGACATGGGTGGGGGGGTGGGGAGAAGGTGGTGCAGTGGGTGACATGTAGGGGGGTGGATGCGGAGAAGCGATAATAAATTAATGTTATTCACCTTAATCCTAAGAGAGAAGCGACATCGTGGCTGGTTGATTGCGACATCGCAATTGGGTGCTAGCATTAAACACTAGCGCGAAGCAACATCTTGGCTGGTTGATGCAACTGGGTCCTAGCGCCAAACACTATTGTTAGTGTTAAAATCTATGGATACGCAAAACCCATTGCCTTGGTTTTGCAAGGGTTGTTGCAGCGAGCCAATCGTGGATAAGTGAATTTAGTGGTAGAGAAAACGGTGGTTGGGGCAGTGTACCTGTACTTTGGAGCTTGTAGAAAATGAATCCTATGCTCCAGCAATAAAATATTTCCTTAAACTCTACTCTTCTGTAATGACAAACATTTAAAAAGCTCATTATCTCTGGCAGTTTACTCTATGACAGAAGGTAGTAGATAGCTTTCCTGCAATTTATTCATTTCTTTATTTTGGTTAAATCGAGTATAATACAACAATAACTTTGCAAAACCAGCTGGACCCCTCCTGCCTTTGGTACTCCAAAATACAATAGAAGCCAGTTTATCTGGCACCCGCGGGACCTGGCCAATGCCGGTTAATGCGCCTGCTGGATATTTGGGCGGCAAGCAGCCGAAAATCCACTACAAAACAATTTAAGTTATTTTAACACACATCATACACACCAGAATAAGTAATAATAGATAATAACAGAATATTATATTGGTACTTATTGTTAAAACTACTCTCTTGCGCTTCTCATCTTTACTGATTGAGGTTTACAGTCCAGCGATTCTTTTTTAAATGGAGGATGCCAAGCGGGTGAAAAAAATGGCAGCGCGATTTTAAAGTCTTGCGGCTTTACTAGTGGCAAGCCCTAGATAGCCCTAGACTCTACTAGCAGCAAACCAAAGTACTGCACCTGCTCGACAATGTGGGTTATCGGCTAGCGTTATCGGCTTGCCGCTAGTATGACTTTAAAGTCGCGCTCCGTTTTTTTCACCCGCTTCATTTTTAAAAGAATCGCTGGACTATAAACCTCAACCGCAGCATCAAGGCTTCAAGCGCAGTATCTACCAGCAAAGGTAAAAAGCGCAAGAAAGTAGTTTTACCAGTAAGTACCAATACAATATTCTGTTATTATGTTATTATTTATGCATTTACAAATATTCCTCTGATATTGTTCTGGATAAGTTCCGGTTTATTGAATGGGGACTTTTTAACCGTGCCAGTTATATGGAAGTGCTGGTGCATCGAGTCATGGATAAATGGGCTTCTACCGTAATAAGTACATCCACTATGTGCAAGGTACTATTGTGAACTTTGCAGATGTCACAGGTGTGGATGGGAGATGGGAGAAGGAAAACTGGAATCGCATGGTAACCAGGATCTTGTCACTCAATGAAATGTACACCTGATTGGCCAACAGCAACAACAAAAAATTGCATTCATATAGGGCCTTTCACATTGGGAGGACTTCCCAAGGCAAACTGCAAATGGTCAACATGTAGATTATTTCAAGCTATAATAATATAGGTCTGTATTATTATACAGGTCTGGCTCAAAACCTTTCTCTTCGTCAGTGCCTTCAGTCATTGTTCCCCTCTTAGCTCCCACCTCCAGCGCATGTGACAAGCCATTGCTGTTTACAGATATTGTATTATTATTTTATATTGTTGTACAGTATTATTATTATTGGCTTTCAGTTACCTCCCCACTAGACCACTGTCTACCCCATAGATCATGTCCCCATTCAGGTTTTGTAAAATGCTTTCAGATGATCTCCCAACAACAACAACTTGCATTTACATAAAGCCCACCACACTGGGTAGAGTCTTAGAGCATTTAACAATGGCGGAGAACAAGGCCGAGACATGGGGTAGAGAAAGGTGACCATAAGGGCGGTAGAAAAGATAGGTCTTCAGGCATAATGTGAAAACGGTAAAGGAGGGGGCGAGACAAAGGGGTTGAGGGAGGGAGTTTCATAGTTTCAGGGCATTATGGCTGAAAGCACAGATGCCAATGGTGGAGCAGAGGATTTGGGGGCAAGGAGGAGGCTGGACGCAGTGGAGTAGAGGCAGCGGGGACTGCTGTGAGGCGAGAGGAGATTGGAGAGGTAGGAGGGTCCCGAGGCGTGTACAGATTTAAACACTAGAATGAGGATTTTGAAGTTGCTCTGTTCTGTGACAGGGAGCCAGTGGAAGTTCACAAGGACGGTGGATGATATCACCGAGAGGGAGCATAGATATGAGGAAGAGAAGGGGGCCAAGGATGGATCTTGGGGTACCCCGCAGGAGACCGGGTGGAAGCGACAAGGAAAAGCATTTGTAGAAATGTAGTGCTGGCAATTTGTAATGTAGGGACCAGTGCGGTCCCACTGAGTTGGATGATGGAGACCAGGTGATGAAGGAGGATGGTAGTGAAGTGATGGAGTGGTTCAGTAGGACAAAGAGGCAGAGGGAGTCCTGGTCACATATAGAGAGGACATTGTTTTTGACTTTCTCGAGCGCTGTCTCTGTAATGAAAAGAGTCATCTAAACACCAGGCAACTTAAAGTATATTCCTGGATTTATTTTACCAACCCCATTTAAAATGTTGTACATCTCTACAAGGTCTGCTCTGAGACCAGAAAGCTCAAGATTGTCTAATATTTCTCATCGTTCTTTCCTCTAACTGTAGTGATCATCCCCTTTGCTCTACCCTCTACTGCTTACATGGCTTGCACTGGGCCCTAAATTCAAAGCACAGTATACAGGACTTCAAGTGCAGCTTGACAGATCATAACATAGCTTTCACAGTAACAGTGTTTTGAAGCACTTGATAGAAATGTTGTGGATCATTGGGTAGGTTCGGAAGAAGTGTTAGGGGCAGGGCACTGGGCAGTTTAGGAAGAAGTGTTTTACAACAACAATCCTTGCAATTGATATAGTGCTTTTCACTTTTCACTTCTTCTAGATGTTTCAAAGTGGTTTACAAAATATACTGTAAAGTAAATTGACTGTACTGTATATTTGAGGCAGCTAATTGCGTATGACTATATCCCACAAACAGTTGTGGATTGAAATGACCAATTTTAATCATTTTAAAAACACATTATTATCGGGCATGTGGAGTGATGAAACTTGCCCTGTCGGGAATCAAACCCAGGTCTCTCACTTGTAAGGCAAGTGCTCTAACCTCTGAGCTACAGGACTAAGGATTGAAGGTTTAAGGATAATAACCAAAGGTACAGTCAAAGAGATACATTTTAACACAATTTTAAATGCGGGCGAGAAGATGCTTGGCTTCGTAATTGTGGGAAAGAATTCTAGAGAACAATGTGGGGCATAATGATTTGAAAAAAAATTAAATTGCTTGTGTTGATTTCATCTTTGTGACAAAAATGGCAATTAAACAAAAATTAAAAGTTAAATACATGTAATATTCTCCTCTGATTAAAGAATCGGCAGCACATTTTCTATGTATACAGACAGAGGACACCTTGATGCAGTTACCACTAGAATGGAAAATAGCTAACAGCAGTAAATTATGAAGAATTATCACAAGCATGATTCAAACCAGTTTAAATCTATAAACACACAACTTATTTCACCTGGAAAATCTTTACTGCTTGGTATTGGCACTTGTTGACAATTAACGATTTTACACAAAGCCTACTTCAGTATCCATAAGGTAAACAAAGCAAAACATTCCCTTGGAAACATGTTCCATGTAACAAATCTGAAGGATTTATTTTGCACTGTGATTGCTTCTGACTGTAATCCTCGCTAGATTTGACCGTCTCCATCGACAGGCATTTTCAGCATCACTGAAAATCGATAGCTGTTTTCTCCCCATGATTAACTCAAATGCTAGGCATGGATGTACTTTGAGAATCTGGTCATAAGATTCTCCTTTTAGTTTGCATTTATAAATATTTGACTGAATCAAATTGTATCTGTCTTTATCTGACTCACAATGACTCAGGCTGTGAGCCTCGTAATATTTCAGAAAATCTTGGAAGAGCATAATTTGTTTTTATCAAAACATTCAAAGGCTAGAATTGACACCAGGTAACAAAGCATCAGTTTTACACATCCGTGCTCTGGTTCGCACAGCATCAAAACACATTGTCCTCTGGTGCAAAACTGGTTAGTATTTGAAAGAAACAAATAAGAGACTCAAAACGTTCTCATTTATGGCTGGGAAAAAAACGACAACAGGATGTCTCAAATTTATTATTTATCGCATGTTGTTTGAAGATTCCTTAATTTAAATTGTTCAGTCTAATATCAGACAGGTTTAATATCTCCATCCAACACCACATTCCTTATCAATCATAATATACCGCCCCTTCATTTTCAAGCTGGAAGTGAAATTGCCTTAAATAAAAGCAACAAACTCCTTGAAAATGCCTTTGCAGTAATCACGTGAATATGAACTTAACAGGGATTGGAAGGTAGAGGGTAGCTTGTAGGGTCTGACGATATATCGATATATCGCTAAAATCCGATATAATTTTCATATTGATATGCCGATATATAAATTTTCCGATTTAGATATATCGATGGACTCATATCGAGATATACCGAAATATCGATGTTTTTGTGTTTTTCGTACTGCGCATCCGGGTGCGTGCGCATTCGGGGCCTATCTCCTCAGGAGGTAAATACCTTTCTCTCTCTGTGTCTCTCACACTCATCTCTGTGTCTCTGTCCTCTCTCACATCCCCCCCATCTCTATCTATCTGTATATTATCACATCCACCCCGTCTCTCTCCCCTCCCCCCACCGCCATCCCTCTCTCCCACCCCCGCCCCCCGTCGTCTCTCTCCCCCCCCACCCCCCCAGCTATCTCTCTCCCCCCAGCCGTCTCTCTCCCCCTCCCCCCCCAGCCGTCTCTCACCTCCTACCCCCCCAGCCGTCTCTCTCTCCCTCCCCCCACCCCCAGCCGACTCTCTCCCGCTCACCCATCCCCCCGCCCCCAGCCGTCTCTCTCCCCCTCACCCATCCCCCCAGCCGTCTCTCCCCCCCCCCCCCCCACCCCTTGCATACCTGTATATTGTATTCGAGGACTATGAATACAATATGGCGGCTTTGCACCTTAGTCTGTGCATTGTGTATAGAGATGAGCATTCTGGGTCTTGTAGTTCAGTGTGCGCGCATTCTGATTTTTTCCCTCGATATATCGACTTTTCAATATATTAATATTTTTGAAATGCCTATATCGGCATATTGATATGAAAATTATATCAGGTTTTAGCGATATATCGATATATAGGACCCTACTGCTTACTAGGGTTTACTCTTGATTTCTAGCCAGAGCTCTCTGTTGCATACATTTGTTGGGTGAAGACAAGATCACATTTGGTTGTGATGACCCTGTGGTAAAATTGTCTGCTAATACTTAATGTCAAATTAATACTTAATTTGGCTTGGGCCAAATGCCAGAGGACAACCTTTGGCCATAATATTGTAACTCAATGGCAAAAGAAAAAGGAGACAAACACTTTCAGAACAGGGAATCAGTAATAATAATAATCTTTGCATTTGATAGAGTGCTTTTCTTGTCTTCTCGACATCTCAAAGTGCTTCACAGAATATACTGTAATGTGAATTGACTGTATAGTTGTGCGCGAAACGTGGCAGTCAATTGCGCACAGTACTGTCCCATAAACAGACGTCAATTGAAATGACCAATTTTTTTTGAGGGATTACTATTAGGCGTGTGGAGTACGTAAACTTGCCCAAGGTTTTGCCCTGCGTGGAATCAAACCCAGGTCTCTCGTTTGCAAGGAAATGCTCTTATCACTGAGCTACATGGCTCCACGAAAGCCCTGGAATATTATGTGTATGTGTTCTATATAAAACTAACTGGTGACCATTTTAAGTAGCATTCGGGTGTCTGGGCTGAGGGAAAAGAAGCAAGTGGAATCATCTGAATCACTTAAATATAAATCAAAGGGACAAATTTCAATTTAACAAAATACAAGGTCTCCCATTTCTGCACCAACACTAATGCTGAGTTTGTTTTAAGTAAAATTTCCAAGTGATTTTAAGAAGTATCATGAGTTTTATACAGTACTTCTAAAGATTTTGCACATTTGTGTCAAATTAGGCATCATGACATATCCTTGCAAAATCACAAGGCAGTTTTCAGCCAGAGAAAAATCACTCATATGGGGCAGATTTTAGATTGAAGGGAATTGAGGCCATCTCTCATGCGCTCCTCACTTAACCACAGTTATGTGCATATTTCCCAACACCCCTTCCCCCCACCACCACTCCCATGGCTTGGATCTTCAGCCAACTACGTGAAGTGCTTTGGATGTCCTCCCAATGTGAAGGACACTGTATAAGTGAACATTTTTTACAGCATTACCATTTGTTAAATATAAATCATCTTTCACCTTTCAAAGTAAATGATTGCAAATTTAACACATCAGGTCCAATTCTACCAAGTTGAATAGTTTGCAGTTATGGAGCAGCTGTTGATGCAATGGCTTGAGCAGGAACACATAAGCCTAAATGGGCACACAGCTCCAATGCCCTTGTGGTGAGAGGAGTGATGATGGGAGCGATTTACGTGAACATTTAACCCTGGTAGGCTAATGGTCCATTGACCTTACAGTGCACAGACAGGCAAATCAGGCTGTTTCAAGTAAGATGCATAAATCACGGCATTACACCACGACAAATCAGAGCCTTCATGATACTGGAACAGTGAAGTTTTAAGTAGAGACTCAAAGACAGTACTTTCCTGACTTCTGATTAGTTGTCTCGGTGTCCTCAATATTTAACTGAAGGACATGAATAGCAAATTGCATTTCTTCAGCACAAATGTCTGATCCCTGAGGTTAGAGGAAGCAATTAACGCTGCTGATAACTCTACTTACTGAGACTTTTTTTCTCTAAACCATCATATTAAAATAAACTTAGAATCAAGAGTACAAGGAGCCATTAATAATATGAACTTATAACACTATTGACTTTGACCCAACTGAGTGGACTCAAATAGCACCAGCTTCAACAGACTTGATGGAAAAGTCTTTTGTGAAACCATGTTGGATAAAATATTATTTAACCATTACTTTAAATGTATTTTGTGAAGAGTAATCAAATTGCATCGATTGGCAAGTTGAACTTGTCCTTGAATACTTCCTGTATTCCTGTATGTTAATCATTGTTGAAATGAACCACATCTGCTGAAATATGTCGAACTAGTAGCAATCCTCTGGGGGAGGTAGGGGGAGATGGGGAGACAAGCAGGGCATTTGGAGATAAAATGGCTCCAGTCCCCTGTGGCATCCCTGCACTGTTGATGAATGGTCAGCCTCCTTGGCTTATTAGCACAGCTTGGTGGGGCACTGGAAACATGGATTCTTCCCACTCAGCTTGTGTAAATCTTGCAAGCAAAAACACGAATGGGCAGTCCAAGCTATATACATAGATGTGGAGTCCTGTAGCTTGGTGGTTAGAGCACTTGTCTTACAAGCGAGAAACCTGGGTTTGATTCCAGGCACAGCAAAACCTTGGACAAGTTTCCTTACTTCACCCGCCTGATAATAATTCCCCCCACCAAAAAAAAATTGGTGACTTCAATCCACGACTGTTTGCAGGACACTTCTATGTGCAATTGGCTGCTGCATTTCATCCTCAAATATACAGTCAATTTACTTTACAATAATCTTAGAAGTGCTTTTGAGATGTCTAAAAGATGTGAAAAGTGCTTTATCAAATGCAAGGACTATTATCATACAGATAGAGGGAAACTTGCCATACAAACATAAATTATATAGGTTTAGCTGCTTAAACTCCAGAGATACCCCCACATATACCGTGATCTTCTTCCCCAGGCACCTCCCATAATAGCGCAGGAGATACAATACCTGCCCTTTCACCTCCTTCCAGACCACTGTCCAGGGCCCTAAATACAGTTTTCTCATGAGACAGCAATTTAAGTGCACTACCAACAATGTAGGGTACTGCATTAGCTGCTCATGTTGTGGTCTCCTCTACATTGGAGAGAGCAAATGCAGATTGGGTGACCAAATTGCTGGACACCTCCATTCTGTCCGCTAGTTCATCCCTGAGCTTCCGGTTTCTTGCCGTTTCAACTCTCACTCGCAGTGTGATCTCGCTATCCATGGTCTCCTACACTGTTCCAATAAACCACAGTGCAAGCTTGAGGAACAGCACCTCATCTATCTACTAGGGACCTTACAGCTCCCTGGACTCATTATTGATATCAACAATTTTAGACCAATACAGCTCACCTTACCCCTTCCCTCTTCTGTGACTTCACCAAATCATCTGGGTCCCAGATATACCTTTTCGCATTCTGGTCTACCTGTTCTGTTGCAATTTCACCCCATAACTGTTTGTTTTTGTAATATTAATATCGCTTCTTTCCAGTTGTGTTGCAATCCACCACTTTATTTTGCACATTGAGACCTCTTTAACCCACCATCTCCTGTCTTCTAATCCATTTACTCCTGTGTCTTCCTTGCTCTGCCTCTCCATTCTGTTAGTCCTAAAAACTTCTTCCTGCCAACATGCCCCATTTCTGCAAAAGGATTGTGGACCCCGAAACGTTGACTCACTTTCCTTTCTCCATAGATGCTGCCTGACCTGCTGAGTGTTCCCAGCGACTTCTGTTTTTGTTTCAGATTTCCGGCATCTGCAGTATTTTGCAATTTGATTTACAGTTGTATTATGATTGTTATTCTGCAGATAAAAAATCCTGGTGAAATATTAACATTAGAAAAACTAGTGATTACAATCATGGAGTAGAATTTGCCCGAGTTCTGCTATCAGATTTAGAGACAGCTATACCTGGGTGAAAATGTTAATTGCTTTGTTTTTCCTGATTTTGATATGAATATTTGACATACACTTGAGAACAACAATCAATACTTCTTCATTCTGTTAAGGTTTAAAGCCAGAACTATACAACAACACAGCTATCTAAATAATTATCAAATCAAACAGGAAATTGCCAAAGCTGTTTGGATGCTTGCTACAGAATCTTTTTGTTGTTAAAAAACTGTGGTAACGTAGCTGCCCTGCAATCCAAGCATGGGCAATTAACCTGTCACCGGCAAAATTTGTAACCCAAAAGTACATTCAACGTTTTTGTGACGGAAGTACTCAAGTCAAGGAAGGATTGTAGCTCAGTGGTTAGAGCACTCGCCTTACAAGCGTAAGGCCTGTGTTCAAATCCAGGCAGATCAGGGCGAAACCTTGGACAAGTTTCCTTACTCCACATGCCTAATAATAATCCGTCCCCCAAAAACCCCACAATAATAAATATTGGTCATTTTCAACCCTGGCTGTTTGTGGGGATGCTGCTGAGCGCGATTGGCTGCTGCATTTCGCCCACAAATATACAGTCAATTCACTTTCCAGTATATTCTGTGAAGCACTTTGAGACATTGATAAGATGTGAAAAGCGCTATATGAAATGCAAGGATTATTAAAGTCAAGGAAGGATCTTTTAGTTACAGTTTTACCACTTAGCATCCAAGGGTTCTATTTTCTTTCAACTTCCAAATATCATTGACATAATCTGATCTTCCCCACATAGACTGGAATCATAAAAACACTAAGAACCAAACTGCAGTTCACAATGACTAGCATAAGTAAAATTGATATAAGCATTTCATCTAATTTCATTGCCAGTACTACATCTTTGCAAATGGTTTTTCTTCTTGTTTCCATTGGAACACCTGTGGGGTATCCCAAGGATCCATTCTTGGCACACTTTCTTCCTCATTTACATGCTTCTATTAGGTGATATCATCTGCAGACACAGAGTTAACATCAGTGTATGCGGATTACACTCAATTCTATTTTCCACCTCCAGTTGTAACTTCTAGTCCCCTGATGTTCTGTCAGTTTGTCTGTCAGACATCAAGAGCTGGATGAGCACAAATTTCCTGCCGTTAAACATCAACAAGACAGAAGCCATTCTCTTTGGCACCTGTCGACATCTTCTGTTCCACAGTTCTGACCTCCTCAACCTACCTGACCTGTTCTTAAAAAAATGCAAACTTAAAACTGTTCTTAAAACTTTCCAAACCGTACGCTACATGGGTGTCAATTTATATCTCCTTTTATCCTACCTCCTCCACATCCTTACCAGCATCACTTTCTTCCATCTCCACCACACTGCTTGTCTCTGCGAATACCTCACCCCAACAGCTGTGGAAACCCTGCTGGATACTCGATTAGACTATGCTAACACGCTCCTCACTGATATTGTTTTTAACATTTCCATCATTTGTTTGGAACCACATAAAATTAAAAAGTAAATCCAGTCGCATAATGTTATTTAAGAACATTAATGCGGGTGAAGGCATGTAGATCTAACTCCCAGACACGCATTTTCATTACAGACTGAGATCCTTTAACAAGAAAGTGGCAAAGGATTTAACTTTTTAGAAAATCAATGGGTTAATCATTGAATGGGGAAATTTGGAAAGACACCATCATTTCTTTCAGTGCATGTGGTTTAGATTAATCATTTTGCTGAAGATTACGAGTTTTCTTTGACTATCTCAACTACTGTAAGAATTATTATTTTATTACTGTATCAGCAAGATTAAAATAACTTAATTTATGTAAATAACATAAGGTTGCATATGCTTAGGCCATGAAACTCAGAAAGTGTATTAGGATCTGTTTGCTTAGCTGATCTGTAGTTATTTATTATATAAACTTACAGATCAACTCAGTTCAAAAAGAGGCCACAAGTAAAATGGATGTTCTTTTCCTACAACAGGTTGCTCAATGGCTTGGAATTAGAAGTTCAGAACAAACACTATAAGTCACTGGTTTAGATTCTAAATCCATATGCAACATTGCAGCATGAAACCATTTCAACTTCTGACTGTTTTAATATCACATTTAGAACTATTTTGGAATGGACAATTCCTTCTTTAAGATGTTTTTACTTTTCAAAAAGAGAAGGGAGTCATTGATCATTCACTTCATATTTGTTTGTGGGACATTACTTTGTGCAAATGTAAGAACATAAGATTTAGGAGCAGGAATAGGCCTATTCAGCCCCTCAAGCCTGCCTACCATTTAATAAGATAATGGCTGATCTTCTATCCTAATTTCATTTACCCGTCCTATCCCCATATCCCTTCAGGTTTTTTTTTAAAAAAAACTATCGATCTCAGTCTGGAATGTGTTCAATGACTGAACATCCACAGCCTGCTAGGTTAGAGAATTCCACAAAATCACTACCCTCTGAGTGAACAAATGTTTTCTCAACTCAGTTTTAGAAGGCTAACCTTTAATACTGAGACTATAACCTCTAGTTTTAGATTTTCCAATCGGGGAAACAGTCTCGCAATATATCTAATCTGTCAAGGCCCTTAAGAATCTTATAATTTCTATAAGATTACCTCTAATTCTTCTATATTCCAGAGAATATAGGCCTAGTTTACTCAACCTCTCCTGGTTGGTCAACCCTCTCACCCCAGGAACCAACCTTGTGAATCTATGCTGCACCCCCTCTAAAGCGAGTACAGTAAAAGCCCATTTATCCGGCACCCTCAGGACCTGGCCAATGCCAATTAAAGCATACCAAAATATTGATGGCAATTGTGTCGGACATAACTGATTAATCGAATGGGGACCTTTTTTTGAGGTGCCGGTTATACGGAAATTATGGTTGATCGGGTCACAGATAAAGGGTATCCTTTGTTGGAAACCTGCTGATGCATTCCCTAACAAAAATACACTACCATTAATCTCCACAATGAATCCTGTGACGTGCTTTGTATAGACCCCTTGATGCAAACAGCCTTTACTTATTATTATTTGACTCAAAAATGACCGCTGTGCAAACCACTTAAGGCACGTTTGATGGAAGAACCACGATAAACTGCAAGGAGTTGATTTGAGGCACCTTTCTGCTTACAATAACAGTCTACTGTCCTTTCAAAGCATGAGCATGGAATAATATTCTAATTAATACATCTTGAAGAGGGAAATTTAATTGTTGTCATTGCAATCAGAGGATTTACAGCCAGAGGAAAATGGTCATTAAGTAGCTGTGGTTTAAGGAATACCCTTGTTGCTCAGTTACATTAATATTTAGTCTTATCGCTGCTGATACGAGTTGACCTGTGAAATTATTTGTTTTCCTTGCCTGCGGAGTACTCAAATGGGAGAAAAGTGCATTATATTACACTTCATTATTCTAAGAGACAAATCTCGTAAGAGCTTGCCATCAGGATTCATTACCATCTCCATCAAAGATGTATTATCCGGGCTTAGTATCACTTCACCCCTGAGGGTGAAGCTATTAATTAATGAAGAATGCAATGGAAGAGATGCACAGACTTGGTAGTTACTTCCTCTTATTGTATCTCATTGCACTAAATCAATGTGTGTCGATTAGAGTGCCAATAATACCCTCAGACAGACACCTCTACCATACCCATGACAAGTTCCATTACTGGTTTGGAATGCAATGTGCAAAATTGCTTTGAGAAATGTGTGTGGTTTGGTTTTGCACCAGTGATGCCCATTCATAGTTTCTCAAGCTATTACCTGGGGGCATTTGGAACAAATTCACGCAGCTAATTTCCAGTCTTATTCTACAGCAATAAAGGTAGACGGATAACAGTATACTTAACCAGGTGTCAAAGATTAAAAGAAAATGAACTATTCATCTCAAAAGGTTCAAAATCATTATTATTGTGTGCTGACATTCACTGAAGAGAAACTGAATTAATTTACAATGCCTTATAATGTAATGCTTGCCTACAAAATATACAATCATTAAATATCACGGCAACATTCCTGTGAGGTTGTTTGAAACCCATTAATGACAGGATGAGTCACAATGTTCAATGAGAGGAAAATTCTTATTCATTCCAGTGCCTCAGGTTAGCATTGATTTGTTATGGAACTGAGTTACAATAATAATAATAACCCTTGCATTTGATATAACACTCTCCACATCTTCTAGATGTCTCAAAGCGCTTTGCAGACTATACTGTAAAGTGAACTGACTCGATATTTGTGAGCGAAATGCTGCAGCCAATTGCACACAGTTGTGTCCTACAACAGTCAAGAATTGAATGACCAAATTATTATCATTTCTTTTGTGAGACCTAAATCTGTGTTGTGCAGTTTAAAATTCAAGTGGCATTGGATATATATGTGCGTATGTTTTATTTTAGGTACACTGGTCAAGACAGTTAATGCAAAGATAATTGGTATAACATTTCCATATCATGTAGTTTAATATTCATACAATGAATAGAAGGCTGTCTAGGCTATTGATCACTATCTTAAAATCCTAAATACTGTACAATACTTGTTAAAACAAACTGTACTGCAGTTGGTGGCAATGACTCTCAATAAAAAAAAATACACATTTAATGTGGGTAACTAATTCATAGATTCCTCTTCCATGTTTGCTATAATAAAGTCTGCCTGTGCTGGGCATGATAAACAAGGTGAGCAAAACTAGGACAACAACATCGTACAATCAACCTTTCAAGGTAACATTTCCATTCCCCACTCTCCTGACTGGAAACAACTAGAAATAATGCTGTGATGAAGTATAAAAATACTAAATTGCTGTGCTAAATAAGGAATCATTTTGCGAAATGAACTATTTTACTCTGGAGATTTCCACTTAGCTTTCTTGAGCTCAGATCATTTTTGACAAATGATTAGCATTCACTAGAGAATGATGTAAAAGATGTTTGCAATGCTATTTGGAGCACCAGTTACATTCACAACTGGGAAGCAATGCATTTTTAAAGAAAATTATGAAATCCCAGTTGCACTATTAATGTAATAATATAGTTTAGCAAATGTCAGTATGCAGATCCTGTCACATAAACCTGTTATCTCTGACTATTTTCTGATAATCTAGAATTCCTTTTGCGTCTTGTTTCAGAATAAATCATTTAAAAGGTTTAAGCCGATAGTAACACATAATAGAAAACTACAGCTTTCCCTCCTCTTGTGAAGGTAATATCTAATTCTGTGTACATTTCACCTTCCATTTCCATACCCATTCTTGCAGCATGAGCAGACATTGAGCATTGGAGGGCTATCCTCACCAGACATTCACACAAATGTACTGGAAATTGTACACGTAAACTGTGTGGGAATGCTGCTTTGATGTTTTTCTGCCCTGACTGGAGACCGATTGTAACTGAGCCAATAAAACAATAATAGCTGAATGAGACAGATGGTACATTCCTGTTCTGAGGCTGAGCACCCACTATTGCCCTGTTGAATTCAGTGTGTTAATAAGCTGGAACGTGCAAGCATAATTTGATGCAATTGGTTAGTGCACATGGATACTTCATCACTGCAATTCATAAGTGCACTTGCGGTTGCATTGATTCACAGGAAATGTAGTTTTTACCTGTCGTCACATGCCATTTACTGATAGGTGTTGGAATCATATTTATACAAAGGTAATTTTGTTGTTTTGAATCGCAGGTGATGAAATTCTTCTGTGCATGCATCGATGAGTTAAGATTACATTTTCCATGACTGAATATAGACAGAAAATGCAGGAGTAATGTATGGCAGGGAAGTGGTGTTACAAGTTAGAGGATGATTAATAACACTAGTGTAAAGAAATCTAGGAGGTTTTGATTGGGAACTGAATAAGGCTCAGGTGCATGTAGATCTTAGGCAACTGTATGATTTTTAAAGATGTCTTATGCATGTTTTACTGTACTGTATTCTCCACCACAACTGTACTGTACATTCACCCTTAAAACCCACTTTACAGAAAATATTGTTAAGCATCTTGAGAATCAAATGCAAGAATTATTATTAACAGCAGAAGTATTTTACCAAGTAAGATATTAGAAAACTAAAAAAGTCATAAAAATGCTGTGTGTGGTGTACCCTAATATCCAGCAATTTGTAAAGACAAAAAACAGGTTTGGGTCTCGCCAATATTACCATTTTCTAAAACAACAACAAAATTGCATTTGGATAGTACCTCTCACATTAGGAGGACGTCCCAAGGCGCTGGAAAATGGACATTCTGCAATGGGTAATGGGCACCTATAAGATTGTTATCTATAATTCTGGGTTATTTAGTTCCTTTTGAGAGGGACTCCTGCACTCTGTTTTACAAAGTTCTCAAGCACACGTGTGATTTAAATGCATTTCACTTGAAACAAGTGTGTATCCTGAAGCTTCCCTTTTCTCATGCTGTTGTTTTGTCCTTTGCATGCTTATTGTTCCATAACGTTTTGGGGGAAAATATATCACTGTATTCAAACATGATGTGTACCAGCATTCGGTCTCTTTATGTAGCAGCTGCACTGGCTAACACTGCTGGAGTTGAACCATCTTGAACAGCATAGTTTTCCATTGGAAACACTGTCTGGCAAGCTGCCCACTGCTTACTCAGGTAGAATCACACTGCCCAATTTTGCTAGACCAAGTGAAAAGAAACATTGCTCTGTGAACACAGTAAATACAGTACTTTGTAGACATAGAAAGTGAGCAGATTCCTTGCACAGGAAATTACTCATGATTGGATCTAATCAGGGAACTGACAGTGGACCTTAGACATCAAGCTAGGTCATTCAATCACAAAGGTATAGCTACTGTCACGGTGAAGCATACCATAAAATAAAGATGAGAAGTTTCATACAATGAAAATTGTAATAATTACTCTACTGAAATCACAAAATGGTCAACATAAAAACCATATGATCAGCAAGAGAACCATATGAATTTTTTTGATTCAAGTTTGTTCCAGAAAAGTAATCATTTTACATGATTTATATCCAATCAAATAGGAAATAGTTTACCTTATACTGTCATTTCTATCAAAGCTAACCAATTGAGAATGTCATTCATCAGAAAAAGAAGATGGTTGCTAATATTTTTGTGTTACCAGAGACTGACTTTAGTGAGGACAGCAAAGAAAGTGGGCATTCCATAGCTGCCAACCTTTTTTAACAAAAAAAAGTACTCCTGAAAGCTAAAAACAGTATTTTGTAGTAAAGAAAAGTATTTTCCCCAGAACCTACTGGTACTTAATGAAAAAATTACAGTGCGAAAAGATGCCAAGTAAAATGGGACTTCAAAACCCCCTGTGTGGCAAAAATTGCATTAAGAGGGAGGTCCCTACTGCGTTTCCGTATATGAAAAAAATTGTTCCCAGTAATGCCTTGTAATGCCTAGCGCCCAACGCTAACATTTACAGTGTATCAGCGAAGGCATAAGCTAGGTAGCATTGCTATTGAAGGCAGGGAGAGAGAGTTAAAGAGAAAGAGACTGAGACAGAGAGAGAGAGACTGTGAGTGAGATTGTGACAGCCAGATACTCAAACAGAGAGAGAGAAAGAGAGAGAGCACGGCCGAGACAGACAGAGAGAGGGAAAGAGACACGGAAAGAGAGACAGAGAGAGGGAAAGAGACACAGAGAGAGAGAGAGAGACACACACAGGGGCAGACTGAGAGAGAGAGACACAGAGAGAGACTGAGAAAGAGAGAGACAGACAGACAATGGAACATTCGGATTTTCCCAAAAACTTATTTTACCAAGAAAAATCGTACTGCCTTATTTACTTCAATTTACCGTACTAAATACGGCAAAAACGTACTGGATGGCAGCTCTGGGATTCAAGAGTTAGTGTAATGTGTAGCAGATGTATTGAGGTAGGTTTATAAATTCAACTGCATTTAAATTATAAATTAATACAACTGTACAGTGAGAAGGGACATAAAGTAGGGTTGCTGCCGTGAGATTTTTAGTTATCTTAATTTTCAATGGTTAATAGGCATTCATTTCACTTTTTTAAGATTTTTATCAATCTTGAAGTACAAAAAGGTCTTGAACTTCTGTGAGTGCAGGAAGTGTTGTTTCATGTACAACAAAGGAAATTATGTCCCGGGGGGCCTTATGACTTGAAAGTCAGCCAGAAATTCACAACAATAAAAAAAGAATAGGAATAATACTTGTATTTGATTTAGCACCTTATCACATCTTTTAGATGTCTCAAAGCGATTCTCAGAAATACTGTAAATTTGGAATTGCCTGTATATTTTTTGGGCCCAAACATGGCAATAAATTGCACACAGCAGTGTCCCATTAATAGTCTTGGATTGAGTGACCAAATTATTATGATTTTCTTAAGGCATTATTACCACCAAGAAAAATGATCCTCCTATCAACTAGGTTCCTTCTACTGTAAGAGGCTTGCAGAGTAAGTAAATCTATCACCCTATCGCCCCCATTCTTGCCCAGCTTCACTGGCTCCCTATTCCAAGAATTATTATTATTATTCCTCAGAGAATCGAGTACAAAACCCTTGTTCTTACCTTCAATTCCCTGAACGGTCTTCGCTCCTCACTATCTTTCTGACTTCATAACCCCATATCAGCCTGTCCGCTCCCTGCGTTCAGTGGACACCTGCCCAATTCAGGTCCCCCGCACTTCCTGCCTCAACATTGGCCGTCGGGCATTCACCATCTCTGGCCCCAAAACCTGGAACTCTTTCCCGCAATCCTTCCACCTCAACCCCTCTCTTGCATCCTTCAAGTCACATCTGAAGACCTTCCTCTTTGACTGTGCCTTCAGCCACCCTCCTATTCTGACCGCAATTCCCAGCTTGGGTCCAAAACCCAGATGTCCAGCACCCTGAGACATCTTTCCAATTTGAAGGGCACTATCCAAGTGTAATTTGTTGTTGTTGTTAGTCAACGTTTCACCCTGCTGGAAGTTGAACCCAGGTCCTTTCACTTGTGAGATGAGTGTTCTAACAACTGGGTTACAGAACACCACAAGAAGTTAAAGATGAGAATTCAATGTCCTTGATTTAAGAGAGAAATTTTCAGCAAATTTAGCCCATCGTGTCTACAACACTGGTACCAATTTTAATATTGAGCATTCTTTGCAGCTCTTTCCCCTTATCTCTCAATGCAGCACAGGTGCTTATTTGTTCCCTCAATAGCCTCAATTGTGTTCATTAATTCCAATCTCTTAACAACCAACCTTTTGAATGACACAATTCTTTGAAACCGCTCCCCTGATTGTTCTGTCACTATGCTCCCTTATCATCGATTAAACGGACTAAAGAAAATAGTTTTTCCATATTTAGCTTCTCATGCTTCTGATGAATCTGAAACACTTCTTATCATATCCCCTCCCAATCACCTCTGCTCCAATGCAAAAAGTCCCAATTTAATCAGCCTCTTTTGGACTGGGTGGAGGTCATTTCAGCCCCAACGAGCCTGTACCTTTGATACCCCAATATCAAATACAAATGCAAGGATTGTTTATCAAGTAAAAGCTCTGGAAAATCAATTAAAATTGTAACAATAGATAATCTATCTACCTCACTATCCCTTCTTGTACTGAAATGGTGTAGTATTGCTGTACAGTATGACATACACAAAGTAATACTGTATTTTCAATTTAAATTTAAAATCCTTCCTCTAGCTGTACGATCACGATGATCTATGCATGTTTTGTTACTTTTAAAATGACACAGACCTGACATATTTCCAAATATCTGGAAGTTGTGCAAATTCCATTCTTATTATTTTGTGTAATGTAATAAACAAGTGTGATCGGGAAGCAAACAGGCTTGTGACAAATCCACATTGTTAGGAGTTGAGATGATATGTGAGACTGCCTAAATTTTTTATTGTTTTTAATGGCATTGGTCCTTGCAATATTTTCTTGTAACTATTATTTAGTCATTAGATTAATGATATGCAAAACAAAGAAAAATAAGCATAAAGAGACCTTAGCTGTGACCTAATAGAATTAGAACAGGAAAAGTTCTCCAGCAGTTTGTGAGCACCCTCTGCTGGTGAACCAGCATTCCACCAAATTATCATGGTTCATAGAATCATAGAAATTTACAGCTCCAAAGGAGGACATTCAGCCCATCCAGTCTGTGCTGGCTCTTTGAAAAGATCTATTCAAAATCAATCCCACTGCTCTGCTCTCTCCCCATAACCCATCTTCCACAAATAACCATCCAATTCTTGGGAGTAAATGTGCAGTATCACTTCTGCACATATCTTACTGCTAGAAAATAAATACAATTGTCTCGTAAAACACAGTTTGTTTCCTAACTTAAGGTCACATCAGAAGCCATTTATAAGAATAATACGATGCAAAAAACACCCATTACATGCTTTCTAAATAGCCTGGAACTGAAGTATCCATTTCTCATTATCCATTCATCAATTTCAGCTCTGATTTATATTTCCAAAACTCAAACATCTTATAATCTAAGTAAAGTCAAAAGGATCCTGAAGTGAGACTATGAATAACTAGTTTAATTCAATATTCAAATATATCTTACTTAATGAATAAATTAAATGTGAAATTTGAAGAGAAAACCCTAAATTCTTACAGATTTGAATCTCATTTGATATAAAGACCAATGAACACATTGGAAATTATGCAAGCATTCCTGAGCAGTTAGTAGTATTGTCTTAACATTCTGAAAAAGATGTGCAGGTTCTTATAGAGATGTCACAATGAAATCCTGTGACTGGAACTATACAAATTGCAACAATTTGAAAGTGAACCACAGTTCAGATATTTCAAATTAATTGGATTTTATGAATGGTGGAATTGGGGAGACCAGCAAATAGGGCATTAGAAAAATCAAGATGGGAGCAGAGAAATGCATGCATAAGGATTTCAGCTGGGTTAGGGATGAGATATGATCGGAGGTGGTAATTTGATTGAGTTGGAGGAATATGGTCTTGGTCAGGGATCAGATGTGGGGGTCAGAATGAATGCTAGGATCGAACCAGACACATAGATTCTGCACAGGTTCAGTAAGTCTGAAGTCAAGGAGCTCAGAGCCACAAGTGAAAAGAGATTAACGAGAGCAAGAAGTATGATTTACATCTTGTGCAGAAAGCTGGCCATCATGCAAGCTCACTAAGTGACATTCATCAGTTCTTGGTCATCTGCAGTAAATGACATTACTATGGAATTCATGCTCCCATCACAAAGTAGTCTATAAAACACTGAAGGATTATTGAGGGATAAAATTAACAAAAAGATCTTGGATGACTGAAATTTTGTTAATATTTTTTTTCTGTAAAGGGAAAATTGGCCAAATAACATTACTGGAGTGCTTGTATTTTTGGTTAGAGAGTGAAGAATACATTCTATTTAAGATGCAACAATTGCTGCAAATCATTCTGAACTATAAACTCCAGAAAAAGGTTATCACAACAAGTGAATGATTTCAAATTTAAGCTGATGCATTCAGTTGTTAATTGATTAGTCTATAAGGTTTTTTAACATAAAAAAGGATCATGTCTCATTTCATTTAGAAAAATACAACCATGATAATGATAATACACATAGCTTTTAGTGGAATCCACTTCAGTTCTAATGAATCAGAAATGAGGATGAGTCGCACATATTATATAGCATCACCATCCAGGAATGCTCACTCCACCCCACTGAGCCAGACTGGGACCTTGGTGTCTTGTTTGATCCCCACCTTTCTGTCCACATCCGTGCCATGTCCCAATCTGCCTTCCCCCACTTCCCCAATATCACCCAGCTCCTACACCGCAGGCCATCAAAACGTTCATACGTGCATTGATAACATCTCAGCTTTACTATGCAAAGTCCCTGTTTCTCGGCCTCCCTATCTCCTCCCTCCATAAGCTGCAGATCATAAAGAATTCCACAGCCCGTGTCCTTACCTGCGCCATGCTCTATGATCCTAACACCCTCAATCTCGCCGGACTCCACTGGCTTCCCTCCACACAAGAGGAAACAGTTTAAGATCCTAATCCTCACATTCAAATCCTTCTTGATTTGTTCCCCCGACCTCTGAGACCCTCTAACTACCCTACCAACCTGCCCGCTTCCTCCATTCAACAGGCTCCAGCCTGCGTCACATGTCCCACCTCACCCACCCCACCATTGGCCTTCTGCCACTCTGCGCCACCCTCTGGAACTCCATCCCACAGTCACTCCATTTCATTTTCTCCCTTGCTTCCTTCAAAACCCATCTCAAGCCCCTCCTTTTCGACCATGGCTTCGATCACCCTCTTTCCCCCTCTGCCCTCAACCCTCCCCAATCCCGAACCCCAGCTCGAGTCCGAAACACTGATAGCTTTAGAACATCCTCCCTACATGAAAGGTGCTATACAAACGTAGTTTTGTTATTGTTGTAGATAGTTTCTAATATTTTGCCCACAAAATATAGTCAATTCACTTTGCCGTGTATTCTGTGAAGAGGTTTGAAAAGTCTCGAAGACGTGATAAAGCACTGTATCAAATGAAAGGATTATAATAGATATTTTCCACTATAAAATATTTCTTTAGTTCAATGGTCAGAGCACTCGTCTCACAAGCGAGAGGACCGGGGATCGATTCTTGGGCAGGATGAAACGATGGGCAAGTTTTGTTACTCCACACACCTTTGTTTACTGGCAGTAAGACGGAACATGGTTGTTAGTTGATTGGCGGATCACTTTTGTGAGGGTAATAATCCCCCACAAAAAATTGGGTCATTCAATCCACGACCATTTGTGGGACACTCCTGTGCTCAATTGGCTGCTGCATTTCTCCCAAAATATACAGTCAAAACATTGTACAGAATATTCTGTGAAGCGTTTTGAGACATCTCGAAGACATGATAAGGCGCTATTTCAAATGCTAGGATTATTTTTATATAGCTGTTTTCAGTCATGCAGTGATTTGATGTCCTTCATAAAGAAACCACATGATCCAGCAGATGATGCATGTCCTCCCTTAATGGTACTGGATTCAACCTGAAATACTCAATAACTATAATTTGCTGAAGTATTCTAAGAATCCAATATTAAAAGGAGAGCAAGATGCTTTGACCTGTGCAAAAATACTGCTCTGAAATTCAAAATATCACACCACCATTGCACAATTTGCAATTCCGCCATAAATCTTGCTACAGTATTCACATTTTTTTTAAAAAGGGAAAAGAAGTGGTAATCAGACATTTTATAATTTGCTTAAAACACAAAACCCAATGAAACAAATCTTATGAACATACTTTCACTAATTAAGATGCACAGATTCTCTGTCTTCTGTGATGGCTCACAGTACAAACTGCCCCTTCAGTTCAGCAGGAAAATTGTGCAAGGTTATCACATGTAGGTCTATAGATTTACCTGGACATCCTCACTTGAAACATATACAATTTTCCACTATAATATAAAGCAGAACAGTGAAAATCGTTTCTCAGTGGATTCAATTGTGCCAAAGTTTAACCAGTTACTTCCAACTCCATGCAGTACAGCTCAGAAAACAATTAAATGTTAAATTGTTTGTGCCAAGGGCTTTAATCAACATGGATTTAGGTACAGTGAAGTGAGCTACCATTTGAATACAAGAATGACAAACCTATGTATCAACACAATTAAATTAGCGCATGGGGAGTGAACTACCTTATTATTTTCAAATATATTAAAAGCATTAATTAGTGAAACATTGTACCAAACAATCTAAATAAATTTGACATTTCTTTTAAAATTTAGGAGCTTCAAAAATTCATGTTTTTCAGTTTAATCATATCTATCTTCAATCAACTGTCCCGACATTACAGTGCACTATGTATAATTTCATGAAGCGGAGACTGAATAGATGCCATGCAATTATACAGACTAGTCAATTACCCGAAGTTCATTTGTGACACCATCTTCCTGTCCCTCTCTGACCTCCTCTACTACAACCATCCTCTCTGCCCATTAAAACTCCCACTCCGGCTCCCTTCTTGTTGCTTTCTGCACTGTCTCTCCTCTCATAACATGCTTGAAATAGCATAATTACATACAATTCATAGTAAAATCTTCAACCAACTCAATTATTCAAAGTAATTACACGGGGCAAATGAAATTTACTAGTGATCTTTCATGCAATTGAGTGAATTATGCAACTATATGATTTGCATTTGAGCGTAATGCAATACCATGCAAACAAATAGCAAGTTTTCGTAACTAGAAATTGCTATGCAATTACATAGAATATGCAATTATCTGATATGCAATTAAATGGAGTGCACTGTACAATTTTAATCTGAGAAGGACACCATTTTGAATATTTATGCAATGATTTACTGGGTTGGATTCACCCTAGCTCCATGGATCCTTGCAAATCATTCTTTGAAATGTACAAACCTCTCCCCTACCCCCCTGCTCTTGTCCCTACCTAACTATACAGTGCCTTGGGACGTCCTCTCGGCGTGAAAGGCACTATATTTTTAATTATAAGTTTTGATTGATTGATTGATTGATTGATTGAAATGTTGTAACAGCTTCAAACAGAATTTGATCACTTGCACATCCAACTTCTCAGAAGATGCACTGAATACATCAAAAATCCTGATCCTTTGCAATTCCAGGAACCTTCCTAGCTTGTTTTTGTAACACATTATAGTTCCTTTCGCATGTCACACCACTACTCAGTTTCATTTACAGAAAGCGGACTACATATTCAACATGATACACTGTAGGGCGGTTTAACCATAAATAAAAAAAGGTACATTAGCTAGATTTCTGAATTGCTTCCCGTCTGTCTGTCTGTCTGTCTGTCTGTCTGTCTGTCTGTCTGTCTGTCTGTCTGTCTGTCTGTCTGTCTGTCTGTCTGTCTGTCTGTCTGTCTGTCTGTCTGTCTGTCTGTCTGTCTGTCTGTCTGTCTGTCTGTCTGTCTGTCTGTCTGTCTGTCTGTCTGTCTGTCTGTCTGTCTGTCTGTCTGTCTGTCTGTCTGTCTGTCTGTCTGTCTGTCTGTCTGTCTGTCTGTCTGTCTGTCTGTCTGTCTGTCTGTCTGTCTGTCTGTCTGTCTGTCTGTCTGTCTGTCTGTCTGTCTGTCTGTCTGTCTGTCTGTCTGTCTGTCTGTCTGTCTGTCTGTCTGTCTACATTTAAGTCATATGAGAAATATAATAGAGGCAAAGTAATGGTTTGTACCAAGTGATGAGTGCTATTAATTTCATCAAGAAATCTGGCCCATGTTTCCTAACAGTCTTTTTTATAATTAACTAATCTTGCAGTTGGAATCCTGAAATTCTACATTGCATGAATACTCCTTGCAGAATTAAAGCATACGTTTCATCGTGATACATTAACTGTACCCATTCATAGGAAGATACCTATTATTGACAGGTAACAAATAAAGGTTTATAATCATAGAATCATTGAATCTTACAGCACAAAAGAAGGCCATATGATTCTGTGCCGGCTCTTTAAAACAAGCAATTTAATCCCACTCCCCAGCTCTCTCCCCATAACCTCGCAAACCCATCCTCCCCAAATAAATGTCTACCTCTCTTTTAAAAGTTGTTATCAGAATCGGCTTCCACCACCTTTTCAGGCAATGCATTCCAGATTCGAACACTCGCTGAGTGAAAAATTTCTCCTCATCTCCTCTCTGCTTCTTTTTAAAAGTATTTTAAATCTGTGACCACGATGCACTGATACACCCACCAGTGGAAACAGTTTTTCCCTATCTACTCTATCGAATCACTTCATGATCTTAAAAATCTCTATTAGGTCTCCTCGCAACCTTCTTTGTTCCAATGAAAATAAACCTAGCCTCTCCAGCCTTTCCTCATGTCTGAAGTCTCTCATTGCTGGTACCATCTGGGTAAATCTCTTCTGCACCCTTTCTAATGCCTTAATATCCTTCCTAAAGTGTGGTGACCAGAATTGTACACAGTACTCTAGCTGAGGCCTAACCAAAGTTTTATAAAGTTTAGTCAGAACTTCTTGATTTCTGTACTCTGTGCCCCTATTTATAAAGCCTAGTATCCCATATGCTTTTTTGATAGTCTTGTATACCTGTCCTGCCACCTTCAAAGAATCACTCACACAAACCCCCAGGTCTCTCTGTTCCTTCACACCCCTTAAAATTGCACTACCTAGCCTATATTGCCTCCCCTCATTCCTCCTCCCAAAATGCATCACCTCACATTTCTCTACATTAAACTTCATCTGCCATGTGTCTGCCCATTTTACCATTTGGTCTATATCTTCTTGCAGATAACTACTATCCTCCTCACTATTTACTATTTTTCCTAATTTTGTGTCATCTGCAAACTATTAAATGGTACTCCCTATACCCAAGTCCATATCATTAATATAAATTAAGAAGAGCAGTGGTCCCAATACTGATTCCTGGGGTATGCCACTGTACGCTTCCCTCCAGTCAGAAAGGCATGAAAATGAATTACGTATATGCAATAAAATAAAAGTGTTATTGAATTGATGCATTGATCAATTGAATGAAAATTAATTGGTGAATGAAGTATTATCCACATTTTTGTGGGGTTATGCATTCAGAAACCATATATATTTGTGCACAGTTCTTTATGGCCAACTACCTCAACCTTAACCTTATAGTATTGTTCACTCAGTTCATAAATGCACTCAAAACAATATTGTGATTAAGAGTGGGAGGGAATTGTATTTTAAACATTGAGGTTGGACAATTCTACAATGAATGGCTTCTGGCAGCTCACACTATAATAAAACAACTCCAAAGATTTTACACAAGTTTGACTGACAACGTACTTTCAAAGTGTGAATGAATGTGTGTGAACAAATGGGATAGTTTTGGTATTATGTAAGACTCACGCTCAGAGGCTTTGGAAGATTTTTTTTCTTCTCCATTTCCCGACCCAAAGCAACCATCCTCATCATCGCAGTCTCCACTGATTTGCACATCATGGCCATCCATTTCCCCACTGCCCTTTTCTGCCGAGTGCCACGTCTCGTACTTGGGGATAGACTTGCCCTGCAAAAGCTGCAAAGACCAATCACTGAATGAGCACTTCATATGTTTACAAATAATTGCTTTAGCTTCAAATACCTTATATATTTTACCTTGCATTTAAAAAAAAAATCTTGGCATTAAATCTAAGAATTGTAAGTAATACCAAAGACATTTAAAGGAGGAAAAGACAAGCGTGTGTGAAGAGTCAAATATTTTACCAATGTGAATTTAGACTACAAGATGATCAGCGAAAATTAAGCTTGCTAAATGACTATTACAGGTTTACATGGCATCATCACAACCTACACTGTGGGCCAATTCCATGCTCTTTCAAGATGCCAATTCTAAAATATATCAGCTTTGTATCACTTGAGCAAGCCACCTACCCACTTGTCCATTAACAGGCACATAGCCTAACAAGACCAGAAAAAAACGGGAAGAGAAAATGAATGTGAAACAGGGGGTATGTTCTCATTCCCTTCCTCCCTGATAAAAGTTCAACCATATCTTTTAGTCACACTATTTTCTACAGTTTCAAATTCATTTTAAAAATCATTTTAATATGCACTAAATAACACTTGCATTGGTTAAACATTTGCCTGCATCAGCTGTGCAACAAATGCAGTAAAGAAGGAACACAAAGTGGTAATACAGTAGAAATAGATACTTATGTCCTAGTTACAGTACTGGAAATGTGAGACCAATTCCTGTACCGGAGTGGTCAGTGTAAAGCAGACATATCAGAGTTATACTTCCTGACAATTATCTATTCTCGGGAATGGCACATGTGAACTGGACCTCATCAAGATCACTTAGAGATAAAATACACATATTACTGGTTTCAGGGATGATACTCAGAATTCTTCATGAGGCTGATAAAAGACTAGCAAAGGTGCATGAGGTTCTGGAATTGATGCTGAACGTGTTGTGATTACACTGAACTCTTTACTTTTATGAATCTGAAACAACGTAGTCTACAAGCATAATCCTTGCATTTTATTTAATGTCTATAACATTGCAGATAGAGTCTCAAAGTGTGTTACTTGTTATTATGTATTATCATTGTCATTTACAGACAAATAAGGTAGCCAATGACCTACAGACTGCCAGGAGGTGAATGGAATATTGATCTAGAGGTTTGCTGGTCAGGACACCAAACTTCTCTTTTCATATAATTTCATGGGAAATTTATTTCCAGAAGAAAAACAGGTATTTGGATTTAATGTTGTATCTCAATGACTCCCTGGATCTGTATTTGAGCATCAGCCTAGAGACTACAAGCACATTGTCTACAGATTTTTGACCCAAGAGAGTGATTCCAAATTAATCAATTGATATAATAACCATAGATTCTGTAGATTAAGATCCTGTTCATTTAATGTTCAGGACTTTATCTATGAAAGTTTGTGGATTAAAAGGTTGTGAGTTTAAATCTTGGGTCGGGGACTTTGATCTTATTGTCTACATTAACACTCCCTCCCACTCCCTCTTTGAACCCCTCCAGTCTGGTTTCCGCCCTACCCACAGTACAGAGACTGTGCTTGTGAGAGTCACAAACGACGTCCTTTCTAACTGCGACCAGGGCTCCCTCTACCACCTTATCCTCCTGGACCTGTCCGCTGTGTTCGACACAGTCAACCATGCCATCCTCCTCCACCGCCTGTCCTCTGTCATCCATCTCATTAGGACTGCACTCGCCTGGTTCGAGTCCTACCTCACAAACCGCCAGCAGTACATCACCACAAACAGCTTTTCCTCCCGCTCTTATCCAGTTACCTGTGGGTACCCCAGGGATCCATCCTTGGCCCCCTCCTCTTCCTCATCTATATGCTCCCTCTTGGGGATGTCATCCTCAGACATGGGGCACACTTCCACATGTATGCAGATGACACCCAACTCTATTTCTCCACTTCACTTTGCGACCCCCAGTCCCCTGATGTTCTGTCAGCCTGCCTGTCAGACACCAGGAGCTGGATGAGCGCAAATTACTTGCAGCTGAATGTTGACAAGACGGAGGCCATACTCTTTGGCTCTCGTCAACGTCTCCATTCGCATGGCTCTCACCTCCTCCACCTTCCCGGTCTGCCCCTAAAACTCTCTGAATCTGTGCGCAACCTAGGCGTCAGATTCAACCCCCAACTGTCCTTCCTCCCCCACATCTGGTCTCTCACCAGCACTGTCTTCTTCCACTCCGACGGATCGCCCGTCTCCGGCAATACCTCACCTTAAAAGTCACTGAAACCCTGGTCCACGCCTTGGTCACCTCACGGCTGGACTATTCCAATGCCCTCCT
Organism: Hydrolagus colliei; assembly: GCA_035084275.1. Taxonomy (NCBI): domain Eukaryota; kingdom Metazoa; phylum Chordata; class Chondrichthyes; order Chimaeriformes; family Chimaeridae; genus Hydrolagus; species Hydrolagus colliei. The sequence goes on from JAYJKW010000529.1 coordinate 1,031,331, forward strand.
CGCCGGTCTCCCCTCCACCACAATCCATAAAATCGAACTCATTCAAAACTATGCTGCCCGCATACTCACCCGCACCAAACTTCGCTCCCCCATTACCCCAGTCCTTGCCAGACTTCACTGGCTCCCTATCCCAGAGAGGATCTACTTCAAGATCCTTACCCTTATTTTCAAATCCCTCCACTCCTCTGCACCCCACTACCTCTCTGATCTCCTCTCTCCTCAAACCAGCTCCTGTTGCCTTCGCTCCATTGGGTCTGGCCTCCTCCATGTCCCCCGAATCCTCCGCTCCATCCTTGGCGGCCATGCCTTCAGCCACTATGCCCCGAGGCTCTGGAATTCCCTTCCTCACTACCTTCGCCTCATCCCCGTCTTTTCTCAGCTTCAGGTCGCAGCTAAAGACCTTTCTCTTCGACTGCGCCTTTGGTCACCTTTCTACCCCTGCCCCCGGCTTGGTCCCGGGATCCGTCGCTGTGAAGTGTTCTGAGATGCCGTCCGGCGTGTAGGGCGCTATATAAATCAAAGTTTTTGTTGTTGTAACACTCCAGTACAGTGTTGGCAGCACAGCATTTGTAGAGGTATTGTCCTCCAGATGGAACATTAAACCTAGGTGCTGTTTGCCTATTTAGCTGAAATGGTAAAGAATCCTTGACTCTCATTGAAAAGGACAGTTTATTCTGTGTCTTGGAAGAGCATCAGTTGATTATTCAACACCAAAACTGCTATATTTTTGGCACAACTGAAAGCTCTCAATTTACATAATTTTGTGTTTTGCCAAGGTTGGATTCAATTTTTCTCATTTTAAATTCTTCTGCATGAAGTTTATGTCCAAAAGTTTCATTGTAAAATTGCTCCCTTTAATTGAGTTCAGTTATGTGCAGCAGCTCAGAAAATGTGTGAACAGAAGCCCAAATCACTCTTGGCCAAATCTTCTCTTTCAAGCTTATTTTTCTCACCAACACACATTTTTTACTTTAATTAATATTACAAAATCACTCATACTTACACACAACTTACTGTACACTTTTGATATTCAGTGGCTCAGTCAACATACTCTGTTTATATCACCTTATTTTTAAACCACTTATTAAACAGAGAATATCAGCTAACTGAAACATGAGCAATTTGGTTAATGATATTCATCCATAGAAGGAATTATAAATAAGTCATGAATAAACACAGTCTGTTTCAGGTCAACCATATGCTATGCACGGCTCTTGGATCTCACAGGAATCTCCCACTAACAGCTGCCTTTTTTCTTACCATCAGTTTTACATTTTTGGTAAAAATCAGATAATACTTTACAACACTAATGTACTCATACAGAAACTAAGATGTCTGTGGCTCCAAATTCCACTTGGTTTTAGTTTTAAGACTATTGAGCAGATTTCAGATTGCCCAGAATTTTGGCAAGAAGTCTGAATTTTAAAGCCAGGTTTCCAATATTCTTTTTAAGAACTATAGAAAACTCAAATTAGTACAAAATTTAATAATTTGCCCAAATGCTGCAGAATCTAAAATGTGAAATTTAAAATTTAAAATTTCAGGTCTCAGATAGACTGAAGATTTCACTATTTTGTTTCCTTCCAAAAAGAAATACTGTACTTTGATTGAGTGTGGCTGCTCAGATAAGAATAATTGTATCTCAAATATGATTTTGATTGGAAAGATAATATTAACGAAATTAGAGATGAATGGACCAAACAATATTCAAATGTTATTCAAGTACAACCCTTCCTCACTGTGCAAAATTAAACTTCCTGTGTGCACAGGCATCATTGTGTTGTATGTTTGGAAATTCCATCAAACAACAGAGATATTTTCCTGTATACAGTACTGTACAAAGAAAGCCTAAAATATAGAGTTAATGACACTGATTTCAAACAGCAAGCAAATCCTTTCAAACAGCAAACAAATTCTCAAACAAAATTTGAGAATCAACAATAGAACATGCAAGTATATGTAGTAAATTCATGTAATAAATCTTTGAAGGTGGCAGGACGGGTAGATAAGGCTGTTAAAAAAGCATATGGGATACTAGGTTTTATAAACAGGGGCATAGAGCACAAAAGTGAGGAAGTTATGATTAACTTGTATAAAACACTGGGAGGATGTCCCAAGGCACTGAACAGTCAAGGTAAACAGGGAAAAACTGTTTCCACTGGTGGGTGTGTCAGTGACTCGCGGTCACTGATTTAAAATGGTTTCTAAAAGAAGCGGCAACAATTTGGATTTATTTAGCACACTCCACACCATCTGGCAGAGGAGAGGTGAGGAGTAATTTTTTCACGAGTTGTTCAAATCTGGAAAGCATTGCCTAAAAGGATGGTGGAGGGTGATTCGATAACAACTTTTAAAAGAGAGGTAGATGGTGCTTTGAGGAGGACGGGTTATGGGGAGTTATGGGGAGAGAGCCGGGCAGTGGGATTGACTTTGAATAGCTCTTTTCAAAGAGCCGGGACAGACTTGATGGGCTAAATAGCCTCCTTTTGTGCTGTATGATTCTATGATTCTATGAAATTGCCCAGGGAGCTAATGGAGACAGACTGTGCTGGTAAATTCAAGAGAGAATTAGATAACTTGATAACTTGTGGAGTCCTGCAGCTCAGTGGTTAGAGCACTCACCCCGCAAGCAAGAGACCTGGGTTTGATTCCCAGCAGGTCAAAACCTTGGGTGAGTTTCCTTACTCCACATGCCTGATAATAATCCCATGAAAAAACCACTAATATATAAGTGATTTCAATCCACCACTGATTGTGGGACACTACTGTGCGCAATTGGCTGTAGCGTGTCTCCCACAAATACACAGGGCTTTGGGACATCTGGAAGACGTGAATAGCACTATATCAAATGAAATGATTAATATTATTACAGGTATTAACTATTTAGCAAGTATTTCAGTGGAGAGATAATAAAAGTTTGAATTGTGTAGCATTCGTATTATTTTATTTTGCACCTGGCTGTATGGACCAAGTGCAGCAAGATCAACTTACCTACTGGACTATCAAGGGAGCTCATTCATTTAGAGGATATAGACTTCCATCAATGCCACTGTGCACTGGCTATGGTTCAGTGTAACATGTTATTTACTGTATAAATCCCTAGTCCAATCAACCAGTCTCAGGACTCTCAATGTTTAAGACGGGCTTGTGCTCCAACTGATGCTTTACGATCATTAAAAATTAATTGACATCAGGTTGCCGATTTACTGGAAGTTAGCCTGGACATGATTCCACATATACAAGACTCTATTTCAGTTACATTCACCCAAGGAGGGCTTTCCTCAGCTGATGAAAGTGAGGAGATGTGAATAAAAACCGTTTAAATGTGGAGATTCCCTAGGCAGGCACTTTGTGGCCTCTTCTTTTAAACCATTTCACATCTTACATTCATTCAAAGCAGTGTAATGAGTCTATCCACAACACAGCAAACATCCTGTTATGTTACACACAGGCATGTGTGAATTTGTAAATGTATCAGTCTAAGTCATCAGGCATCAGTCCAGCATTACCACAAGCCTTGAAGACTTCAGTCTGTATGAAATCTCTCTCTCTCTCTCAAAGTAAGTATCTACTTCAGGTACATTATGCTTGCCATGATTTGCATAGCACTGTCCATCGTAAAACCTGAAAGAAATGCAGATAATATGACACTAGAAAACAATAAAAGGCAAGCGCAATTATATTAAATTAGTTGGTAGATCAACAAAACTTTCCCGGTTGCAGTAAGTAATGCTATTTTGTCAAGACCTATATAGTTGTAAACATATACAATCAATAACCTCAAATTTTGTATATTCCAAATCTTATCCTATGTTGTGCATTGCCTTTTGAGTGATCTATGATCATGTCCCATCTGTTAGGTATCCCTCCTCTCTTCAGCTGTATAACATGTTGTTGACTAAACACAATTTCCTTTTTTGAGGGTCTGTGTCTATGTGTATATGCATGTCTCCCTCTTTCTCTCTTCCCGTTCCTTTCTTGTCTATGGAAAGTGGCATGACAAGTAATTTGTAGCAATTCATCTTCTACAATGATCAGACATGATTAGATGATCCAAATTTAGCTATAAATATTTTAACATTGTCTAAGCTGTTATATAGAAAGTAGTTTAGCCCATATATGAGATGAACATGATTACCTACCTACCTACCTACCTACCTACCACCTACCCACCCACCCACCTACCTACCTACTAGGGTCTGGCGATATATCGATATATCGCTAAAACCCGATATAATTTTCATATCGATACGCCGATATAGACATTTTTAAAATATCGATATATCAAAAAAACTATATATCGAGGTAAAAAATCGGGATGTGTGCACACTGAACTACAAGACCCAGAATGCTCATCTCTATACACAATGCACAAACCGAGGTGCAAAGCCGCCATATTGTATTCACAGTCCTCGAATACAATATACAGGTATGCAAGGGGTAGGGGGAGAGAGATGGGGGGGGGGGGGGGTGAGGGGGAGAGAGATGGCTGGGGTAGAGAGACGGCTGGGGGGGGGAGGGTGAGGGGGTGAGAGACTGCTGTGTGGAGGGGGAGAGAGACGGTTGGGGGGTGGGGGAGAGAGACGGCTAGGGGGAGGGGGAGAGAGACGGCTGGGGGGAGGGGGAGAGAGAAGGATGGGGGGTGGGGGAGAGAGATGGCTGGGGGGAGGGGGAGAGATACGGCTGGGGGGGAGAGGGGAAGAGAGACGGCTGGGGGGGTGGAGAGAGACGGCTGGGGGGGTGGAGAGAGACGGCTGGGGGGGTGGAGAGAGACGGCTGGGGGGGTGGAGAGAGACGGCTGGGGGGAGGGGGAGAGAGACGGCTGGAGGGGTGGAGAGAGACGGCTGGGGGGGTGGAGAGAGACGGCTGGGGGGGGAGGGAGAGACGGCTGGGGGTGGGGTGGGGGAGAGAGACGACGGGGGTGGAGGGTGCGAGAGAGGGACGGCGGGGGTGGGGGGGGGGGGGTCGGGGGAGAGACGGGGTTGATTTGATAATATACAGAAAGATAGAGATGGGGGGGATGTGAGAGAGGAGAGAGGGAGAGAGACACAGAGACACACAGACAGAAAAACACAGAGATGGAGAGTGAGAGACACAGAGAGAGAAAGATATTTACCTCCTGAGAAGATAGGCCCCGAATGTGTGCGCACTCCGAGTGCACGCGCACATGCGCAGTACGAAAAACCTGAAAATATCGATATTTCGGTATATCTCGATATGAGCCCATCGATATACTTAATCGGAAAATTTTCCATATCGACGGACCCTACTACCTACCTACCTACCTACAAACTCTATCTAATTTTATAAATCAGCTTAACATATCTACTTTTTCATTACAAATCTATTGGGATCAGAGGTCTAGCACAACTAAGACCCAAAAGCACACAAGGAAAGTCTAACACAACAACTTGCATTTATGTAGCACTATTCATGCACGCTATGTCTCAGAGCCTAAACCTGAGAAGTGATCGACATCAGTCCTGCTTTTGTTGTATAAGCATGTCAGCTATCTCTTTGATTCAATTTAAAATCTTGGTACTGTACTTTGAAAAATGTCTTTGAACCATTTCATAGCCCAATCATTTATCTCCACTATGATCTCAATTGTCCCTAATATAAATCAACTATACTTGACATTGTGTGCTCGATGGGGACTTTTTTTAAACAGTCACTTAATCAATGCTTAATTTATAACAAATGATATTACTTTTATGACTTGTGAAATAAATCCTGACTGAAAAACATGTATTTTAGCTATGTAGTAATGGAGCTAGACTCCTGAATCTGTCTCTGTTCATTACAAGGTCTGCATGTGAATGAGCTTTGCTTGTTCCTATTAAATTGCTTCATATTTCAACACGTGTTGCAAAGCTAGATTCAGCTGAATTTATCTGTTGCACTTTGCTGATAGAGCAGTAAATAAAGGTTAAATGCATCATGTAATGAACAAACATAGTGAATAGAATAAAACAGATTTTATTGGATATTTCGCCCATAAAATAAAGTCAATCCACTTTACAATATTATCTGTGAAGTGCTTTGAGACATCCAACTGTAAGGTTAATTATGAATTATATATAATTGCTCTCACAAAATACATAATCAATCCACTTTACAGTACATGCTGCAAAGTACTTTGAGGCATTGCAAAAACATGATAAGGCACTGTAACAAACACAAGGATTATCATTATATTATCATTTTGGAGACGTGAAGATGGACAGGAGGCTGGCATCACAAAGATCATGATTGCAAAAACAGGTAACTAAAAATGATTTTTAAGCTCTTGGGCTTGAGGCCTTCCATAGCTGCGGAGCTTGGTACAGGGACAGAGGCAGCTTACACACGCGAGTGGTGCCTGAAGCTAGGCTGGAATTTAGTACCTTGAGCAGGGCCCGTGGCTCACAATCGAGCAAGACATGAATCGCGTTCGGAATTGGTGTCTAGAGCGGCTCCCAATTGTAAGGAACCTAAAGTGAGGCCGACTCGGGGCTTGACGACAACATCGGCACTGGGTTTGACACCCCCAGTGGCGACAAAACCCAACGCGGGGCCAAGATAGCCCTGTATGATGCGGAGCTCATGAGGAACTCACCGCCTCAGCTGGTCCGAAGCACCATCAATGCCATTGCTGACTCTCCAAGGCTTCACCCTCTTACCGTAAGTTCCATCGCTACCCCGGGGGCCACCTCTCCTCCCTCATCCATATCCCTACCCTCCCTGCCACCCATCCATCCTCACTTCCCACACTCCTTCACAGCAACTGTCTCATAAGAACATAAGAATTAGGAGCAGCAGTAGGCCATTCGACCCCTCGAGCCTGCCACACCATTCGAATAAGATGATGGCTGATCTTCTGACCTAACTCTAATTACCTGCCTTTTCCCCATATCCCCTAATCCCTCTATTTAAAAAAAATCTATCAGTCTCACCTTCCTCCCCCACCTTCGTCTCAGATAGCTCCACCCTCCTGTCTTCTCTCTCCTTCTGCTATGAAAGCCTCCTCAATTTAGGCAACTCAATCTCAACCTCAAACTCCACTTCACCCCCTCCTGCTGAGCTCTGTAGATTGTTTCTTCTCCCCCATTAAGATCTATAACCCTATCATCCAGATTCTCACCTGACTCGACTAGCTTCCCATTACTTAGAGGATTCAATTCAAGATCCTGGACCTCACCTTTAAAGCCCTCCATGGCCTTGCCCCATCCAAAATCTGCGATCTCCTAACCCTCTACCAACATGTCTGCTCCCTCCACTCGCCATACTATTGGCGGGCGAGCCTTCAGTCATTCTGCCTCAATCTTTGGAATTCCATCCCACAATTCCTCCGCCTCGCCCCCTCCTCGCCTCCTTCAAATTCTACCTTAAGACCCTTCTCTTCAACCGTGCCATCAGTCACCCCCTTTCTACTCCCTTCCCTCCATCCTCACCAATCCCGACTTCAGTTCAACTCTGAAACACTGACCCTCCAGCACATTGTGACATCCTCCTGATGTAAAAGGCTTTATACAAAGTAATTGTGTTGTTCTTGTTAATATTATTTTAATAATGGGAACCGAAACCCATGGCCTGCCATGGAACACCTATTATATATACAGTAGCTTTATCTAGCTCTGTGTCTCGTCACTAATGTTTGGTATAATAAACAACGATTAAACCTCAAAATTGGTGATTTTTATAGCCTCTAAGTGTTGACATGTGCTGGCATTTTTAAGTTGATTTATCTTACTTTCATATAGCTTATTAAATTTAACCTTCTATTTGCAATAGATCTGACAGGTGATGGATCAGTTTACATGATCTATATGGATAATGCTCTTCTGCAGTTTACATAACCTGCTGAATTTGATTTATAAACGAAAGAACATCAATGTAGTGCAATATTGTCCAATAGAAATCACCGACTAGCCACAGGTTCAGTTGTATGAGACTGATAGATTTTTGAAAAATAGAGGGATTAGGGGATTATGGGAATAGGGCAGGTGATCAGAGTTAGACGAGAAGATCAGCCATGATCTTATTGAATGGAAGAGCAGGCTCGAAGGGCCAAAGGGCCTACTCCTGCTCCTAATTCTTATGTTGTTATGTATTGACACCATTTTAGCTGCAATGCACTAGGGTCCGTCAATATGGAAATTTTCCGATTTAGATATATCGATCGGCTCATATTGAGATATACCGAGGAAAGCAAACGTGTTATTGAGAAAGCAGCCGCCGCTGTCACTGTTCAGTTAATTTTCCTTCCAAATGATCCAAGGATCGGCATTGAAAGCAAACGTTTCATTTCACTTTTAAAGTTAGATTTGTTTTTAACATCAGACTGGGCTAAGGGGAGGCGCTTGAGTGTGTTTCTGATATACACTGCAGCTTCCCAAGCTTCACGGTATTTGTAAAATAAACCAGACTTGAGAGGTGTGGCAGGGGTTTGTGTTTTTATTAATTTATTAAATTTATTAAAATAAAAGCTGAGGCTGTGATAGGCATTGATCTGCAAGCTTTGCTTGTGTGTGTGTTTTGTTGCTTTATGGCTAAATTAATTAACGCACCCTCGCTCTCCCTCCTCTCTCAAACCCGGAGAGTGTACCTCTGTACACTCTGCAGAATGCTTACCAGCAGCATTCTGAGCTAGCGCCACCATCAGGCATCTAGTAGCAGCATTCCAAAATACTGACACAACACAAAACACCCCAAAAATGCATTTTTCTGGTTAAATTTCAGTTTATCGAATGCGGACCTTTTTTTTTTACAGTGCCGGTTATACGGAAGTTACGGTTGATCGAGTCACAGATAAACGCGGTTCTACTATATATATAGATATAGATCTATATATATATATATATACACACACACATACAGTCAATTCATTTTACAGTATATTCTTTGAAATACTTTGAAATGTCCAGAAGACCTAAAACGTGCTATATCAAATTCAAGGATTATTATCCTCACCTGGCTTCACTAGCTCCCATCCCCTTGAGGAATCAGTACAAGATCATCATTCTCACTTTTAAATTGCTCCAAAATCTTGTTCCACTCTACCTCTGCAACCTTTTTCATCTTTACCAATCCGCCTGCTTACTCCGCTCAGCAGACACTGGCCTGCTTCATGTCCCCCACCCTCCCTGCTCTACCATCGGCAGTCAGGCTTTCATCCTTTATGCCCCACTATCGGAAACTCCATCCTTGAATCCCTTTGCCTTGCCACATCCCTCGCTTCTTTGAATACATTCCTCTTTGACATCACCATCTTCCCTCACCCTCATTGGCCACCATTTTCAATACACGGACTGTTTAAATAAATTTATCAGAACTCTACTTTAAATCTTCCCTTTTAGAGGACTGACCACATTTGAAAAGATTGAAAGTTGTTTCATTTTTGGCACAAGTATATTCCAAGCTATTCTAAACAGATCCTAACATTTCCCCTTGTGTGAAAGAAGCTATATAAATTTGTATCGTGTACACAACCTTGCACCTACTGAATTTTCGTGAAGAATTTAGTGACACCAATTTTTGTCATATACCTCTCTGTTCCTGGTCTGGCCACAGGCACTGGCTGCCTTCTGAAAACATAACTCAATAGCCACTGTTTATGTTTAAGGTTTAGCTATGAGCATTGGCAGATCACTCCACTGGAGAGGCATCACAGTTGAGCCTAACCTCTCATCACCTGGATGTCACACCCAGCACACAACCAGTAGAGTTTCTTGTGGAAGGACCAGGAGCAAGAAATCTGGCTGGGTTTCTCCCCTCTCTCTCTGTGGGATGTCCAGAACCAATTTAACCTCCAGTGCAGCCTCTGCTAAGATCAGCAAATGAACAGTTGAACATCACCAAGACTGAGGCCCTCCTGATTGGCTTGCGCCAACACCTTCACACATCAGGCACTGGCAGCATCAACCTCCACGGTTGCACATTCAACCTCACCAAGCCAGTCAGGAACCTAGGTATCTTGTTTGATCCTCAACTGTCTTTTCTCCCCCACATCCAAGGCATGACCCACTCTGCCTTCCCTCACTTCTGCAATATTGCCTGACTCTGCCACTACCTCACCCCAGGCCATTGAAAACCTCATCCATGCATTCATCACATCCAGGCTTGACTACGCAAATGCCCTGCTTGTCGAACTTCCCAATTCCTCCCTCCGTAGGCTACAGATAATCCAGAAGTCTGCGGCCTGTGTCCTCTGCCGCTCCAAGCTTCATGGCCCCATCTCCCCCATCCTCACCGAATACATTAGCTCCCCATCACCCAGAGGATTCAATTCAAGATCCTGGTCCATACATTCAAAGTTCTCCATGGCCTCGCATCCCCCTACTACTGCGATCTCCTAACCCCCTACCAACAAACCCGCCCCCTCTTCTCAGCAGGCTCTGGCCTGCTACATGTCCCCCACCCCACCATTGGTGGGCGAACCTTCAGCCACTCCGCCCCTAACCTCTGGAACGCCACCCCACAGTCCCCCACCTCGGCCCCTCCGTAGCCTCCTTCAAGTACTACCTCAAGACCTGCCTCTTTGATGGTCCCATCGGTCACCCAAGTCCCCACCTTTCCCTCCACCCTCCCCAACCTCTTAGGACATCGTCCTGACGTGAAAGGTCCTATACAAGTGTAATTTTGTTGTTGTTGTTGCAAATTCACCACGTCCCAAGATTCGGACTAGTAAGATCCTGGGTCTCTTAGATGCAGGTTTAACCATTACATCATCGGAGGTTGCCAAAACTACTGGATTTTTAATTAATATCACATGTTAGAAATTGTATTATCATAAATTCAACAAAGTTAACATTTTTAAAATCTCAATCATTCATAGCATATTAAAGTGTGTCAATGTACAAGACCCTGATAATGTTGGATCAATTTAGGTTATTTGGAAATAAATCACCAACTCTAGAATTTCCAATTTAAATGAACCACAGGAGCAGGGAAGTTACGGAATGTTATTGAATACCTGCCAGCTCAGAACTTGCACTCTACACTCTATTGCGTCCTCTATACCAGGGTGGCATCTCAAAGCGTTTAACAGTGATGGAGCTGGGGTGCGTGGTTGTGGGGAGGTGGCCGTAAGCACGATAGAAGAGGAAAGTTCAGATCCCTCCAAATACAGCCTCTATGTTCTGTGGTTGATAAATAGGTATCTTGTAGGTTACTATACTAAATGCATCAAGAATTAGGTAAGAACTTTTCAAACCTCAAGCAGATGTGGAAACACAAGAAGACAATTATTGCACATTTTTGTGGGAAGCTCTTATCTAATTATAATAATAATCCTTGCATTTGACATAGTGCTTTTCATGTCTTCTAGACGTCTCAAAGCACTTCACAGTAAAGTGAATTGACTGTATACTTGTGGGCAAAATATGGCAGCCAATTGCGCACAGCAGTATCCCACAAACAGTGTGGATTGAAATAACCAATTTTTTTTGAAGAATTATTATTATCAGGCGTGTGTAGTAAGGAAATTTGCCCATGGTTTTACCCTGCATGGAATCAAACCCAGGTTTCTCGCTTGAAAGGCAAATGCTGTAAACACTAAGCTGCAGGAATCCAAGGACTAATTTCCTGTCACAGACAATGGTCTGCAATAAGCCCATCACTGTTAACCTAGACGAGCAGAATTTGGCACTGGAACACAATACATTTCCTGACTAAAGTAAACAACATGCTACATATAATTGGTTGTACTACAATTTGCATACTTGGATAACTGAGTGAAGCAAAGACATTCATATTTAATCCAAACCATATCTAAAATAGCTGAAATTATATTCCCTTCTCCAACTCAACAGCAAAATGAAAAGTTCCAGATTTCTACTGCATTATCAGACCAGAGAGATCCAAATTGATCTAATCCCTAATTTGAAGCCGAACATTATGGTTTTGCTTTGGTTCTTCTGAACTCCAGTTCACTCAGTCACTTGAGTTTTGAGGTAATTATATTTACGTTCAATGTAATTTAACAAATTCATCCAAATAATGTTTGACTCCTTACTAACAAATACTTAATAGTGAATTTCAGAAAGCATTTCAATATATCTTCCCATATTCGCTGCATGATCTAAAATTGTTCTGCACGATGTATTTTAAAATGAACTAGAACAGTCCAGCAGAATGAACACTAGCCAGAGGCAGCGAAGTGTAACTAATGTCACATTTATACTGCTTTTGGGGGTCAAATTGTTGCTTAAAGAATGCAATGTAAATTTTGTTTGTGTTTCACAATCGAAGTAAATCATGCTGGAGGCTGCTTGTTCAAACTACTTTGAAGAGGTAGCTTTACCAGGAAATTATACACAGATGATCCAAATCAATCTTGTCTCACTCTAGAAATGCCCTAAAACGTTCCTTAGTGGTCCATTGGATCATCCTGAAGCATTTTCTTCGATCCAAGACAGCTATCCAAGAGACTAACTTCAATAATAAATCATGACTGTGTTTGGTATTGGTTAACACTAATCAGTTGTGCATCTTTGCAGGGCTGTCCTCAGCCTTCCAGTTGAAATGAAACTGGTATCAACAATGTTCGTCACATGAGTAATACACTTAAATGACAATTCTATTTAATTTGAGAGAAGTCAACTTAACCCCATATACATTACGAATGGTGCCATATTTAAATATTGCACGTTCTTCAGGGACACTACCATCAAAGGGAAATTGATTCATTGCACAGAGTTAAGGGAACAGCAATTTCAATAGAAATTTAAGGCTGCAGGTTATAGACAAAACTGTTTTTTGTTGTGAAGATATTGACAAAGCCTTTATAACTTTTACGATATTTTGTCTAATAGCATGCAAGCCCAGTTCACATTTATTATGATTTCAAAAGCAAAGTACAAATGTAGAGAGTTAATATGCCACAGTAATCATGTGTGTATACACATGGAAATAACAAAAACAACTTACATTTATATGGTCCCCATAATGGTAGCATCTTGGACTATTTAGAATTGGTTATTTGAAAGATTTTAGCAAAGGCAGTTAATGCTAAGTGAATACATATGCTTAAATCAGCTTGATATATATACAATTACAAATGAGATTGTGGTTTAAATGAGAAAAGTATCAACTAAAACAACAGTCTACGGATAATGATGAATCCTGTGCACCTGGTCCTGTGGAAATCAAATTTGCTTGAGAGGGGATTAAATGGTTAAAAGGGTAAGTCACTCTCCTCAAGTTTCCCTATATAGGCTTTCATGGTCAGTGAGAAATAGCATAGATTTATCTTGTTGAAGATTGGATCTGTACTCAGTTGCCTGTTTTAGTAGATCGCGGTGAAATGGCAAAATATATGCAGTCTTTCAACAGACAGTCTTGATGTTCCAAATTGACTTTTCTAGTTTAAAGATTTTTAAGGTCAAAATTCAGATTTGGCTTTGCATAGGTTGACCTGCATTTTAATGAGGCAAATAGGTTACCAGTGGTTCGTTTCAATTGTATTGCTAAACAACAACATCAACTTGCATGTAAATAGTGCCCTTCGCAGAGGCGTCAATAGTGCCCTTAGCGCAGGCGTCCTGGAGTTCTTGACAGTGGCAGAGTCCGACATCGAGCCAGTGGGATAGGGAAGGGGAGGTGACGATAAGCAGAGTCAAAGAGGTATTTTATTTATTTATTTATTTTTAAAAATGTGTCCATATTTACAGGCCAATATTGTTTGAACTTTCGAGATGATATAGTCAACCTTGCCAAACGCGACTTTCTCAAGTACGGATTTGCCTACATGCAAAAAAAAAAAAACGGCACTTTTTTGCACAACGCGGGTAAAATTTGCATATATGTGCGGCTGGCCCCGGGCACATGTGTGTTTGGGAGGACGCCGGCTATCCGGGATGCCTGCGCGAAGGGCACTATTGAGGCCTCTGCAAAGGGCACTATTTACATGCAAGTTGATGTTGTTGTTTTTGCAATACAATTTAAACTAATTACCAGTAACCTATTTGCCTCATTAAAATGCAGGCCCCACGCGCAATGCACACTTGGGAAGTCTGATGATTCCTCGGCCTTGGAGCCACCTGATGGCATTGCATGGTAAACAGAAGAGATAGAGAGAGAGTGAGAGAGAGAGAGTCTCCTAACACTTCCAGGCCAAAAGTAAAATAATTTAGCCCAGCTGTTGTGGTGTAAGTTGCTGTTTTATTGTCCACAGTGAGTCAGTGAGCAGGGAGTGATGAGCGGGGAGAAGGGGCTAGCCGGCTGTAGCCCACCTAAGTATGCACCTTGCATTGGTTGGGTGTGGATGTGCCTGGAGGCTTGAGGTTGGATAGCCTGTGGATGGATTCCCCTAACCCCTTTTTCCCCATTACTTATTAAAGCTTACCGAACGTGATTTTACCAAGGGCGCTGTTTTCCAGGAACATAACCCCCGCGTTCGGCGAGGGTCTACTGTATAGGTCTTTTCTATTCATAAGGTAACATACAATCTGGCATCAGGTGACGTAGTTATTTTCATGATTTGAAAGCTATTATTTTGTAAATGGAAACTGAATATATACATCATAAAAACTTAGAATTTCCAGGCACTTATCAGAGCTGCAAGACACTGCATGTTTTGGCTGCAGTATACTAAGTAAAAATAATCATCCTTTCATTTCATACAGCTCCTTATCGTGCCATCGAGACATCTGAAAGTGCTTCAGGATATACTGCAAAGTAGATTGACAGTGTTTTGTGGGTGAAATAATAAGGTCTGTCGGCTTTTGCACAGGTATTATTGCAGCATCAATACTGATCTTGATTTACAAACAAGTAGGGAACGGCGATTAATCGGTTTTTCGATTAAACCCGATGTGATTTTCACATCGGTGTGCCAATATGGTAATTCTAAAAAACCTGTTATATCGAGGGATTCGATTTTAAAAATATACATCGATATATTTTTAATATCGTTCCTGGCAATATATCAATATTGTTGGTATTATGAGTGTAATGCGATCTTTTCCAACTTACCTTGTCGCCGGCATTGCAACCTCCTAGATCTAGAGCATGGAATGCGCGTACATTCGGTGCGCGCGCACAATTAACGGGCGCCCACATCCGATGCGCTCGCACACTTTACTGTGTATACTCGACGTGAGTCGTGGCGTCTTAACAAAGTCGCATCGCTGAAAATTGTAGTTTGAAAATTTACCTTTCTCATCATGGGGAAAAGAAGCCCCGTATGGGACACTTTGAAAACAATGCAATCAGTAATGGTGTGTATAGATGTACAGTTTGCAAGGTCTTGGTTAAGACATCTGATTCGAGCACGAGCAACCTGCGACATCACATTAAGCAGCACCACCCCGCCCAGCACGCTGCCCTCAGAGCGAAATCATTGTTGACAACAGCAGGAAGTCGAACCAGCGCTTCGGAGAAAGCGACAGGTAGTGGGGCCAGTGCAGCTCAAACAATTCCTGCTTTATTTAAGAGGAGAACATTGTACCAGAGAGGGGACAAAAAGTGGCAAAGTATCACGAACGCTGTCACTTTTTGCATAGCAAAGGAGAGCTTGCCAATGGCGAAGGACAGTAATTCAGACTTCAGACTACATAAAAATAAGTGGCATTTTGTGGCTGTAAGTGTTATTTTTGTGTGTGAGAGAGTTAGAAGCCAAACTATCACTGCCTCTATGTGTGTGTCTAGTCAGACACACACAGCAGTGATAATCTGGCTTCTAACTCTAACAGTCAGACTGTCTGTCTCTCTCTTTTCTATTGTAATAGATCTCATTTACACGTGGACATTACATGCTACTTTCAAGCAAGAAATGGAGGAGAATAAATCTCTAGATTTTGTTTTTGGTGTGTGTGTGTTCTATTTTGAGAGAAGGAGAGGGGGAAAGTTGGGAGAGAAGGAGAAAGGAAGAGAGGAGAGGGAGGGAGAGAATGAGAGGGGGAAAGGAGGGAGAGAAGGAGCGAGGGGAAAGGAGGGAGGGAGGGAGAGAGGGGAGGGAGAGAAGGAGAGGGGGAAAGTTGGGAGAGGAGAGAGGAAGAGAGAAGAAGGAGGGAGAGAATGAGAGGGTGAAAGGAGGGAGAGAAGGAGCGAGGGGACAGGAGGGAGAGAAGGAGAGAGGAAGAGAGGAGAGGGAGGGAGGGAGGGAGAGAAGGAGAGGGGGAAAGGAGGGAGAGAAGGAGAGAGGGGAGGGAGGGAGAGGGGGAAAGTTGGGAGAGAAGGAGAGAGGAAGAGAGGAGAGGGAGGGAGAGAAGGAGAGGGGGAAAGGAGGGAGAGGAGACAGGGAGAGTGGAGGGGGGGAGGGAGAGAAGGAGAGGGGGAAAGGAGGGAGAGGAGACAGGGAGAGTGGAGGGGGGGAGGGAGAGAAGGAGAGGGGAAAGGAGGGAGAGAAGGGAGAGAGGGAGGGAGAGAAGGAGAGAGGGGAAGGAGAGAGGGGAGGGGGGGAGAGTGGAGGGGGAGGGAGAGAAGGAGAGGGGAAAGGAGGGAGAGAAGGAGAGAGGAGAGAAGGGAGAGAAGGAGAGGGGGAGGTAGGGAGCAAACAACATCGTATAATTCAACAGACCTTGACACCAACATTACAAACTTTCTGGACCTAGAGCACGCATTTCGAAATGTGCGTGCACCGCGACTGCGCGCGCATCGTCAGTGCGGACGCACCGTCAATGCGCGTGCACCGCGACTGAGCGCGCGCCATCAATGCACGCGCACTTCGAATGCACGCGCATGCGCAGTATAAAAACTCGATAGATCGGTTTAAGCAGGTATGAGCCAACCGATATAACCATATCCGGAAAAATCCCATATCGCCGTTCCCTACAAACAAGTATTTTCTGGTGTAATTGTTTTCTCTATAATGTATGCCACTGCTTATACACAATACCATGCTAATCCTAGAAATAATATTGGTGAGGAAAAGTAAACTACTGTACTTGTTTTAGAATTCTGTCTAAACAACAACAACAACATGCAGTGATATAGCGCCCTCCATGCAGGGTAGTGTCTCAAAGCATTTAATAGTGGTAGTGCCTGACTTTGAGCCTTTGGGAGAGAGTTAAGCATGGTTGAAAAGGAAGATTTTTAGCTGGGACTTGAAAAAGAGGAGAGAGGGGCAAGGTGGAGGGATTGAGGGAGAGTCTTCAGGGAGTGGTAGCTGAAAGCGTAACTTCCAATGGTGGGGTGGAGGTGGCAATTGATGAGTAGAAGGCCAACACCAGTCGATTGGAGGCGCCAGGTAGGGATCGGGGAGTGAGGAGGTCGGAGAACTAGGGTGGGGCCAGGGCGTGAATGGATTTGAATACCAGTGTGAGGATCTTGAAGTCGACCCGGTCGATAATGGGTAGCCAGTAGAGCCTGGGCAGAACTGATAAGATGTGTGCACGGAGTTTCTATATGGGTGGCAGAATTCTGAATGAGTTGGATTTTTTGAATAGTGGAGTTAGGGAATCCGGTGAGATGTGCGTTTGAGTAATCCAAGCAGGAGATGACAAATGCATGCACAAGGATTTAGGTGCATTTAGGGTAAGGTATGGTCAGAGGCGGGTAATGTAGTACAAGTGGAAAGCAGGTAGTCCTGGTCAGGAACTGGATGTGGGGGAGGCAGGACAGCTGGGGGCCAAACCAGACACCTAGAATGTGCACTGGTTTGGTGAGTCTTAGGGAGAGACCAGGGAGGTTAAGGAGTTCAGATCATAGGAGTTAATGGGAATGAAGGAATATGGGTTCTGGCTTGTCCACATTCAGCTGCTGGAAGTTTGCATTCATTTACACCCTGGTGCCTGCCAGAGAAGTAACTGTTACAACTAAACAATTTGTAGAATACAATTCTTCAAAGCTTCTCATGAGAAGCTTTGAAGAATTTTTTTCTCTTGGAATTATGACAAATCAACATACTGTATTATGATATATCAAGAAGTAGAACAATAGGGCACAGGTTAGTGTTGTAAAGGGCAATTTCAGGACACATCTCAATAAGCTTTTCTTTAAGCAGAGTGTAATCAATGGCTGGAACAGTTTTCCAGGCAAATTGCTAGGGACCTGGACACTAGGTTTATTTAAAAGGCAGCTTAGTGCATTGATGGGAGGAGGGTGTTCTGAAGGAATGAGATTGGATGGAGATGGATCACAGGGACTTCTTCATCCAGAGCAAGCTTGTGATATTCAGCAGGGAATTCATAGCTGAGGCCTGGGAGTTGGGTACCAGTCTCTTCGGATGGCTTCTATTAGTGTTAAACATAAGAGACCATGAAATGGGAAGACAAAATATCCTTACATAAAAACTAAAAAAAAGTTCTGCAAACCGAAAATCAAATCAAACAAGAGGCACTACAGTATAAAAAAACAGTATCAGTTTGAAAATATAATCGAACCTGTCTTTAAATGAACTGTATCAAAAGCTTTTTGCCCATGATACTTTTTCTCATGATCTCATTTCAGTCACCAGTCAATAGTGTGTTGATCCCTTTTCTCATTCTTCCACTTGAGCACTTTGTGTTTCATGTAAAACTAAACAAAAATCCTGCCTTCTGGGGAATAATATTTAAAGATCATGTCTACTTTTAATGCAATCATTAAAAAAAACTGATACAGATTTTATTGAATCAAATCCACTTGATACATATTTCATTTCCAGAGTTGCCTTAAGGAAGCAAAATTCCATTGATTACAAAAAGGTGACAACCATACTATTCTAAATAAAGCTTCAAAGATATGCCACAGACATTTAGTTAAATATATGCAGGATCAGAGTAGCTAAAGGTTTAAAGAACTTAATCTGACATTCTCTTTCAATTCTATTGCTTGTCAAACCCCTTCAGTGTGTTAACATTTGAACAGATGCTCCAGGTTGTTGAGTGAACCATTAATTTTTTTTCACAAAGATTGTTGTTGATACTTGGAATGCCCTATCTGGAACTGCAGCTGAGGCAAGAGATCCATATCAGCTTTTAAGATGAAATTGGATAAACAGCTAAAAGCAGAAATATAAAAGGGTATGGGGCCAAAGGAAGGGTAACACAATTAAATAAAGGATAATTATTCTTTCTGTGAGCCAGCATAGGCATAATAGTTGGAAGGCCTCCTCTGTGCTGTAAATGTGTGTGGTTCTTTAGTTGTTCAAAAGTTCTGAATTTACTTAAATCAAGGGAAAAATGTTGCCAACAATTTGAATTTTATTAGCCCAATTAGTTATCATCTTCTTCATTCATTTAGTGGGAGCCTCATCACACACCATTTGACCAATAAAAATAATTTGTCATTTAATCTATGACAGTCGGTGGGACACTGCTGGGCACAATTGGCTGCCTGCCGCATTTCACCCACAAAATATATAGTTAACTGTATTCTGTGAAGCACTTTGAGATGTCTTGAAGACTTCATAAGATGCTATATCAAATGTAAGGATCATTATTAGTTAAAATTAAATCTGCCAATTCGATACCAAGTTTTAAAAAAGAGGTAGATATTTATTTGGGGAGGACGGGTTTGTGAAGTTATGGGGAAAGAGTTGGGGAGTGGGATTAAATTGCTTGTTTTAAAGAGCCGGTACAGACTTGATGGGTCGAATGGCCTCCTTTTGTGCCGTAAGATTCTATGATTCTAAACAATGTCCATCAAAATACCAAAAAGCAACACTCTTAAAAGAAAATTACAGTGGTTTTAAAGTGACAAATCCTAAATTGAAGTTGGGATGACATTATAAATCAGCGAGCTTCATTGCTATGGTTTGCAAAGTCATTTAAACTCTCGAGTAAGCAGCTAGTGATAAATGACAGCAAGCTCTCTGTGAATGACCCATAAAGCTGGCCATAAAAGGGTAAATTATGTATTGTTGTAGCATTACAGTGTTGCAGGCTTATATTTAATTTCACAAGTAATTGGTTACAACTACACTTTCATGTACATGTGACCATATTCCTACCCATATGCATATTTGTATCTGAGCAAATACAACACTTTATTTTCTTTACCTGCCTTTATCTACTCTTCACCCAAAGGATAGGAAAAGGTTTATGGCTGCTCCATCACCAGCAATGCTGCATGCAAGACCAGTCAGCTACCATTGTGTCTGAGATGGAACTTTGCATCGAGCCAACTGTTCTTGTATGAAGGTGCCAGTTACTTTATTGGTACAAATCAACTACAGTCGAACTCCATTCTAAAACATTTCATCATAATATGTATTCACTTAAATTAACTAGCAGATTAAATTATTATTAAATAGATTATTAAACATTGTGATTACTTTTTGGGTGAATGCCACTTGTGGAAACCAATTACAGTACCAGTTTAACTGTACTCAAAAAAGACAGTGACCCCCATTTGTATGACAATAAAACACTACATATTTATGATATATAATGTCCATCTTTACTCTCAATACTACATTTCTACCAAATAAATGTAGAGTAGATTCACTGTATAGAGTATTCTGCAACTTGAGGCATCTAGAAGAAATAATAAGGTGCTAAATCAATTTGGTTCCAGCCCACAAATAAGTGATTCAGACCAGTGAGTCTGCACAGCTGTTTTCTCTACGTACAAAAGAGTCACCTAATCTAATTCCATGTTCCTACTCTCTTCACAAACTGTTTGCTATTCCTCTTTTACAAGCTGTTTGCTATTCCTCTTTTTCCATATACAGTAAAAGCTTCATTATCTGACACCCTAGTGACTTGACCTTTGCCGATTAATTAAATATGCCGGATATTTGAGCGCCAAGTTGCCAAAAATCCTATACAAAAAATGTACTTATTTTAAAACATACCATGTTAATAATAGACTCAATAACAACAGAATATTGTATGGATATTTACCAATAAAGGACACTGGGTAAAATGATCGGTAAAAAGCATTTCAGTGTTCAATAAGTTTAATAAGTACGCATTACAAGCATGCGTGTGAGCATACTCGCGAATGTCCCGGATGGCTACGGTACGAGATCCGGTTGCTGGAACGGTGAGTTGTATTGGGAGATACCGGTTGGTTGATCGTTACAGTTGTTTGGGTGTCGGATAACGAAGCTTTTACTGCAATTCCTTTCAAACAAATTTGTGGATTCTTTTTTGAATAGATTTGTATCTGAGCATAAAATCATTGCGGCACCCACACATTCTGACATTCTAAAATTAAATCAATTTGATCAGTCAAGCATGACCTTCCCTGTGAAGTATGTGCTGACTTGCCCTGATCAATCCCTGCCTTTCTAAATATTCACAAATTACATCCTAATTTGTGATCTGTAAAGCATCCATAACTGAGGTCAGTCTAATTGGCTTATAATTCTCATTCCTTTCCCTTTTCTGAAAATATTTTGTTCTTACATTCCTACATTAGCATTTGGCTGCCGCCTTTTGCCCACAAATATACAGTCAATTCACTTTACAGTATATTCTGTGAAGTACTTTGAGACGTCTAGAAGGCTTGAGAAGCGCTATATCAAATACAAGGATTATGATTATTATTATTACCTTTGCAATTACAGTATTCACATTTTCAAAGAGGTTTTGAAGATTGTGGCCAGTGGGTTCATAATTTCTCACTCAGTTAACACTCAGTCTTTATATATTCTACGATGACTACCACTCAGTTCTGGTGACCTCGACATTAACCTTTTTATAACTGGTATTGATAAATCCCTGCTCAGGAAAGCAACAATGTTATTGCCATTTCACCACCAGATAAAGCCTCTCACAACATAAACTGCATCTTCAAAAGTGTACATCATGTTAATTTGTGGGACAATGCTGTGCGCAATTGGCTGTAGTGTTTCCCAAAAAAATCTACAAATATACAGTGAATACACCTTACATTATATTCTGTGAAGCAATTTGAGATGTCTCGAAAACGTGATAAGACTATCAAGTGCAAGGATTATTATTTACCAGTAACAAACCAGATTGTGGGATTCTTTATGAGCTCCATCTCTGCTGTGTATCACGGGTTATTCTAAACCTTAGCTTGCTGCAGGTTGCTGCTACCTATTTGTATTCTGTTTGTTTTTAGTGTATTATTTGAACTAAATCTAAATACACACACAAATAAACAAAAACATGCAAAATCATCAGCCATATCCTGACCTGAACCTGTTTTCCAAGAAGCTATACTGAGTATATTCCCAGTGGAGACTTGGCACTGCACCTCTGCTGTGAAAATGAACAGAGTTTCATGGTTGCTGTACAGCTATTGAAGCTCTCTTCTCTGAAAGTGCACGTTCTGCTTTATGATTTATGTTTTCACATTAAGTGATGACCAGCGAGATAATTCCTTTCCAAGATATAAATCACAATCAGTTCCACTATTTTCTATGCTTCACATTTAAACTCCTATTGTCTAGTCTTATGACATATTACAATCATTTAGAAATGCAGTCAAAACCTCAGCTCTACACAAAAAACAAATGGTGGTAAGCAATCTGAACACAATATGCAAACAAGCTGGGCATCAGAGATAAGGTGACAAATACACAACAGCTGCCGGCTACACCTTTCACCAAACTCCACAGTCTAACTGCCATGGTGGTGGTGTGACTCTCATCTCACGGCCTTTCCCCTTATTCCTCTGGAACCTTCCCTTCCTTTGAGCACCTTACTCTTTACCACCCCTGCAGTTTCTCCCTCAAAATCCTTCTTCTCAGTCGTCCCCCCAAGCCCGCTACATCCTCCCTCTCGGACACCCCACCCTCCTATCTTCCCTGTCCTTTGGCTCTAAACACCTCCTCATCTTAGGCCACTTCAACCTCTACTTCACCCCCTCCTGCTCCAGCTC
Organism: Hydrolagus colliei; assembly: GCA_035084275.1. Taxonomy (NCBI): domain Eukaryota; kingdom Metazoa; phylum Chordata; class Chondrichthyes; order Chimaeriformes; family Chimaeridae; genus Hydrolagus; species Hydrolagus colliei. The sequence continues at coordinate 1,054,032 of JAYJKW010000529.1, forward strand.
TGGTGACTTGTCCTCCCTCCTCCCTTAATTTCTCCGTGCACATCCACTCCGTCATCCATCCCCTTGAGCTGGTGATCACCCATGGCCTTACCATTTTGGACATCACCATCACTGACAAAGCCATCTTGAACCACCAATACATCTCCCTTTACACCTCCATACACCTTACCTCCACTCAATCCTCTACCATCACCTACCGCCCTTGGAAAAAAACTCCTTCCTCTCCCTCTCTGCTGCCCGAGAGTCGTCTGAACTCTGCCCCTCTTCCCCTCTTGCCCTCACTAACTGACATAATCTCTTCACTCTCCTTCTCCACAAATCCCTCTTTTCATCTAAGACTCCTTTTCCCCCTCACCTCCCGAACTGCCTCTTACTCATGTAAACAATATAATAATCCTTCCATTTCATGTAGCGCTTTTCATATCTTATCAAAGTCTCAAAGCACTTCACAGAATATACCGTGAAGTGAATTGACTGTATATTTGTGGGCCAAACGAAGCAGCCAATAGCACACAGCAGTGTCCCACAAACAGTCGTGGATTGAAATTGACCAATTTTTATTATTGTGAACTCCTAACCTCTGTGAACTCTATCTACTTGGTAAAAATATGAAACTTAAAAATCCTGCATTTATTTTTCAATGCTCCCTTTCCTGTGCCTTCGTCCCTCTCACTACATCAGATCCCATATTCCCATACAACCCGCACCCAACTCCTACACTCAAACAGAAACACACACACACACACACAATTATATTTCTAAAATTTCAGATTGGGCAAGCAGCAAGCTCACTGACCTTTCCTCTCAGCACCTTGGGACGTCAAATGTGAAAGGCGCTGTATCAATGTAAATTTGTTTTTTATTTTGGCTGCCATTGTTAGCCAGCAATTAGTAGCTTCCCACCAGTAGCCTAAGATGAGTTTCTGCTGGAATGTAAATGATTTCTGCTGAACATCTACCTTGAAAATATGATTAATACCACCAGTGTGAGAATTACATGGGTAAACCCATACTCTACTGTTCACACTAAAGCAAAGTGCTTATCTTCCACCATCCTGTCGCCAAATGGTGCACTTTTGGACATTTAGCAAAAATGTTACTGCCAACAGCCACTGACAAAATGCATTAACTAGACTCCTGTACTGAAAATACAATAAAATACATAATAACCACACTGCCTGAAGCTGTGCAAAGATGCAAATGAATACATAAACTTAATCTAACCACCAATGTGGGTGCATTCTCCAATTACAACCACAACAAAGCTTTCACCATTTTCTAATCAACACGGTGCAAGTTATTTAATACAGTGTATAAATTCCATAGCAATGATTCTTTGGACACTTTTCTCCCCACTTTGCTAACGTTACCATTTGGCTCATTTTACAAAGAGACTGTTCAATGTAGTAGTCCATGCCACTCTCTGTCTTGTTTCCATTCCCACAAATGACTGGGCATGAAACAAGTCAAAATAGTTTTGACTGAACTCCTGACAACTATGTCATACACACTGCTATTCAGATTAACCAACTTTTAAAATCAAACCTGATACAGTAGTTTGTTTGCCCGCTGACTAACTCTAGCTCAGCACTGATCTAACATCACTGAATACATGTGGTCTCCACATCCTGAAATAATAATAAAAAATATATAATAGTAATCCTTGCACTTGATATAGAGCTTTTCACGTATTCTAGATGTCTCAAAGCGCTTCAATAATATACAGTACTGTAAAGTGAATTGACTGTAGATTTGTGGGCATAACGTGCAACCAATTGTGCATAACAGTATCCCATAAATGGTCGTGGATTGAAATGACCAATTTAATACTGTTTTTTAGAGGGATTATTATTAGGTGTATGAGTAAGGAGACTTGCCCAAGATTTTGCCCTGCCTGGAATTACACCCACAACTCTCGTTTATAAGGTGAGTGTTCTAACCACTGAGCTACAGGACTTAAATAGACATCAGAATAAACTACGGTTTCAGGGTAAAAATGTACCAATAGGTATGGGAAATAGAAAAGCTTTGTATGTTTGTCTTGGTCCTCAGACAAAAATGATGTGCTAATCCAGGGTTATAAAGTGTTACTATGGAAAGAAAATCTATTTCAATCATACTATACGCAATCAATTTTTAGAAGAACCTTTTGGGACCACTGACAGCATTTGAATGGCTGTCCCAATTTGTATTTGTTTTAATATACAGTCAAGTCTGCTTAATGTTAAAAGCTTGTCAGACTGGACAAAATTATAACAATGTACACAATATAACAATAGTGGAACTTCCCTTGCAGACACATCCAGACTGTTCTAAATCTAGTTACAATTTCAGGGAAAAGAAAAAACGTACAAAATGCAATTTGTTTTGAAACACTATTTTTTTTAAATACATATAAAGTCAGTTATTATTGATTGTTTTACCTTCAGAATTGAATCACAAAAATATGTAAAGTGCTTTAACAGTCTCTTCTTTATTGATTCTGTTATAGGAATATGCAGAACCAACCAAAGAGCAATTCAGTCAATCTGGTGATTCTATAAGCTTTCTAAAAATCATGCACTATTCTCTCATACCATTCATTTAATTATTTCACAACTAGCTCTAGCTACTTAACTGGGGTTGCCCTGTGCATGTAAGCTATCCCATTTTCTGCCCTCCAAGCTCATTTTACTTGCTTCATGCTAACAATCCACCCTACTGAGGTTTCAGACATCACTCCTCCACCCACCCACTACACTGGTACTTACCAAATAATAATAATCCTTGCATTTGATATAGCGCTTTTCACATCTTCCAGACATCTCAAAGCACTTCCCAGAGTGTGCTGTAAAGTGAACTGACTATATATTTATGGGTGACAAACAGTCGTAGATTGAAATGACCAATATATCATTGTTTTAATGAGGGATTATTATCAGGCATGTGGAGTAAGGAAACTTTCCCAAGGTTTGGAATTAAGCTATATCCCTTCATGTTTCTTGTCTTTAAGGATTAATATTATTTAATCTTATATTCCCACTGTTCATTCACCTTCTTACCCCAATCTTATCATTCTGCATTTGTATACATTGAATGAAATGCATTAATAATATTCTGGCATCAACTACATCATTCTCAATTAGCAAACATTTTGAACAGAATACTGTATTCGCAACTTGTGTTTGGTACAATCTATGGTTAGCTATAATAAACGCTGGATTTTCAAAGGTATTCAGGAAATGTTTGCAGTCGTTTAGCTTAAAGGAGTTTTTTTAAAACTTTGATTTATCGATTGTATTGCCTTATCCGGTTTAAAATCATTATGCATTGTATTGGATTTAAAGTAAAATACCACATAATTCACATATCAACTAATAGTTGTAAGCCAACTATTTATATGTTCATTTATCAGCATCAGGCTGCCATACAGATGTGGATCTGGGCTGGAAGATATTAACAAAAAAGAATTGCAATCATGATTATTGGAACCTAGAGCAAAGGGTTATAGAGATGGGAAACAGTCAGAGGAAGAGAAAGTGTCATATAGATAAGTGGAGAGAGGAGACGGAGAAAAAGATAGAGAACAAAAGAAAGAAACATTCAGAGGGAGAAGGGAAGAAGAAATGACAGAGAGAAAAACCGGCACTATTAGTACTGCAGCATAATAACTCCTGATTATTTTTTGGTTAACTTGTATTTTGCGTGATGATCAATTTCCTTAGCCACAATGGACTTGTTGCAATTACAGTGGATAATTGGCTTCTGTACATTTTATACCTTCAGTGTGTCCCAGGTTTCTGGAGTCAAAGTCCTGATATATATCTGCCTAATATTTTCTACCTCTTTCTTCAAATTTCAGGAAGAAAGTACTCACTTTATTTATTGTGCTATTTTCCTACTTTGAAAAAAATCATGGAACTGATGATTTATTCAGCCTGACAGTATGAGGGATCTGCATCCAAAGCAGTATAGACACAGTTATTGACTTCAATAAGCTTACTTGTCTTTTCAAATGGATATGTTAATTCAGCTGCCTCATACAATCCAAGCTTGATATCCTGCTGAATTCTTCCAACAATGTCATCGACACCATTTTTTTTAAGCATTCAAAGAAAGAAGCTGATTAAGAATCAACACCAAACCAAAATATTGTTAGAAACTCCTTTCACAGAAACATTTATGAACAACCACTGCAAAAGCTGCAACTGTGTTATTCTATGGAAGTACCAAACATTGGCAAACAAAATAATGATCAAGTAAATTTACAATAATATCATTAATGCAACAATGAAAGAGCTAATGCACATAATTAGTGGCTTTCTTCCAAATGTCAACAGGAGCTTAACCTGTTATTAATGATCCAAATCCAAGTGGTAAAAAGAAAGCTTAGCATTCTAATTAGAGGTCGAGCAAAAATTTTGATGCATATATGAGTAACTTTGGAGTGATTAATGTTCTATCCAAACACTGCATACCCAGATGTCCAACAGATTTATAGATGGTGTCATTCTGGAAATGTGCCACATCTGACACAGTAATGTTTAAATGTCAGGCTTTTCACCCGAAGTATGTGCCAACCTAAACGACCTAATTATTTTTTAAATCAACTCTTTTTTTAAAAAAAGCTCTTGCTTTTGCAAATTTACACAAAGTACATGCATTGAACCAGTTAATAAATAGTGCCACTTTTCATGAGCAAGTTTTGAATGATAGTCAACTGCAAACTACAGAGAATTGTCTATTGGCAGAAACCTAATACTGATTTAAATCATTCTAACCTGTTCTTGAATAGACTTGTGGCCAAATTGTTCATTTTTAATGAGAGGGGCTGGGTGGAGAAGATAAGGAGGAATATCGTGCAGCAGGTAGTTTTGAAGTACAGTGCATATACAGAAATAAGTTTACAAATAAGTCTACTGATCAATGAGCACTGCAGGGAGCCTCAACATATATTCTCATAAAATTTATATATACTGTAGATTGCTTTGTTTCAATGCACCGACTGTCCACATTGGGCTGCAGAAGTCCAATGGTGGGATTTATTTTTGAAGTTATAGATGAGGCGGTCAGGAGAATAATTTTAATGGAGCAGCACTGAAGTGGCACAGGGTATTACAAGTGTTCTGTTCTAGTCTGACATACGATGAGAGAGAGAGAGAGAGTGTCTCATGCATACACACAGCCGTTGATTCACATATGAAAACTGTATAACCCCACATTATAGCAGAGTCACCTGTTCTACTGTCAGAGCAGGTGACAATAAAACTTTGTCAGAAGAAAAAAGTAGACATTTATTTTTTAAGCAAATACTGTAATTAATAAGAGCACTAATAATTCTTGCATTTGATACAGCACTTTGTATCAGCTTTGTATAGCGCTTTGTAATGTCTGCTCACAGCTGATTTTTACCTTACAGTTTCTGCCTACATTTCAGTAACGCTCTATCTAGCCAAACTCCGAGTATCGGAAATTCGTACCAAACCTGACAGTCGCGAAACGGAAACATTTAAAATAAATTTCCATGGATCCATGTGCATGTAGACTCCTGCTGGCCCACTTAGTACAACTGAATGGCTTCAGCACCCTTGTTGCCCTTCAGTGTCCAGGCGTTACTCAGTTTGAAACTCGCGAGGGATAAATAGCTTATTCACTACCATTGCTCACAGGATTCAAACAACTACAATGTCTGTACTGATATTTACCAGCACTGAAAAATGTCAGCACTGACAAAAGCTGGTAAATGCTGGGTACCTGCATTGTAATTACAGTACACTTGGCTGGAAATTCCGGCTCACCAGACTGAATCTCCATTGGATCACCTACGCACTCCCCCACCTCCATGTCCATCCACTCTCATGCCTGTTCCACCCTCCCCACCCACTTCATTAGTCCAGTTTACTGGGGTCTCTCTGGCCTTGGGACAACCTCCCAACTTGAAAGGTGCTATATAAATGTCATTTTGTTGTTTTGTTGTTCAGTGTATAACTTCAAGGTCCCATTTGATTACTCAGAGTGTACAACTTCTGTCTCCTAAGTTGACTGTGTACTGATAACCTGCTTAACAATCAGCAATGGTCCCCAGTGCAATTCTACTTTCAATTTGATGTAGAAAATGGCATTGAGTCATCGCTGAAAATGCCGTCTTGAACAGGTTAACGGTTAAAATTGAATTGAAATTGAAATTCCTGTCTTGGACTACAGCCTGAAGAACCTTTATTGCATTTTTCTGTAAATGTGGCATGTGCCCAGCAATGAATCTGGATGAAACTCACTTCAGAATCAAGGCTTCGGAACCTGTTGCAATAGTTTGGTCTGAATTGACAGGATAAACAAACCAACTTCAGGGATTGGGATTGTTGCTGGTGGGAAGGAAGGAATACAGATAGATTTTTAAAATTAATTTCCCAGTTTTCAACACTCAATTGCATCATTTTGTTTTCTGTTTCAGGGACAGGGACTATTTTCCCCATTGCTCCATCTGTTTCTGAAACAACCACAAATTTTCTAGCCTGAAAACTTCATTTTAATAATTGTTATTTGATCAGTTTAAACAGATACCTTTGATTCATTGTGAAAAAAAAGCAACCTTATAAACAAAATAAATTAACAGCACAGACCCCTGGTATACATAATTGGAAGTAGGAAATAGCAACTCCTCCAGAAATCAGACTTGCATGGAGCTGACCCACAGAAACTTCACTCTGATTTACTTTAGCATTCCTCACGAATAAGGGTTTAATTGTGGTTTTCAAGAAAGAAGTAGACAAGGAAAAGGATGAAGGCTTGAAGGGGCATGAGCACAAGGCAGGGCAATGGGATTAAATGAACACCTCACTCTGAACGATGGTGCAAACTCGATAGCTAAATGGCCTCTTTCTATGCTATACATGACTATGTTTCTAAGGGCAAAATACATTCTATTCAAAGCCCTTCATAGAGAATATGCATTGTATACAGCAGAAATTCAGCTCAAACCATTTTGTTTTGCATGTGTGCATTACCCCATACATATCTAACTGTGCAGACACAGGAAATGTCTTTTGAAGCATGTGGAGATTTCCTTTTAGCAGCAATAACATTTGTTTCTTGACAGTCTCGGACATCATTTTTGGACCCCTTTGATGCCATACACAGTGGCTGAGTTAATGTGGCATGGACGAGTTAGCCTCATTTCACTAAAATAATTCTATTTTTCATTGCACATTTACCATTTGTGCTCAGACATAATACACAGAGGCAGTAATTGCACCACACCAAGTACCTAAAACATTTATCATCACTAATGCAACATTAGTGTTGTGGCACAAATATGAGGCGTTACATGGTTATTTTAAATTTCATCATTTCTTATACCATGTCAACTTTCATCATTTTACTTATTCAGAGCTATTCTCTAATGCAATAATCTTCCAGAAAATATTCCACCCACACACTGCATCGGCTCCCTCATCTGATCACAATACGCCAACGTGAAACAAAGGTTTCATATCGAGTTAGGTCATTGTAAAATCTCACAAAAGCACATGATATGAAAGTTGTTTTAAAAATGAATAGAGTCATCTTTTTTCAAATACTGCAGAGTTGACATTTTTGATTTTTATGTGCACAATAATTCAAATTAATTTCTGTACAATAGATTAAAACCCACACTGCCAACAGCTATAAGACTTTGATGCACTGGAATTGGGACTCTTTAACCAAGGACTGATTATTTTGACAATTTCAGCTGCTTAATATCACGCTTGGTTAGCTTTTTATGGTTGGTTTTCTTCTATGTGAACTGACAGATTTAAATGAATTTAAAACCAATTCAGTTAAGATTCCATAAATTTGCACACTAGATAGAAAAATCATCTCCTAACTTTCATTTATGTTTCTGTGTACAAAATAATTGTGTGATAATTTTCTTTCTGTAAAATAGTAATCCTTGTATTTGACATAGCATCTTATCATGTCTTTGAGATGTCTCAATGTGCTTCATGGGGAAAAAAGTAAAATGACTGTATATTTTATGGGCAAAAGGTGGAAGCCAACTTTGTACGTCAGCGTCCCACAAACAGTCATGGATTGAATGACCAAGTTATTATTTTTTTGAAGGAATTATTATATCTGGAAAAGCAATCAGCCAATTGACTAACAACCATGTTCTAGGTAAACAGTGGCATAAAGAAACTTGCCCATCATTTCATCCTGCCGGAAATCGAACTCAGGTCTCCTTCTTGCACGGTGAGTGCTCTAACCACTGAACTACAGGACTCTGATTTTTTTTTATTGTTGAGCAAGTAACTGCAGAAGTCAAGATTTGTATGGTTAAAACAGTTTGGGCTTTTACCAAAGTCTATGGCTAGGTTTCTGTATTCATAGAATGTTGGTTTACTTAAGCAAGACACACATGTTTTATACTGCTCACATCTATAGTGTGAGTTGCAAAAACCTCCATTATATTTCAGTAATATTTATCTTTCAGATTATGTCTTTATTTGTTCGCAAATGGATGCTTAGCCCAATGAGGTAAGAAAGGGGAGGAACGGCTTGAATTGGCAAATTAGTTTTGGGGAGGAGTTCTTCCAGTGAAAACTGAACAATTCTCTTTTTCAAATTTGATTCAGATCTCTCTTTTCTAGTGCACCCTCCCCACTCCTCCAAACTCAAGACTTCCAGTCCATTGCATGAATTAAGTGGTTTGAGACATCCTCCCAAAATGAAGGGCACAATATCAATGTAAATTATTGTTGTTGTCTATACTTACTTTAATAATTTTTTTTCTGAGTGTGAATTTTGAGTATTGCAGTTCTTGACATGAATTATGTATACATAACCTTAAAGAGTGAGGTTTTAGTGCCTGCTATATTCTCATTTGTAAAAGTGAAGAAAATCAATAACAATTAATATTAAAAAAACAGAGATGTTGCCCAAATATACCAGTTTCTGGAAAATACACTTCAATCATGCTACATAGAGAAAAAAGTTTGCTACAGGTATATAAAATTCACAGAGCATTTTGCAGAATAAACTAGTATTCTTAAAGCGGAAAATGCTCAACATAAAAAAAGAGAAAAAAAAAGGCTTTGATTCCTCAGATCAGGTACGTTCCATTGACAACATATAAACATCCCATTATATTCTCTTAACTTGTTGTTTACATTTTAAATGGGAATGTTCTGGAAATATTTCAACCTAATGGAGTGGAAGTTTGACGAATCAATTGCTTTCATGGCATGACAGGTGTATGCTCTGGTTCAGGAGCCATAATGCTCAATATTGGACATCTCTACTTATACTTGCTCGCTACTACTGAGTGATATTTCTTTCTCAATGTATATTCATTTCTTTTTTTCTCCACTAATTTCCTCCCTCATGTCTTGTGTTCCTGAAGGGGTGGATTCATTTTCTGATTCTGCACAAGAGCAACTTTAAGCCCCCATGAGTCAACCCAATGGCCGCCGTTCAATCAGTATATCCGTTCAATCAGTATATCAGTTCAATAGGTAGAAAACAATAAATACCTCAAGCAAAATGTACTCTTTGACAATTACAACAAATTTGAACTGAGCAAGACCTCTGAAATCAAGAAAAATCTCCAACATGGGTATAAATATTGCATCATAAACAAAATCTTGTTTGCTGACTACTCCTAATTAGTTGGGTTTAAAACTGTGTTTTGTGTCTAGTCTTAAAATATAAATTGAAATCCTATTCTGGATTATGTCCCACAACATTCTGGTTTAAAAATACCAAAAGATGAACCATATGTGGGTGATATATACAATCTGGGACAAGAGATCATCATGTATGGAAAAAAATTATTCTTGAAACAACAAACATCCCCCATTTGGTCTGTTGACTCACTAATATTTGGGGCTCCAAGTTCTGCAATGTCCCGGGAATCCAAAACTCCACCACCCGCCTCCTAACCTGCATCAAACTGCACACTCAGTCCTCTCCAGGCTCCCAGTAGAAGACTTAAGTACGCCACCTACAAATTCCTTCATAAGCTATCATCTCTCACCAACCGAAATCCTCCATTCACCACCTACTAATTGACAAACTCAGGCTTGATAAGCAACAGTACCTCCCTGACTCTGGTGTTTAGGCTTTCAGCTACCACAGCCTAACCTGTGGAGGTCCCTCCCTCCACCACTCTATCTTGCAAGGCATAGACCAGAAACATTACTAATTTTCTGCTCCAATGATCCTCTTTGAACTAGATCTCACTCCTTTGCTTCAGGAAAATAATCCCCATGCTGCCCAATCACCAGTTTGGCCTCAGCCATGTTCTGTCCTCAACCGACCCCAAGATACAAGACTAGGAATTCTACAGGAATAACATGATCTTCTTATTCACCATCCACACAGGCCTGACCTTGGCCATCCTGATATTCCATTGTGTAGTCCAAGTACATAACAAAACTACATTATATTGATGTAAGTGCCAAGCAGACAAGTGAGATTTAAATTAAAAATGTATGTACCACAAACCAAGAATGAACCACTAACCCTGTAAAATCACACATCTTACACACTGAACATAATACATGCTTTGCTGTGTTGAAGATTAAACTGTAGATCACCTCAGCCATCACTCATAACATTTCAAATAGCCATGGCCAATTTAATAACTGAACAATATGAAAGCTGGTGATCCATAGTGTGACATGGTTTTAAATCAGCACTTGCTGATTAATTGCATTTATATGTGTAATGCCAAACTCAAGTTGCATAAATCAATCTAAAGCCTATTAATTTCATTCTTGCAAAGGTTTCTTTAGAGATCAATAAAATTTCAGTCTATTTTTTAAAAACATTACCAATAAATAAATCTAGATTATGCTACGATAATGGTTTCTATGTAACACTATGCCTATTATTTGCACTGGTCTTTCATGCTTCTTGATTCAGACCTACTCCAATTTATAACGGAGCACCAACATCAATAAGGGTAAATACTGTAGTAATAAAGAACAGTGGATAGATTTTAAAGTGGCTAAATGCAAGGTGATTTATATTGGTACTGGAAATATGAAATGTGTGCCCAGGATAAACGATTGATATATCAGAAGTGTATTGGATTATAACATGAAGCAAGTAAATTTAAAACTGAGTTGCTGTCGATCCTGTTTGTCTGGTGTAAGGTCGTGAAAAGTATTCATTATACAGTATTCTGTTCTCACTGTATGCACATCACTAAATTCTGGCAACCTCTCAAACCTCTTCTGAAATTGATCTCAAGAACACAAATCCAAATAATCTGTACATAGTTAAAATAAACACATATTGAAAGCACTGTGAAAAACTGATACTGTAATTACTTTACATAAACTGGAATTCTTACATTTACCCAGCGAACACATATGTGGCATTGTTGTGCCCCGCCTGACCATCAGTGGCCAGGCTTTCAGCCTCTCTGCCCCCACAGACCCTTTGCCTCGCTCCCTCCCTTGCCTCCTTCAAAGTTGGTCTCAAGATTCTCCTCTTCGATCATGACTTCTGCCACCCTCCCCTCCCCCCTACCCTGCCACATTCCCCACAAAAATACAGTCATTGTAGTGTATTGTGTGAAGTGCTAAGAGACGCCCTCCTGAAAGTATAAGGTGCAGGTTAGCAAAAGTCAAGGCTTGGTGACCCCACAATGTATTGGGCTACTGCTAGAGTCTAAACCGCTAAAACCAGACAGGATCTTTCTAGTAAGCTTTCCTGATGCTTATCCAACTTGGACCACTGTAAGTGTTAGGAAGTTTGGCTTGCAGGGTTAACAAGAACTGAGCAGGAGGATTCCTACTGAATGCCTTTCCAAGTCCTGCCAATGGGCCAGTCTGCGCTTCCATTAGCAATGCCCTGAAATACTGTGAACCTGTCTGGCTCAGAAACTGGACTACCAAAATCACCACAGGGCTGGCTCGATTTCAATATTCTAATGCCACAAATGTTACCTTGAAGATAGCTCAACTCAAAGGAGACCCCACCGACCTCCCCACCGAGGAGGATAGTCACGAGTTGGTCATTTGACATCCAGCAAGTGCGGGTTTAAGAGCGAGGCAAGATGAGATTGTGGGAGCAAGGAAAGAAACTGAGTAAACAAATGGAGAACAGAGGAGGAAAGCAAAATATACCAGGATCCGTTATCTCGTCTCCACATAAAGTCCCTGATCCCTGATACCATTCTGGTAAATCTCCTCTGCACCCTCTCCAAGGCCTTGATATCTTTCCAAAGGTGTGATTTAGCAGCACCATATTTAGCAGAACCTGCTATTGCTATTTATAAACCCAAGGATCCAATGCGTTTTTTTTATTAAACAGCTCTATCTACCTGTCTTGCCTTAAAACACTTGTGTATGTGAACCCCCCAGGTCTTGCACTTCATATGTTTTTCAATACACTGGAATCCAAAATATGATTTTAAAATGCATTTTTTTCTTTATTTTGCATGTTCTGCAATTCTTTTGTAGTAATGGAGCAATTGTAAATGCAAATGTGAGCTGTAGAAGACTGCAGTGCAATACTTCACATTGGGACAGACATTCTTACCTGATTGATGTGCTTCAGTTTATCAATGATCTGATTTATGACTGGGTCAGTTCCTTTCACCTTCACCTCTGGGTTGCTTGACTGAGCTTTGATGCCATTGCCAACCACTCGATGAGTGTAACTGGAATCAATAAAAAAAAACTTGAGTTGAAAACTCAAAAACCATTATTAGAACCATAACTGTAAGAATGCACAACAGTTCAGATTTGTTACGCTATTTTGAATTCTGTTATTGAATATTGCATGTATTTATTGAACTGAATTAGATTTAATGTGACAATTTGTGTAAAACACAGTCATTGCAAGAAATCAAGAAAACTCATAGACAATTGATGAATAAATCTCTAAATAGTTAATGCACATCATGTTCAGTTAACCCTTCATCTTCATTTAGTAGCTTTGTCTAAAAATATTGCAGTATTCTCGTGTCCCGGTATTTATCATGGCAAGGGTAAAAGGTGAACTCTCAATTGTCAACAACTTGAAATATGTAACATGGATCTTCATTTCATCTCTATAATCTTTGATAAGGTAATAGCTTCTCTCTCAGGGTTTTAATCAAACTCAAACGTCGAATACTCCCGATGGAGTCTGGAAAAAGTACAAAGAGCTACTGACATCTCCTCAGAGGTTTATAAGATCTGGATAACTACAGAAGGTGGAGATGAAGAGTTAAAACAGGCTCCAAGAAGTCTGTCACACGCACTGATATATATAACTGAATAAATAGACAGAAAAAGGAGGCCTAGAAAAAAATGCATCTGTTACTGGCCATCGGCTGTCCTGAGAAAATATAATCTGGAGAGTAAACTTAACTGCTGTAGATTATTTTAAAATATGAGCAGACAATTGTTAGATTATTAATAATATGGTCCAGCATTATCCATCGCTGTAAGATGTGTTCCTGATATCAAAGGTACTAGAAAATAATTCCTTCAAAAAACATAATAATAATAGTTTGGTACCTCAATCTATGACTGTTTGTGAGACACTGCTATATGCAATTGGCTGCCCACAAAATATGCAGTCAATTCACTTTACGGTATACAGGTAGACCCTTCTTAATGAAAGGGTTAGAGACTTTAAAACCCTATGTTAAGTGAAAATTTTGTTAAGTGAGAGTTTAACTGTATTGCTGTATTTGGCTGCAGCCAAAACACCGCCCTGACCCTCCCTGCTAAAATCAGTTTAGTTCCGAGCGGTTCCTAGCACTAAGATTTTCGATGTACAGGTTGAACGGCCAAAATCTGGAGTTCTGGATTCCAGAATGTGACAAAAATTGCAAGACTAAAAATGTCAATCCTACCTGCTCCAGGCCAGGTCTTCACAGTCACCGCACCAAAATATCGGAACCTGGGCCCAGGCATTTCCGGACTCGGGACGCGCTTCTGGCGTTCCAAAGTCCGGAAATACCCAAACCTCGGCTTGGGCATTTCCGGACTTCGGACATCAGAAACACATTCCGAAGTCCAGAAATACCCGAACCTGGGCTCGGCTATGGCCCGAGGTTGCCGGATTTAGGACGCTCAACTTGTATTAGCGAAGGCCTAAGGTAGATATAACTGCTATTGAAGGCTACACAACTTTAAATACAACAATAAAATATTAAAATGTTAGTAAATATAACAATAAACAATAAAATACAGACAGTCCTCAACTTATCATTATTGAAGCCACGAAGCATCCTGCTGCTTAAGCTCCTCCCAAATGGGAGGGGCTGCACTGCACTGCTTAACTGAGGCACACTAAAGACTGAGCGTATGTTGCGGGGGCAACTGGGAGAGACGCTACCCATGAGAAGCTGCACATGAGAAGCCCGTGAGATTTAAAGTGTGTGTAAACATCCATTATAGCGAACGCAGCCTTTGTTAAGTGGATAAGTAGTACAAATAGAAACCCTCGTTATAGTGAACTTTCGTTAACCGGGTGTTCGTTAAGCGGGGTCTACCTGTACTCTGTGTAGGTTTTGGGACGTCTGAATGAAGTGATAAGGCACTATATCAAATGCAAAGATGATTATTATATAAGTGTAAATTGGATAATTTTGTCCACTGCACCATAAATAACAGGTATTTTCAAAATTGAAATCAATACTACTAACAATAGCAAAAACATTATTAATAACATGATTGAATTACTTTTTTAGTTAAAAACATTTAAAGATTCAAATATTCATCTTGTTAAAGGATCAATTATTAAATAAATCCTTGCATTTGATACACTCACTTACATTGGGAGGACATCTCAAAGTGCTTCAAAGGATTTATTGCAGAGTGTAGTCACTGTGTATACTGCAGGTACCCAGAAATAATGCTGCATTTTTCATACATGAACAAAATTGTCCCCTTTCATATTCAAAGACCAATAATAATAATACTTGCATTTGATATAGTGCTTTTCACATCTTCGAGATGTCTCAGAGCGCATCATAGAATACACTGTAAAGTGAATTAACTGTGTATTTGTGGGTGAAATGTGGCAGCCAATTGCACACAGCAATGCCCCACAAACACTTGTGGAATGAAAATGACCAATTTTTATTATTGGTTTTTTGGGGACGGATTATTTGTAGGCATGCAGAGTAAGGAAACTTGCCCAAGGTTTTGCCCTGATCTACCTGGATTCAAACACAGGTCTCACGTTTGTAAGGCAAGTGCTCTAAACACTGAGCTACATGAGCGACAGTGTAACTTTAATTCAGCAAGAATGAACGATACCAGGAGATGACAGAACCATAGAAATGCAAAGAGCAGAAGCAGGCCATTCAGCCAATTGTGTCTGTACTGGCTCTTTTTAAAGCAGGAAAAATTAGCTGAGAACACATAATTTAATGGATCATCAGTAACACTGTCAAAATGATGTGATGTGTGCAATTCTTGCTATACCAATTTAAAATACTTGTGGAAACATTCTTAAATTGCTCTCAACTTGCCATCTGGTCCCGAGCTAGCTGAGGTAAACCTTGTTTTCTGAAGGTCTCTGTTCAGAGACATACAATGTTCTCCACATTGCTTCAGTACTATAAGGGACGATCATTTTCTATTGATTTTCAAACAAACATTTCCATTATATTCTGTTGAAAAGTCACAAATCACTTTGGTGTGTCGCTAATGCAATGCATACAGAGCTTGTTGAATGTTACATCCTCAGTAGAGCAACTTCACAGGCAAAGCAGCAATTTAAGAAAGAATGGAACTCCAGCAATTGCAATGATCAACCCTCAACAGCTTTTATTTCAGTCTCAAATGATGAATTTTCTTTTAAAGAAATAACGCATTTACCATTGGTGCTGACTTTTCCTGTGTAAATTTAACAATGTACCACAGGGGCGCAATGGCAAGATTGAGACTAGAACCTGTTTCCATTTCTATCATCATTTGTGCTCAAGGGCTGTCAAAGTCATTTTCACTTTAACTAAAAAAAGACATTATGGCATTGGATGGGTGCAGCCAAGACTGACAGCTGAAATTAGATACCAGAGATGTGAGGGAAGGCTTGAGCACCAGGTATCACCTGGTGAATACACATTATATCTATCTATGGATACATAATTGGTTGATCGGAAGCAGCCAGGAGATCTGTTTTGAGAACTCTTTTGTTTAATATTTTTAGAAATGATCTGGAGGTAGGAGTCACTAGCACATTAGCTGGGTTTGTTGATGACATCCACCTTATGAAGGTGTTAGATTGCAATGCTGAACAGACACTAGATTATAGAGTATCGTCTTGCTGTAATTGTATAGGGCTGTGGTGAGACCACATCTAGAATATTGTGTGCAGTTTTGCCAATTAATAATAATAATCCTTGCATTTAATATAGCGCTTTTCATCTCTTCTAGTCGTCTCAAAGCGCTTCACAGAATATATCGTGAATTGACGGTATGTATGTGGGCGAAACGTGGCAGCCAATTGCAGTGTCCTACAAACACTTATGGATTGAAATAACCATTTTTTATATATATAGGGATTACTATTAGGCATGTGGAATAAGGAAACTTGCCCAAGGTTTCACACTGACTGGAATCAAACCCAGGTCTCTCGCTTGTAATGCGAATGCTCTGACCTCTGAGCTACAGGACTCCACAAATGAAACACTGTTGGCAAATTAATGAATTGATTAATAAAATAAAACTAGTCAGACAGGAAGTGTGTAGACAGGACACTGACAGCATGATGAACTGCCTTAAGTGGTAGTGACAAGTTAAGCCAGGGTCGAGTTATCAGTTTGCTGTATTAATATACACAACCCCTAAAAAATTATGGCTTTTTCCCCCAACCCCCATGCTTACAAAAGAGATGGCTTAATACGGGATTTACCGTAAGGGGTTCAAGTAGGACATTCAAGAGGAACATCAATAGATCACGGCTATTCTTCACAGTAAGATAAATTGTACATGGCCAAAACAATACAAGTCTACAGCCACCAATAAAGTAGGGTATATAAAATATCATGGGGATGCTTTCAAATAGTCCGTAATTGCAATGTTACGAATCTCAATAGTAACACTGCTCATGACTTGTTCAGGCAAACCTAGTATCCATTTGCAAAGTTTTCTGCGCTAATTATCTATATGATATACGTGACCCACATTGGGGTGAGGAAGCCTTTAGATTGCAATACTGATTGGCAGTAAATTTTTGATCTCCTTATCTAAGAAAGGAGATACGGTAGAAGCCCGTTTATCTGGCACTCGCG
Organism: Hydrolagus colliei; assembly: GCA_035084275.1. Classification (NCBI taxonomy): domain Eukaryota; kingdom Metazoa; phylum Chordata; class Chondrichthyes; order Chimaeriformes; family Chimaeridae; genus Hydrolagus; species Hydrolagus colliei. The sequence goes on from JAYJKW010000529.1 coordinate 1,071,235, forward strand.
GGGCCTGACCAATGCCGGTTAAAGCGCCTGCCGGATATTTGGGCGGCCCGTGGCCAAAAACCCACTACAAAAAAATTTAAGTTCTTTTAACACACACCATACACACCAGACTAGGTAATAACAGATAGTGGCAGAATATTGTGTTGGTGCTTGTTGTTGGGGCTGCTCTCTTGCACTTTTCACCTTTACTGGTTGGGGTTTGCAGTCCAGCGATTCTTTTTTGAATGGGGGGCGACAGGCAGGTGAAAAAAACGGGAGCGCAATTTTAAAGTTGCGCGACTTTAGCTGCAAGCCAAAGCCCTAGACTCTACTAGCGGCAAACCAAAATACTACACCTGCGCGACAATGTGGGTTATCAGCTAGCATTATCGGCTTGCCGCTAGTATGACTTTGAAGTCATACACACTCTATTTTGTTCGGCCGCTTGGTGTGCTCCATTTTGGGAGTAGTCGCTGGACTGTAAACCTCAACCGCAGCATCATGGATTCAAGTGCAGCATCTACCAGCAGGGGTGGGAGGCGCGGGAGAGTGATTTTGACAGTGAGTGCCAATGCGGTATTCTGTTGTTATGTTATTATTTATGCATTTACAAATGCTCTACTGCTATTGTTCCGGATAAGTTCCGGTTTATCGAATGGTGACTTTTTTTTTTGGAGTGCTAGTTATACGGAAGTGCCAGTGCATCGAGTCACAGATAAAAGGGCTTCTACTGTACTCGCCTTTAGGCAACAGTAGACTTTAGGCAACAGTAGACTGTTGCCTAAGGCAACATAGGTTCAACCGAGGAGAGGTTGAGTAGACTAAGCCTATAGTCTATATTTTCTAGAATATAGAAGAATTAGAGAGCATCTTAGAGAAACCTAAAAGATTCTTAATGGTCTTGACAGGGTAGATATTATGAGACCGTTTCCCCGGTTGGAGAATCTAAAACTAGGGGTCATAGTCTCAGCAATAAAGCTCAGAATTGGGAAGACCTGTGGCAGATGAAATGAATGTAGAAGAATGTAAAGTACTTCATGTGGGGACAAAAACAATCTTTGAAACGACTATTATCTGAATGGAAGTAAAATAATATTTGTGGACCTGGGGTTCCTGATTGACAATAATTTGAAGCTGTCGCGAGAATGCATGTTGGACATGTTCACATTGGAAAAGAGAAGACTGAGAGACGATGTGATTGTTGTTTCTTGATCCAAAGAGGCTAGATAATGTAGATCATGACAGGATGTTTCAACTAGTCCAGAATAGTAAAAACGAATTGCCAGTGACTGAAGTGGGGGTAAATTCAAAATAAATTCAGGGAAACATTGCTTCAGAGAGCAAATAGTAAACCTATGGAAAAGGTTCCCGAGGTTGACGGTTGAAGCAACAAGTGTTCATTCCTTGAAACACAGATTAGACGGTTTTCTTTGGGGAAATAACATTATGGAATATAATAAGAAAGGTAGTTCGAGACATGTGGGTGACCACCAGGAAGGTAGAAGCCAACTTGATGGACCTTGATCTTTTTTTAATCTGGCATTTCTTATGTTATGTTTATCTATCCACCAGTGTTTTGATCACTGACTCCAACTTCGAATCACAGTGCTGATTCCCCTTGAAAGTACGAACACTTTATTTTAGCAAGAAGTGATCACAAAGAACAAAATCATTCATGGGATTGAATTGCCAATGGATGAAATGCATTTTCCACTTCATCTTAATGAAGGTACTTCTGCTGTAAACATTTTAAAACTTACGATACAAACAGTATTTCAACACTTCATACAGACTCATGGGATTTTACTTTAAACAATGAGAAAACCCATTTCAGCTGGCACAGAGCTGTCAAAATAGTCCCTTTAATGTGAGAATTTGGTTAATTTCAGAAAACTACTGGCAGTTGGCCTACTTATATTGAATGAAGGTGATGATACTTGGGTAGAGTATCCATGCAATATGGATACTGATAATTTTGAGGTTCACCACATTGTGACCATTCTTGCACTATATGTAGATGCACAAAAATTACATGACAAAATCTAGACTCGCATTATAAAGCAACTATTTGAATCAATTACTTTTTTTTAAAAAATGCTTCTTTTACTTAGAAATATTGAAGACAAGTCTTGACTTATGCCATAATCACCTCGCAAGCACACAGGGAAGTTCATAGCCAAAGTTAAATGAGGCTTGCATTCATTAAATCCAGTAATAATAGCATCACCCGACCTCCAGAATGATATAATTAATTACAGGAGTGAACACATTTTCAGGTACCCTGGTGCATTCTCTAACTTTGATCATTAGCCAGGGATAAAACTATTTTGTGTCACTAGCAACATGAACAGCAGGAAAAGGCAATACATTTTCTCATGCTAAGACTTTGATGGCCTAGAAACTTCAAAGCAAAGACAAATCTGGACTGTCTACAAATAATTATGTTTTATTTGTTCACTGAGCAGCATATTCCACATATGATTAGCTTTATTTCACTCACTATCTTGATCTTCAAATCTCTTCAAGGTCTCTCCTCTTTGTGTTGTCCTGTAGCTCAGTAGGTAGAGCACTCGCCTTACAAGTGAGAGACCTGGGTTCGATTCCAGGCAGAGCAAAACCTTGGGCAAGTTTCCTTACACCAGCCTGATTAAAAAAAATCCCTCAAAGAGAACAATAATAAAATTGATCATTTCAATCCACAACTGTTTGTGGGACACTGCTGTGCGCAATTGTCCGCGATTCGCCCACAAATATATAGTCAATTCACTTTACAGAATATTCTGTGAAGCGCTTTGAGACATCTAGAAGACGTGAAAAATGCTACATCAAATGCAAGGATTATTATTATTATTACCTGCTGCATCTAGTTTCACACCTGTGCTCACCAACTCTTCCAAGTCTACTGTATTGCTTGTTTCTCACCCCACATTCAGGCTCCGAAAATCCTTTTGTGTTGCTTCTTCCGGTCCTTTATTCAACACTCTCTTAAAAAAAACCTCACTGAAGATAAGTCACTTAAATGCTCATTTTGCTTACTGTTTGGTCCATTCTATTCTCACTGTGAAACATTTTAAGTCTGTGCTCCTACCCCAGCACTTTGGGACATCCCCCCAGCGGGAAAGGTGCAATACAAATGTAATTTTATTGTTGTTGATGTTGTATCATAGTGCTTCAAATGCAAACTGTGTTCACTTCCTGGATACTCAGACACAATCCTCCCTCCAAAAAAAGAGGGAGTTAGACAGCTATTTGGCAAACTCAGTTTAACCATGATATATTATATACACAAGCAGGATTATTTCCATTTACTTTAAAGTCAACCAGATAGACCATAGTGTTCTTTCTTGGTCCTATCCATTCCTGTATTCACAATAAACAGTCAGGTAGTATACCACAAGAGATTCCCACTACCAGAAACTGTCAGGGAACCTGGATTCATAGTTTGGATACCAAAGCAGAAAATGTAGGTTGATGATTCTGAGAACATTGAGCTCTGCACTCTACTTGGATTCATACCAATTAGTTACAAACCTCAGCCCACAACAGATGTAAAAAGCCATAAATTAAGAATACGCATACCTGAGTTTCAATTCTTTCCATGAAAAAGTAAAATACTCTTTGAAAACAAAAATTGTGTCAGAATGTTTTTCTGCTGTTTACTAGTTACCTACATGTTCCACCCTCTCCAGATGGGAACAATATGTGTTGGATCACTACTTAAACTATTTCCAAATGCATAATCATCATTAAATATTCATCTTGCATTAACGTCTCACTCCAATTTACCCTCATCCTTCACATCTGAAATATCTGAAACACCACAAGTGCAACCTATACCTACTAAACTCCTCTCTGTACCCATATACACATAAATGACTAGAATTAGACATACTGTACTTAGATCATTTTCATGTGGTATGGCCTTTCATGAGGGCATACCAAATCAAAAACAGCTTGAATTAGTTATGTGTATCAAAGTAATATGAAATAAAACTAATATATTAATTAACTGCCAACATTTTTTACATTGCAGAACCAGATTCCTGCTTTAACAAAGAATTCCTACATTGGTTGCTTGCAAGGCAGATGTTGTATTTGCTTTAACCAACAAGGTCAGTTTGTAAAACAAATTAAACTATCATCCCAGCAAATAAAGATAAGAGTCAAATATGATAATATTCAAATTAAAAAGCCAATGTTCACCAAGTATTGCACAAAACAGTTTAAAAAAATTGTATAAACTGTTTATACAATGTTTATGTAACTTTTAAAAAATTATAACAAATGAAGTCCTGTATAACACATAATCTGTTTTACTCACTTGCAGTATGATCCCTGACTGTTTATTGTGAATACAGGAATGGATAGGATCAAGAAAGACCATTATGGTCTATCTGGTTGACTTTAAAGTAAATGGAAATAATCCTGCTTGTGTATATAATATATCATGAGTGTTCAATTCCTGGCAGGGCAGAATCTTGGGCAAGTTGCCTAATTCCACATGCCGGATAATAATTCCTCATCAACAAAAAAACAATCAAGTGGTCACTTCAATCCAACAACAACAACAACAACTTTGATTTATATAGTGCCCTCCATGCCAGACGGTGTCTCAGAGTGCAATCCACGATTGTTTGTAGGACACTGTTGTATGCAATTGGCTGCCGTGATTCACCCTCAAATATATACTCGATTCACTTCACAATATCTTTTGTGAAGCACTTTGAGATGCCAAGAACACATGAAAAGTACTGATGCAAGTGCAGGGATTAGTTTTATTTTTATTATAAATGAACACTATTTATTGTATTTAAGCATGCTATTTACAGTGCCGTTTCATGACAAAGTGATAATTGAGATCCCTAAAATCCCAACATGTTATAATGAGGCCCGATTAGTAACCATTTCTTTCAAATTCATTGTGCATGTACACTTCAAAATGCCACTCAGCATCTCGTGCAAAAACAAGGCCAACAACTGAATCATCAGATTGCTGCAGGTATCACTTCCTGTGAATTGTGAATAATTAGGAAGCGACACAATAGTGTCTTGATGATCTTGAAGTGCACCATTTTATTTTAGCTTGGAGAACCTGGCCAGCATTTTGAAGATACACTGTATATATTGTGTTGTATTAACATTATCCACATAAGCCTCATTCAATGATAACCTTTGTAAATAGTCTTTAAAATCGATTATTTCAAAACTTAAATTGGCTGCTGTCTGGAAGCAAAGTTCAAATAGTTTTTCAAACCAGCATCCACATGAGTATTTTACTAATACTTCAAAGGTAGGCCTTATATTGTGTCCATTATTAGTGCTTTAGTATTCAACTGATGGTCATGAACAAATTGAATTTGGTAGCAAGTAAATAATTAATTTGTCTTTAGTTTCAAATGCTAGTGGTAAAATAAAGACATTCTTTATGACAGAAGTTGTGAGTGGAAAGCTAGATACTGTTGAAACATTTAACATCTTGACGATACTGATCAAATGTCAAGAGAACTGAAGCAAAAAAAATAGTTACAGTCAGAAACCTTTTGTTGTTTTCATTTCTCCACCAGTATTAAAAATTCATCAAAAGGAACAAATTTGAAGAGATCTCAATCAGGAGACAATTCTCCATGCTTTAGATGTTCTTGAGTATCCTCAGAGATTGAAACTGATCTCACGATACAGTTTTAGATTACTTACCATTGGTATGGTCCACCTTATTTGTTGAACATAGATCAAACTTCACACAGGCTATTGCAACAATACAGGTACCCTACCCCAACCGCGGTTTTTTCTACCGCGAATTTCACGTATCCACGGTTGCCTCTCTGCAACAACCTTTGACAAACGCGGCAGTGAATTTTGCGTATCCACAGGTTTTAACACTAACACGAGCGTTTGGTGCTAGGACCCAGTTGCGATGTCGCAATCAACCAGCCACGATGTCGCTTCTCTCTTAGGATTAAGATAAATAACATGAATTTATTGTTTTTTATATTCTTTTTGATTGTGTTATTTGAACATTTATTGTTTTTGTTAGGTTATTGAGCTTTTTGTGTTCCAGTAAAAGAACAAGCAACTTATTCCCCCTATCCCCATGTTTCCTATAGGGCCTTGTATTTCCCAACCGCAGTTTTACTAACCACAGGGGTTTTCAGGAACGTATCCCCCGCAGTTGGGGAGGAGTACCTGTATATATATAATATTAACTGGCTGCAGGTACATATTATATATTGGTGTACTGAGCTTCCTGTTTCAATTATTACACAGTCTGTCATCCAAATACTGGAAAATGCACTGGGACGTTGAGAAAAACGTTCATTAGGAAAACAACGACAACAACATGCATTTATATAGCATCCTCCACACCAGGCGGCGTCTCAGAGCACTTATGATTAACAGAGCCCAAGGCCGAGCCAGGGAGGTGACCATGGGCGCGGTCGAAGAGGAAGTCTGCAGGCACAACCTGAAGATGGGAAAGGAGGGGTTGAGACGAAGGGGTTGAGGGAGGGAGTTCCAAAGTTTTGGGGCCTAGCAGCTGAAGGCTCGGCCACCGATGGTGGAGCAGAGAATTCAGAGACAAGTAGGAGACCGGACCCAGTGGAGTAGAGGTAACATGTACTGTTGTGAGGAAAGAGGAGGAAAACAGCACAATGAATGGTGCCTAAACACTATGCAAGTGCCACTGCATACTTATGCAATGACATTAAGCATCAACGTTTACTCAGGATGTCACTTGGGTGACATTCGCCAGATCTTCTACTTTACAATAACAATTCAGTTAAAACTGGACAGACTCCAGTAGCACCCAACACACAGTTTGGGGACCTTTGCTCCTGCCCACCTGTGCCTTAGCCTTTCCAAAATTAGGAAAGCAGCATGCATTCCTCCAGTAGAGTGCACATTTCGCTCCAATAATCTAACTCTGGAAGTTCCAATGGTAAGTGGGGTGCATGGAATTCTCAGTTGTGTTTGGATACTCTCAAGGATGATGATGGGTTTCCACATTGGTCAGACAACCAGCTGACCCAAAAACATACATACCTAGTTTTCAAAGAATGGTTTGCAACTACAGTATAGTAGTTCTTGTCTAAAAAAAACACTTTGAAGTCAGTGATTCATGTTGAAACTTTATAGAACATTCTTATTACAAAGCACAACAGCTTCAAAGAGTCTTAGCCCTCAGATAATCGAGCAGCAGCTGTGATCCATAAAATGTGCAGCACCACAAGCTGTGCTGTTAGACCCCTGCATGCAACTAATTCAACATGTATCATTAATATACAATTTACAGCAAATTATAACCAGGAGTCAATTACAGAAAAAAATGAAACACACTTTGCATCTTAATTCAAATGATGACTTGTATACTATTGTCACAGCCTGCCATAATCTATCAGTTAATCACAAGAAAAAGCAGATGATAAAAATGTACATATTATGCAGATTCTGCAGAACATTTAATTTGGAAGTTGTAAACTTGTGTCATTATCATTAATCACTGTTTTAATCTCAATTTGAAGCCATAATTATATGATAGTTTTTATTTGTGCAGTGCATTCAAGACAAATTGCTCAATGTATGAAAAAATTACAGGTGAAAATGAGGTAAGACAATCAAAATGTTATATTTACATTATGTTGTGAGTTAAGCATTTTACTTTTCAGTGCCAGTTTTTAATAGGCACCATTGCATCCTATAACAGCCCAACCAAACCACCGAGATTGGTGCCTGCTACTTGAGTATTTATGTCAATTAGACGGTTTTTAATGTAAAAGCAAAACTCTTCACTGAGGACACCAGAGACTTGATTTGGCTGCAATTTCTTGGGAGTACTTTCACTTATCTTATTCTTTTGTGGATCTTGCTGGTTAGGGCACACGTTAACCAACACTGATTTTGAGATTGTGTTTTCATGGCGCATTATTCTTGCATGAAAGTGACCAGTCACCTATCTCACTCCAGGAAAGCATTCACATACAGGGACACCTTCCAATTAATTACGTTTCAGGAACAACACACAAGAAAAGTAGAAGCAGGACCAGAATGATAGAAAACAGATGATTTCTTACTGCAAGTAAATAATATCTTCACAAATATAATTTTTCATTCGTACATATGGTGAGTGTTCATGCCAATTCATTATCCACTAAGATTAGATTACATATCTGAGGAACTCAGAAACCCAAACCTCTCCTTGTCCTTAATTTTTACACCCTTAAACCTTGCCGAAACGGAAATTCTCTCCTAATCGGCCTCCCCAGTTCCTCCATTCATAGGCTGCAGGCCATCCAAAACTCTGCAGCCCGTGTACTATCCCGCACCCGCCTCCGTGACCACATAACCCCCACCCTCGCCCGTCTCCACTGGCTCCCCATCCCCCAGAGGATCGAATTTAAGATCCTTGTCCTCACCTACAAGGCCTTGCACGGCCTTGCCCCATCCTACCTAGCCGATCTACTCTCCCCCTACACGCCCACCCGGACCCTCCGTTCAACAGGACATGGCCTGCTCCAAGCCCCCCGCCCGAACCGCCCCACCATCGGAGGCCGGGCCTTCAGTTTCTCTGCTCCCACCTTATGGAATGCCATCCCTCAATCCCTCCGTTTCGCCTCTTCCCTTTCCTCTTTCAAGGCCGATTTGAAGACTTTCCTCTTCGATCGTGCCTTTTGTTCCACCCCGAACTCTTTTACCTCCCCTTCGTGTTTCACCCCTTCCCAAACACTCCCCTCCCAGCTCGGGTCACACGCCTCTTGTTTAGCGCCTTGGGACGTCCTCCCGACGTGAAAGGCGCTATATAAATGTAAATTGTTGTTGTTGTTGTTGTTGATATTTAAGATTGTTTAAACTTTAGCAAATTCCCAAATCCATTCTTAAATTGTATGCCAGAAAAGCATTTCCAAATTTATTCTGAATTTTCAAAGAACAATTTTAAGATTTTTTTTTAAATGGTCTTACAACCATGAGAAATTCTGCCCTCTGGATGAAGACAGATAGGACAGATTGATTTGTATTGCCCCCTCCACTGTGCATACTCATAATGGAAGGCTTAAACATTCGTTAAGATTACAGTTTTGATTGAGTGAAGAAACAGACAACCACTGGCTGTTATTGCTTCACACTGAGCATGAGTCACGCCTTCAGAAAATGAGAAGATAAATGTGTTTTGCTTATATAAATGCATTCCTTTTCAATTGGTTTTACAATAAACAAAATCAGAATCACTGACGCTCATATTTATAAATGCAAGTGAGAAGGTGTGAGTCCTGAAATACAATGATGCTGTTCTTTGTTCACAGAGATTGAGAATGCTGCACTCCAAAAATGGTACACCTCTGTCTGTCATTGTTTAGCACCCTCAAAGGACTGAAACTCTGGAGGAGGATGGGATTACTTGGCACTTGTGTATATCTCTAATGGTTGCACGTGGGAGGAGTGTTAATCTTTCAGATGTAATTTTTAAAAAATGCAATTTTCATGACAAAAAAATCTTGAATGATGGCAACAAGAAACTGATTTGAGGATTATTCCCCCCACCTCACCCACCACACATTCTGATACTATTTTGAAGTAGGATCCATATTTTCAGCAACTTTTATTAAAAAAGCAACACAAGTAAATGGGGTTCATTGACTGCATACTGAGAAAAATTATCTGACATTGTTGCTGGAAATATATAAAGTTAATTCCTTAAAATAAGCGGTTTAACAATTTAAAAAAAAAACTTAAAACAGATTTATACCAGATCTGAACAACAAACAATTCAAGCTTCTGTAACACGATTTATTCAGCAAGCAGCTGAGACTGGAAATGTGCCGAGTTAGCTGAGCCAGGCAGGATACACTGTGGGAGTTAAAAGATGGTCTCATTGGTCTCATAATCCCCCAGGTGGGATTATGCATTGGTGCCCTCAATTGCTGTCCAGTGAACTGTTCTGGATGTTAGTATGTGCGTGTGAGCATCGATGTATGATTATGGCTTGATTGCAACATTCCTCCTACGTTGACCCCCATGAACAAATCCAACAATAAAATTACATTTAAAGAGCACCTTTTACATCAGGAGGACATCCCAAATAATGTGCAATCACACATAGGCAAAACTGTAGGAACATAGTGATTGAAAGCACCGGTGGAACAGAGGACATGGTGGACACACAGGAGGTTGGAGTCAGTGAGTTGGGCAGTAAGCAGGTTGAAGAGGAAGGGAGGTGCAAAGGAAGGATTTGAAGACAAGTGTGAGGATCTTCAAATTAATCTGTTTGGTTTAGAGAGCCATTGGAGTCTGACAAGGACTGGTGTGACAGGGGTATGGAGTGTAGTGTGTGGGGATATGTGGGCAATGTAGTTTTGGATCAGCTGGATTTTGTGGATAGTAGAGGCGAGGAGACGGTCGAGAGCATTTGAATATTCTAGGCAGTATGTGACAAACACATAGGTGAGTGTTTCTGGATCTGGAGTGAAGTACGGTTGGAGGTGGGCAATGTTGGATAGGAAGGACAACTGTTGGTCAAACCTGATGCTTAGGTTTTGCACCAAATCAGTGAGTTTGAGGGATATGTCGACATTTAGCTTCAAGAGTTTGCGCTCATCCTTATATCTGCCAGTAAAAATGTTCCTAGCACCCATGGAACCAAGGTTTAATAGAAACTAAAATAAGGTCAATCCTGTCGGAAAAGCACAGAACTAGTGCAGAGTAGATTTGCAAATGAAATCCTGCAATGATTGGCTTCTTTAAATATCGGAAATTCACTTATTTTAATATAAGAATTTTATAGAACTAAAGCACTTCAGTAGCTACAGAGACAGTTCCAACAATTTCTTTTTTGATTGGATCATCACTGCAAGATGGACCAAATCTTGGAATCTCATTAAAGCTCAGAGTAGAAAGTCACTTGTCACAGACAGGGGTTGAAGTGCTGTTAAAGCAATTATTTATTTGAACCACTGCCTGTTCCAAATTGTTCTGGCTGAGAACACTCGTACAGGTGCAATTGTGAGTACTGAAGACATTTGGGGGTCAGCCAGTTGTCTGACATGTAGAAATACTTTGCCATGCCTACTGGTACCCAAGCCAGTCAAAGTTCCACCTACATATGCCATCTACACGTGGGAATTTCCATGTGTCTGGAAGGCAATGGTCATTCTCTCTCTGGAGGAACGGAGCCCACTTACTTGAATCCAGAAAGTACTGTATTAAGACCCTACATTTGTCACAGAGGCAGTTTAATGGCAACTTTTCCTGAGGTTCTAAAAAAAATTGTGTGGATTTGCTGTGACTATCTTCCAGCACATTGGGACTCCCTCCTTCTGCGAAAGGCTTTTCACAAATGTAATTTGTTGTTGTTGGTGTAGTGGCCTTCTATATTATTATGCTATAATTGGTTCCAATCAATGAGAACCTTTCAACTCTGAACTTGTATTGATTTGTATTCCTCAGGGATATGCTCTTGGTCCTTCTGTGTTTTAATTTTTTATTATAAAATAACGGAGGCAATTGAAGAAGGTAGTGCAGTTTGTATAGTATATTTGAACTTTCAGAATGTGTTTGATAAGGAGCCACATAATAATCCTTGTATTTGATAATAGAGTAGTTAATACAACTGAAGTCCATGGGATAAAATGGACAGCGGCAGCATGGATCCGAAATTGGCTGGAAACCAGAAAGCAGAGGGTAGTGGTGAATGGTTGGTTCAGACTGCAAGGAATTACATAATGGTATCCCTCAGGAGTTGGTATTAGGTCCACTGCTCTTTTTGATGTACGTAAATGACTTGGACTTAACAATAATGCTTGCATTTGATATGGCGCTTTTCACGTCTATTAGATGTCTCAAAGTGCTTTACAGAATATACTATAAAGTGAATTGACTGTATATTTGTGGACGAAATGTGGCAGCTAATGAATTGCGTGAGTGGTGTCTCACAAAGTGGATTGAGTGACCATTATTATTACTATTGTTTTTGAGGAATTATTATTTAGGTATAGCAAGCAAAAATTTTAAAGATTGCAGATGACACAAAACTTGAGAACGTAGTAAACAGTGAGGAGGATGGTAGCAGACAGGTCTTTGAAGTTGGCAGGATAGGTTAATAGAGCTGTTTAAGAAAAGCATATGGGATCCATGGCTGGACACTCTCGAACTCTATCCCAGAGTCCCTTCACCTCGCTTCCTCCCTTGCATACTTCAAAGCCGGTCTCAAGAACCTCCTTTTCGATCGTGCCTTCAGCCACCCTCCCACTTCTCTCCCGCCCCTCCCCCCTACCCTGCTCGTCCCCCATGCTTCGGTCCCGACACTTGACTGTTCCCGTGCCTTGGGACGTCCTCCCGACATGATAGGCATTCTATAAATGTAATTTTTGTTTTTGTTATTGAAATTGTTTCTACTGGCAGGTGGATCAGTAGTCAGGGGACCTAAATTCAAGATTATTAGCAAAAAAAACATAATGGAGATGAGGATATTTTATTTTACAAATGAACTTGTTATGGTCTGGAATGCAGTGCCTGAAAGAGTGGTGAGAACAGATTCAATCACAATTTTCATAAAAGGGAATTGGATATAATAATATAATAATAAAATTTGCAAGGATAGGGGGAACAAGTCAACATGTCAATAATGTGACATAATGTGAATGTGAACCATGACTATAAGATGGAATTTTTAAGAGTTTTTCTTGTCTTGAAATTTGCTTGAGAAGAGAAACATTTTGTGGGAGAAGACAAACCACTTGTCGTTGACTTTAATATGCAGTACTTTGGAGTTTGGTCCACATTACATCTGCACTGCCTCGTAAACATACTTTTAGAAATAAAGAATATACAATTTGCGGGATTTCTAAACTACGTATTCATAAAACGTTTTTTAGGAACATGCTTTGGAATACCAATAGGTGGCACCTCTCTGCATATTTGCACCTCACAGGGTCCAGCCCTCCATTTGTTTTTCACCCTCAGATGAGCAATCCGACTTCCAAATCCGACTTCGAACATCTGGTTTGCACCCCTCATAGATAAATAAACTTCAGAAAATTAAGCAGAAAAAATAACATGATGTGGGAGCTACATTTATAAATTCGGATTGCTCACCTCAGGGTGTAAGATTATGGCAGCACTTGTTCCCTAATTGGAATATACAATTACCTTAACGTTATAGTTGTGTTCTTGGAAAATGTAACTTTAAGCGAAATGCCATTAAGCTAACCCATTTTTCCCATAAGAATTGATGTATAAACTGGAGTTAGGTTCTTTTGGACATTTTTCATCAAAATTTTCTAAATAAAACACTATAAGTTGAAATACGTGTGCATTCATAAATGTAAAATATAAAAAAAATTGAAATGACATAACACTCACAGCATAAAAATTGGTTAAAATATTAAATTGTATTTTGAGAGTAATAGTTTTCCTGTTTTTTTTTACTACCAGACTCACAACTATCACTTGCTGGGTGTTTCTGACTCATGTTTATAGAGGATTGCACAAATAAATCACGATAAAAAATGACCTTTTTAAAACTTAAAATGGCGACATTATGACTGAGGATGGACGCTGCGTCAGAATACCGGACGGTAGCCTATGCTACCCAAAGTACTGTAGTTCATTTCCACCCGCTGGCGAACGATGTAATAGCGAGCTGACGTTAAATGGATATATGTTCCCCAATGTATCAGCAACGTAATAACGAAACAACGTTGACCGAAGAGGAGTCTACCTGTACTGCAGAAGGGCATCACATTACGGTGGTGTTAAAAACATTCCTAAGATACATTGGGAATCCTGCAAATGTTATTCATAGATAGGAAAGAAATGGTAAAATGGTAAACAGCAAACCTGCAAAACCTCAGTATTGAAAGTGTAATTGGAGCAAGCAAATATACTTGTTTTATAAGAACATAACAACCTAATAATTTGCTTGGCAAAAGAAGACCAAGGTCCCTCCAGTCCACCTTCCATCATTCTGGCAATCACCCATATGCCAAACTATATATCGTATCCTGAGATATCATTTTCTAATAGAAATCTATCTAATTTGTTCTTGAAAACGAACACCACTTTCTGCTTCCACCATCTCCCTTCGGAGCCTATTCGATACATTTACCACTCTCTCACTGAAGTAGTGGTCCTGCAGATTTGTTCTGAATTTACCCCCTTTCAATCATAGTGCATGAACTCTAGTTATATTGTTCAGTAAAGATAAATCATCCTATCATGGCCTATGTTATCTCGTCCCTTCAGAATCTTAAAGACTGTAATCATATTGCTCCTCAACTTTCCCTTCTCCAAGGTGAACCTGCCCAGTTTATCTAATCGCTCTTCGTAGACCTATCCCTCCATCCCCTCAATCATTGAGGACGAAACCTTGGCCAAGTTTCTGAACTCCACACACCTAATAATAATCACTCAAGAAAAAGAACAAGAATAAATTTGTCACTTCAATCCGTGACTGTTTGTGGGACACTGCTGCGCACAAGTGGCTGCCATGTTTCATCCACAAATATGCAGTCAATTCACTTTCCAATATAATCTGTGAAGCGCTGCTTTGAGACATCTAGAAGACATGAAAAATACTATATCAAATGCATGGATTATTATTATTTTGGTTGTCTTCCTCTGTTTCCTGCGGTTATAATCAGTAAGAAACATTAAAGGTTTCTCTTTGAACACGCAATTAAACTTGCATGACACAAATGTTTTCAAATTCAGATTTTTTTAATGGTTGTATCATTTTTACTTTTTGATAATCGACAACTTCAATTGGGTTTTATGGTTTATGAGATTTGTGTCAAGATTTGTAAATTAATCTTGAATCGCATAGACCAACAAACAGTTAGCAAACAATCCAATCTTTTTAATCAACTGTCAGTTCTCTGAATGCCACTTTGTGAAATCTGGCTCTTGACTCCACAGTGAACCATAACGTACTTTCTATGTCACATTTTTACAAAGCAAAATAAAACCACTTAGTCATTTTATTTGGAGATTTCTGGTTCATATTTCACCTTGATGAACATGGCTTTGGGAACAATTTGAATCAGAGCATTATTTTATAGTGGGTTTAATTGAAAATGGAGTGTCGGCCCAGATTAGATAATAGCACTCTTGAGTTAATAGGTTATGGTTTCAAGCCCAATGTCGAGATTTTGAACTCACAATCTACTGCAACAACAAAGTTACATTTGCATAGCCGCTTTTACATTGGGAGAACGTTCCAAGGCGCTGGACAATCAGTGTTTTGGCCCTGAGCTGGGTCGCCGGGATCAGGAAGGGTGGAGGGCAGCGGGGAAAAGGAGGATCTTGAGAAGGGTCTAAGATGGCACACCAGTGCATTGCTGAGGAAGAGTACAGCATTTTCCTCTGGCTGACTCGTTAAAGATTAAAGAGGTTGTACCTTCTTTTTCAGGTAAACATTCAATATCCTGTGACATCATTTGAAAAGTGAAGGGAATTTCCCGTGGGGTCCTGTTTAACAAATCCCTAGACACAATTATTCACTTACTTTGTGGATGGATGTTTGAAGGACATCACTGTGAGTAAATTTGCTGCCACCCACACATTCATGATCACTTCTCTTTGCAGTAAATCACTTGAAGCATTTTGAGATGTCTCAATGATTTGACAAGGTACTATATCAAATGCAAGGATTATTTATATTATAGCATTGCTTTAACCAAAATTAGCTGCTGAATGCTTAAAATACAGTATGTGCATCTTTAGCATTATTTTTTTTTAAATGTCTGTTTTGATTTGTAATCTTCTGCAGTTTGTGACATGGAATGCTGAATGACTCTTGAGGTGCGTAAAACAGATGCATTGAATACTACAGTGTTTTTCAGGTAATTAAAAGCTTCCATTAGGTCTACCCACACTCTAAATTAGTCTCCATATCGGCTGTCAGTATGTCAACATCTTGGCTCTGTTATGGAATGAAATATTATTGCATCATAATTAGCTCCTGTGGCTCAGTGGTTAGAGCACTTGTCTTGTAAGCTGGGGAGACCAAGCTGGGGAGACCTGTGTTTGAATCCAGGCAGATCAGTGCAAAACCTTGGGCAAGTTTCCTTACTCCACACACCTAATAATAATCCCTCCAAAAAAAAATAAAAAAATTGGTCATTTCAATCCACGACTGTTTGTGGGACACTGCTGTCGCAATTGGCTGCCGCGATTCGCCCACAAATATACAGTCAATTCACTTTACAGTATATTCTGTGAAGCGCTTTGGGACGTCGATAAGATTTGTAAAGCGCTATATCAAATGCAAGGATTATTATTATTATTATTATTAGATAGGATTTCACATACAGACACTTATATAACCAGTAGCTCTCAATTCTCTATGGTACAGCACTGAAAATGCAGATATGGTTACGATTCCTCTGTTAATACAAACAAAAGTTTATGAAAATGAAGAAGCTCTTCTGTCGAGAAATTAAGTTAATTACCGATTGGTTTACAGCTGTAATGTTAGCTATAATTTGTCTTTAGTATGGATATGGATAGTAACATATGTTTAAATGTAAAGGGCAATGTAGTGATGTGAATGTATTAATAAAAATCCATGAATTAGCCTGATGTGCTCTGGGCAGTAAATCTGGAAAATCAATTATTTTGAAAATTGCATTTGAAAATAACAAAGCAACACACCAGACCAATTTGTTCATCATTTGATAATAATGTTCTAGTTTTCCCCATCAAAATGCAGGCAATTGTTTCCCCATGATAATAAACACACATTCTTCAGATAGCTTTGGAATACACAGACTAAACAAATATGTCAAGCTACAAGTATTTATGCTTTACATATACGTAAACATAATTAACAAATTAGTTAATTACATTTACAGTAGAAATGAAAATGCAGCCACAAAACCCCAAAATTCACAATGGACCTACCTAACCCCAACATAGCAGTACATAGAATTTTAAAAATAATGTATACCCCGCTCTCTCCTTTATGCCTTTATCAAACTGGAACATAATGATTGATTATCTAACCAGTGATGGGTTTTCAGAATCCTTATTCAACCATTAAGCTTGAATATTAGACTTCAATGTTTCACCATCCAATAATAAGTCAGATGTTCCAGATTTAATGCTGATGACTTTCAGAACATTTGACAATGGAACAATTGATGTGTTCTGGTACTGCAGTTATATGTGGGAGACAACAAAGAGTAGAAATAACCCAATACCAAACCCAGAGAATTGAAACTGATTTAAGCAAACTGATCCGACTTCAGCAGTTTTATAAAAACGTTTGGAAGTTTGGTTGTAATCTTTATGATCAGATATGATCTAATGTGATTCATCATTAAATTGCAAGAAGTTGCATCAATTATGTAAATTTGACCTGAAACAAGGTGGAAGGCAGACACAATGTGTATTTATGTATTGCTACCTACAGATCATCTTGGTATGGGCAAAAGAAAAACATAAGGTTCATTACAGTCTAGAGAAATTTTGATGTGCATTACATCAAATTTATTGGGAACAATTCTTCAGATTTACAAACATCATACTTCATTCACACTGAATCTAGTATCAGAAGCTGTGGAATGCACAGTACAGTAAATTAAAATGCTGTAAATTGGAACTAAAAACGGCATTATAAATTGGGTAAGTTATACCTTGTATGTCAAAAGACAACGTTCTGACATAATTAAGCCATGCTACATAGAACACCAGCACACAAAGTCAGACAGTTGGAACACCTTTCATTCCCCAGCAGCAAGGGCCGTACCTTGTGGAGTCCTGTAGCTTAGTGGTTACCGCACTCGCCTCACAAGCAAAATGTTGGGGTAACTGTTGGAGTAAGTTTCCTTACTCCACACGCCTCTTTTCACTTAGCAGTAATTAGGAACGATTGGCAGATGGCGCTTCCCTGGATAATAAGGCCTTAAAAAAATTAAAAATAATAATTTGGTCACTCAAGTCATGATTGTTTATGGGACACTGCTGTGTGTAATTGGCTACTGCGTTTTGCCCACACAATTTACAGTATATTCTGTGTATTCTGTGAAGCAGTTTGAGATGTCAATTTAAATAAGACAAGTTGCAATGACCTTGCCAGCCAACTGCTTCTGCTCCATATGGAGTTACAAAAATAGTACAGATCCCTTGGATACATAACTAACTGCTTCAATTGGCAAATAGTTATGCCTGTCAATAGCTGAATGCAAGAAACATGGAACTCAGTGATCTGAGACTTCTATCAGGGAGACATTTCCAGCGACAGTGGGCCAGCTGCCAGGCAATTAAGTGTAAATTTGAAGCCAATATCAATATGAGCTAATTCCAGTAGGATAAAAGTGTATATTCAATAGCAAATGTAACACTATTTTTTGTTTTAAAATAGCACATATCTAGCAATTTTAATTGTAACTAGGAGAAAAATTGCCTATTTAGATATGGTGACCCACACATTCTAAAAACAAACTTAATTTACTTCTTCAGCCGCAAGCCTTTCATAACAAACATATTTTTGCAAGACACTAAGCATTAGGTTATATGGACACAAGGCTATACAAATTAGGATAAATAGTACACAATAAAGTGTGGACCAATTCAGCTGGCTAAGAGCCAGATACTTTTAGCTGCAGATAAATGTACAGCAATGGATATTAGAACATGAAATGTGAAGCCTAGTCACAATGATGAGCTTTTGATTGGACAAAATAAGAGTGTTTATGTTTGGTCACTGATCATTCACTGAAGATTTCCAGTCAATAGTGTGAAAGAAAGTACTCAAATAAAACCATCAGGCAAAGGATGCCATTCTGTAAAAGGCCTCTGGACAGAAAATACATCTCCCAGAAGAGCCCTCATGTACATCATGTGTCCATCTCACAAGACCTCCAAATCCAAGAAAATCTAGAAGAAAACCGAAGGTCTCACCATTCTGCTCTGACACAAATGTGTTTCCTGCAGGATGCATATTTTTTCTCTCTGGTGTATCATGCCATTTCCACTGCCTAGTTTGTCCAATTTTTTTAAATGGTCAGCATGTATTATATTATCTATCAGAGCAATTGTGGTTTTCACTGATCGTCACATACATGTAGCTACTTTTTCAACATTTGCAACAATCCTCACCTCAACAGATGAAGGATTTTCTTATAAGAAAAATTACTGCTGCAGAAATTTGTAGCCCGTAGCTCGTTCATTTCAAAACCTTGGCAGGGGTTCCTCACCTTTAATTTACTTGTTTTGTGTATTCATAGTACTGCCAGACTTAGCAACTCTACACAGCAAGCCATTGTGACAAAGATATTCAGTAAGAATTGCAGATGAAGAATTCATCTATTCAATTAAACCTCAAGTAGGGAATTTCCCACCCCACATCTTAACTTTGTGAACGGCAGGTCTGTCAAGAGCCACATGAGTGAAATTAGTAAATAATAATAATTAAGATCATTTTACACAAAGAAGACTGAGGACAAACAATGTATAATTATTACAGGAAGAGGGCTTTTAGGCTTTGTGCCAAAAATACATTAGTAAGCAAATTACTAGAAATTTGAATCCATATGGAATAGTGCATTTTAAGTACCTAGAATTCTACACATTACTGGTGGGTTAATTTTCATTTTGTCTGTAAGAGACTGGTTAAATAACAGAATACGTAAGTTGTCAACACTTGTATCAGTTATGCTAACATTTTCAATTGCTTTTAACAATTATCCTTAAATTAACATATGAAAAGATGCAGCACTGCTGAATGGATGCTGATACTTGGGTCATCATTGCTATATCATATCTGAATATTAACACTTTCAAGGTACCTTATTCCAGTCAATATGAATTTTCACAAAAGCAGGAGAGTTGTGTTAATCACTGGGAAAGAATAAATAATAACAAACTTTACATTTGAAATTATGCCTTGCACGTCAAGAAGACTTCTCAAAATTAGGCACAAGATTTATTCTGAGTCTGAAGTATATTGTGAATCTGGTTGTGGGTTCAAACCTTACATCTCTGGCCTTTTTTTCCAATTCAGTGATGGTGGAATAACAGCATTTCCTCAATGCTTCCCTTTGGATGAAGAGAGTTCCCAAATCTGCCTGTCAAGTGGATACTAAATATGCCACGGCATGGTTCATCAAAACTGACTTCCTTCTGGGGTCCTGACCAACAATCCTCCAGATAAAATTGAATATTCATCAATTGTGGAACATTGTTGCATTCAAATTGTTTATTGAGTTTTGCTTGGCAACTACAATCACAATACTAAAAGAGTTCCATGAAGCTCTTTTCACATACTAAGATGCTATATCCATAAATATGTAGTCAATTCAGTTTACAATATATTCCAAGAAGTGTTTTGAGACGTCTCAAAAATGTTGCATAGAGCTATATCAAATGCAAGTATTATTATTATTTTTATTTTGAGGGTTGTTATTTTGTATCTCCAACATTTTTCCTTTCCAAATAACACCCAATTAAATACAATATGAACCCAGCATGTTCACTGCTGGCAAGATCTTAACTGTTTAAAATGTGATAATGAATCATCACTGAAACTATATTATGTGCATGTGTTATAAAGAAATAGGGGGTAATCACCTTGCATAGTTACTCAGGAATTAGAGTACCTTCAAAGTAGGAATCACAAGGGTAAGTGCACTATTTATTGTTTATAGTTTATAGAAATCATAATCAGATGTTATTCAATTGTAACTATTATTTTCACTCTCTTGCTATTGAGATTTGTAGTCCAAACTAATATATAAATACATTTTTAGAAAAATGGTTTTATATCCTCCAATATTTTTCTCAACCAGATACTTATCCAGTTTTTATTGAACTAATTTGTGAACAAATCTTCTCATCTCTTGTCCCATTTGAGACATTTTAAATTTTAATCAAACACCTCTGCTGCTGTTCTGCTTCCATCTATACATCTCATGATCAAAGACTTCGGAAATGTTCCCCCCAATTTTCATTTCTAATGAACACAAAAGTTCTACAAGTCTTTAATCGTGGCTTAGATTATTAAATCTCAAGAGTCCCAATGACTCTGGATTCCAATCTATGGAATAAATCACCTTTAATCCATCCTCAGTGTCCTTTGGAAGGAAAAATGACAGTAGTGACCAAAATATTACACAATAATAATAATACTCCTTGCATCTGATATAGCTCTTTTTACATCTTCTAGATTTCTCAAAGCACTTCACAGGATATACTGTAAAGTGAATTGACTGTATATTTGTGGGCGAAACATGGCAGGCAATTGCGCACAACAGTGTCCCACAAACAGACATGGCTTGAAATGACAAATTTACCATTGTTTGTGTTTTTGAGGATTATTAAGCGTGTGGAGAAAGGAAAATTGCCCAAGGTTTCATGAACCCAGCCTGGAACTGAACCCATGTTGCTCGCTTGTAAGGCAAGTGCTTTAACCACCGAGCTACAGGATTCCACACAATACTCAAGACATGCCTTCACCTATGACCAATACAAAATGAAAGTAGCTTTTTTTCCATGTTACAGTCAAATGCCTTCAAGAAAAAGTTATTTGAACATTGCTTTTGGAAGCATTCAATATGGAGCTCCTGTAGCTCAGTGGTACAAACGTGAGACCTGTGTTCAAATCCAGGCAGATCAGGGTGAAATCTTGGACAAGTTTCCTTACTTCACATACCTAATAATACTCCATCCCAAAAAATCACAGTAATAAAAATTGGTCATTTTCAATCCACGATTGTTTGTGGGACATTGCTGTGTGCAATCGGCTGCCACGTTTCGCCCACAATTATACAGTCAATTCACTTTACAGTATATTCTGTGAAGCGCTTTGAGATGTCGATAAGATGTGAACTGTGCTGTACCAAATGCAAGGATTATTATTATTTATTATTACGAACATAGCTACTTCAAAATACTTTCTTCTCCACCTGAGCATTAGATACCTCTTAATTGTGTACACAATATAATTCAAGTACAAATTGCCTTACATTTAGCTTATTATCTGCCACTGACTGTTGTCCAGATTTCCATATACAGTATACTACAGTATTTCTATTCTTCATAATGTTCACCTGTCTTTCTTGTCAGCAGCAAAATATATGTTATAAGATGTTATATTAGCCCATACACATCAGGACCCCAGGTTTGTAATCTGGTCTCTGCGGCAATTCTGTATTCTCTGAAATGCCGTGTTAATAAAGTACAGACCCAAGTGGAATTTTACCCAATGCATTATCCCAGATGATGGCAGCTTGCACATGTTATTCTCAACTTTTAAATGTTTAGTTTATACACGAACATCATTCACTAGAAATGACCATGGCCAAGATTAGAAGGTGACACATTAATTCTTAAACTGAACATTTTTTTCTGTTGGAACCATTTACTACTTCATCCAGACAATATAAGGTTATGTATGTATACCCACAGGTCTTGTATTTGCGACTAACTATAAATTATTTGTAGGAAGATGGTCACAGTATCAGAGCAGCAAATGCTGACTCCTACTAAATTTCTTAGTCAAGCTAGTCACCTATCTAAGAGGCTCAGTTATTTTCTTGGATTCTCTGTAGGTACACCCATCTTTGCAATATACCTACTGCTTATTGTCGGAGGTGCAGTATTAAAACAAAGGAGATAGAATGTGTGAGGTAAATAACAATAATAATCCCTGCATTTGCTTTAGCACCTTATCTTGTCTTCAAGATGTCTCAACGCGGTTCACAGAATATACTGTAAAGTGAATTGATTTGTGTATTTTGTGTGCAAAATAGAAACAAGTATCATGGAATCACATAATTTTACGGCTCAAAAGGAGGCCATTCAGCCCATCTAGTCTGTGCCGGCTCTTTGAAAAGAGCAACTCAATCCCACTACCCAACTCTCTTCCCCATATCCTAACAGACCTGTTCTTCCTAAATAAAGATCTAGTTCCCTTTTAAAAGCTGTTATCGAACTGGCCTCCACCACCTTTTCAGGCAATGCATTCCAGAATCAAACAACCCGCTGAGTGAAAAAAATTCTCCTCAGCTCCCCTCTGCTTTGTTTTGAAACTATTTTAAATCTGTGACCATGAGTCACAGATTCACTCACCAGTAGACAAGTAGACAAACAAAAACAATTGCAAATAAGGCTCACTGGTAATATCCTTTAAAGTCATTTTCCAGGTTTTTTTTCAGAGGGGTTTTAGCCAATTTTGCATTTAAAAAACTAAGAGATAATTGCGGGTGGGGGGTGGTACCTTTGAATGTGCGATATATGAAATTTGTGCATGCATCTCAGAGGCTGAAAATAAATCCCCCAAAAACAGTTTCTGGAGGAAAAAAAGTAATATTTCACCACAAGTATTTACGATGGAAGGGTGAGAAATGTTTGATAAAAACTGACTTGAAAACATCCCTTGTTCTCTTACTGGTGATGTAGCTGATTGTAGACTGGCTGATGGGAATTTTAAAGAAGACCATTGTGAGATGTTTCACTTTTATTGATCCACTTATTTCCCTGTAAAAAGACAGCCATTTGAAAATGAATAGGGTAAACAGGCACTGAATACAAGTTAAAAGCATGTGGATTCTCATAGGGATCTCCATCCATTTAAGCCTCTGTGACAAATATAAATAATGAGGCTCTCCTAATTGTGGTAGGCAAACACAACAGGTTGACAATTAGACATGTTCTGTGCACACTTCCCTGCTGGATTATAGTCATCCATCTTTGCTGTCAGGTAAAGGGCAGAGCTGTGGAAAGTGAATGTTCCTGGATGGGTCAACTATGTCACCATGACGACAGATGTCACTGGCTCATGATGAATGGTACAGAAATGACGCATGCAGGCAAGGCTTTTTTCCCCTCTTCTCCTTAAACAATGACCTTTATGAGCACAGTGGTTTTACATTAATATTTCACCATGATACAATTTAAGCATGGAATTCAACATTTGGTAGTGATAGCAAATAGTGGGTGTAAGACCTGCATTTTGTACTTCTAATTAGCTTTTGAATGTGAAGTAATTGATGCTGTATGTTTTGGGGGTTTTCTTGAGATTTTTGATAACACTGCATTGTACAATTACTGTGATATAATGTATATATCTTCAGACTTGCATGGACATGATTTGTATGGGTACTAAATAATGCTAATCTCTCCATTTCATACAGTGCTTTTCATGTCAGGACGGTATCTCAAAGTACTCACAGATTGCACTGTAAAGTGTAGTGCCTGTAGTAATTTGCAGATTAATATAAAAAAACAAAATATCACTGTTCTAATCTGTTACAACAAAATTACACTTGCATAGCGCCTTTAAAATTGTATCCAAATTCTTAAAATTAGACTCAATTTGGTAACTTCCAGGAAACACAATCAGGAAATAGACAACAATATAACATTTTCTTTTTAAACATAAAAGAGTTTGTTTTCACACAAATAATACAATATTTCCAGTTTAATAAAATAATATACTGTATTTTCTTTGAATCAAATTACAACTCCCTCATCCCCCTAACCTCACCCCCACTACAACAGATGATAAATTTTCCCGGTTTCCCTGAGGTATGTACAGAATTTTGGACAAAGTCTTTCACGTTTGCTTTGTTAACAAACCTCAGTAGAGCAACAATGGAGTGATAAAAATCACTCTCAGAGTTAGGGAAAGGATGGTTGACCTTGGCTGCTTTTCCAAATTTAACAGACACATTTCTATTTGTCTGTTAGAATTTTGGGGGGTCAGCCGGATTTCTGACACATTCGGAAACCCATCACTATGTTTAAGAGTATCCAAACCAATCAAAATCCATGCCACCCACCCATACATGGCAATTCCAGAGATAGATTGTTGGAATGGAATCTGTGTTTTCTCCTTCAATTTGGATTTTATTCATTAGCTGTTTATGTTCATTATTAACATGAACATTATATTCCAAATTGAACGTCGTCTACAATCTGCATTATCTACAATCTCCATTCCCCTTCAGCCAATCCCCTCAATCCTTGCCAGGCTCTACTGACTCTCTGGCTCCCAACAGTCCAATTTCAATGTCCTCATCCTTATTCTTTATGCCCTTGAGTCTCCCCATATCAGATCTTCTCCTCGATCAGGCTTTTGCTCTCCCAATTTGCTCTGTATTCTCAGGCCTGTAATACATCCCCACTGCCTCCGCACTATCATTGGCTGAACAATCAGTAACTACTTCCCTAAACCTTTCCTTCTCTCCCTTCATCTTTTTCCATCTTTAAATCCTATCCAAAGCCTCTCCAACCATATCTGTGTTTGCAACAGTCATGAGGTCTAGAATTAAGACCTTCTCCTTGTGAACCCTATTCCAGGAAGTTCTTGCAAACTGAATTCTACAAAATGTCTTCCTATATCTATGCTCCAGTTAGTTGTGTTTACTGATTTACCCAGTACTGAGCAGTCATCCTGCAAAGATTGCCAAACTGCTTGCAGTGTTTGATTATGCAAATCAATTTGCATATATTCAATTTTACAGATTAAACAAGGATTAGCTCATATGCATTTAGACAGTAATTATTTATTGCTTGGCTTTAATAATTTAATCAATAATTCATCTAACAACAGCCAAACAGCTCCACACAGTGGATAGAACTAGTAGTAGGTCCACATCCCACCGACAACCTTTTCCACAAACAGTTGTAAAACATCAATGAGACAAAAACAGTGAAGGTAATGTAAACAAGCATCAATACAGGTACTGTATATACTGTACAGTATCATAAAGTAAGCATTCGTTAGTGTGGATGTGTATATCCATCAACATGTTAATGTTAAATGATGATAAATATTATCAGTGAAAAGTATTTACCGTAAATACCCGTGTATAAGGCACACTCGCGTATAAGACGCACCCCCCACTTTTGACCTTTTCTTGGTGAAAAAAAACATAAGCATTTTCGATGATATTGCCGGCAGAAGGGAGGAGAGACAGGTAGGTAGGGAGAGAGGGAGGCAGGCAGGCAGGAAGGGAGGCAGGCAGGGAGTGAGAGATGGAGGGAGGCAGGCAGGCAGGGAGAGAGGGAGGCAGGCAGGGAGGGATGGAGAGAGAGAGGGAGGGAGGCAGGCAGGCAGGGAGGGAGGGAGGGAGGCAGGCAGGGAGGGATGGAGAGAGAGGGAGGGTGGCAGGGAGAGAGAGGGAGGGAGGCAGGGAAGGAGGGAGAGAGAGGGAGGGAGGGAGGCAGGGAGGGAGAGAGAGAGAGAGAGAGGCAGGCAGGAGAGTGAGGGAGGGAGGCAGGGAGACTGGGTTTGGCAGAAGGCAGGCAGCAGGCATGGCACTGAAGTCCGCTAATGCTGCCGCTGCCCGGGTGGCCGAGGCCGAAGCCCCATCACCCGCTCCCCCCAACCCCCGCCGGACACTGACCATACCTCGGCTGACAGCGCGCCGGCCGCCCCTCCTGTTTACTGTATTTCCGAGGCTCAAAATATTTTGTACCTGCGTATAGGGCGCACCCCCAACTTTCTAGATCTTCCGACATTAAAAAAAAGTGTGCCTTATACACGGGTATTTACGGTACAGCATTAGGTACTTTTTGTCATGGAGTCCTGTAGCTCAGTGGTTAGAGGATTCGCCATATATAATCTCTTCAGAAAAAATTTATAAACTGGTTGCTTCAATTCACAATTATTTGTGGGACACTGCTGTGTGCAACTGGCTTCTGCGTTTTGCCCACAGACAATATACAGTTAATTCACTTTACAGTATATTCTGTCAAGCGCTTTGAGACATCTAGAACGCATCAAAAGAGCCACAGATCCACCAAAAAAAGACACCCATGCTAGTGTCCTGACTGCGGGGCTACAAGAGCTCAAAACTCCTGCCTCGCAGGGCCCAGCACCACATACAGACACAGAGGGACACACACTCACAGGCAGAGAGAATCACATATTTTCAGAGAGAGAGAGCTCTGAGAACATCATCTGTATCAATCTTCTGAAATTGTCTTGATAGTCCAGTTTCTGAAACAGGGGTGCTATCACCACAGCAATGCTGATGGTAGACCAGCTGCTATCACCACAGCAATGCTGACGGTGGACCAGCTGCTATCACCACAGCAATGCTGATGGTAGACCTGACTCAGGACCAGGAGACAGACGGCAAGGATTATTTCCACTCAGTTCTTGTTAATCCATTAATCCAAAGATCTAAAAAGTAGAGTGATCCTAACTGGGTAAGCGGTGTGAAGCTTGCCAGACAATGCTCTCAATGACAAACCATATAGGTTTAGCTGGTGAATTCCAGCAATACCCCACCCCATTCTCTGGGATGCCTAGTAATTTGCTCTTGCTAACGTTTGCCTTACACAAAATTAATCAATCAGGTGCCACCCTCACAGGAGAATGTGTGTGTCTAGACATGGAAATTCCCATGTATGGGTGAGATGATGTGTTGAAGTAGGATCTCTCAGTCTGATCCAGATACTGCTTTTACTGTTAAGTATTGTGATGTGTTAGACACTTGGCTAACCAAATAAACATTTCAGTGCTGAAAGCAATTGCTGAATCTTTTGGCACATTGATTATAAGAAGCCTGCATTGGAGTGCTATGGTTCACCCACCATGCACCAAGTGTGAAATGGATCAGTTGTTTTGACATACTACAGAAATGTTACAGTCTGGAAAGAGGGTGGTTAAGAGAGGTTCTCATTGAAATGCACAAGATATTCATGGTATAGATACGATGAACACAGATAATTACTTCAAAGCAAGCGACAAAGTGAGACCAGGGGGCATACCTAGATATTGTTAAAAGTAAACTTAGGTCAGATAGCAGAAAAATGCAATTGGAAAGAGTTAGGAATGTTTTGAATAATCCACTAAATTAGCAGGGGCGACAGCTATGTAACTCTGGTGTCATGCTGAAATTAAAGCATGAAACGAGTGGGTTATTCAATTTCAGGAAAGAGACCAGGTAGTTATTCTTTACTCTGAGGATAATTTGAATTCACGGCCTTGCCCCCGCCTGTCTCTCAATGTAAATTGTATTATAATTAATGACTGGAACAGTTTGTCAGGAAGGGTGGTTCAGACCAGGACACTAGATTCATTTAAATGTAGCTACTTACTGTGATGGGGAGTTCAGATGGGCTACTTCATTCAAATCAAATATGTGATCTTGTAAATTCTGAAGAATATGTCTGGGTTTTTGAGTGCTTTTTA
The DNA here is from genome assembly GCA_035084275.1 of Hydrolagus colliei. NCBI lineage: Eukaryota > Metazoa > Chordata > Chondrichthyes > Chimaeriformes > Chimaeridae > Hydrolagus > Hydrolagus colliei. Next base: position 1,099,346 of record JAYJKW010000529.1, read on the forward strand.
CTCCTGAATGCAGTTTATTCATGTGTGTTAATTCCTATATTAGAACTCATTTTGTTTTTTAGTCTCAACACGGGATGATGAAATTCACAGCTACAAATCATGTCCTACTAAGCTCACCCTTTTGACACTGTTGGATGTCAGAGATGACCGACTGAAAGGTTCCTGTGCTGCAGAGAAAAACAGTATGTTTTCATCCCCTGCCACAAAAGGTGTCATTATAGAATAGCAAAAATCAAATCATAGAATTATAGAAATATGCAGCACAAAAGGAGGCCATTCGGCCCATCTAGTCTGTGCCGGCTCTTTGAACAGAGCAACTCAATCCCACTGCCCAGCTTTCTCCCCATAACCTAACAGACCTGCTCTTCCTAAATAAAGATCTAGTTTCCTTTTAAAAGCTGTTATGGAATCTGCCTCCACCACCTTTTCAGGCAATGCATTCCAGATGCGAACAACCCGCTGAGTGAAAAAAATTATCGTCAGCTCCCCTCTGCTTCGTTTTGAAACTATTTTAAATCTGTGACCACAAGTCACTGATTTGCCCACCAATGGAAACAGTCTTTCTCTATTCACCCTGTCGAAACCTCTCATAATCTTATAAACCTCTATTAGGTCTCCTCTCAATCTTCTTTGTTCTGGAGAGAATAAGCCTAGCCTATCTAGCCTTTCCTCGTAGCTGCAGTCCTTCAATCTTGATATCATCCTGGTAAATCTCCTCTGCGCCCTTTCCAATGCCTTAATATCCTTCCTAAAGTGTGGTGACCAGAATTGCACACAGTACTCCAGCTGAGGCCTAACCAAAGTCTTATTGAGGTTAATCAGCACTTCCTGACTTTTGTATTCTATACCCCTATTTATAAAGCCTAGTATCCCATATGCCTTCTTAACGTCTTTGTCTACCTGTCCTGCCACTTTCAAAGAGTCAATAACACAAATCTCCAGGTCTCTCTGTTCCTTCACACCCTTTAAAATTGTACTATCTAGCCTATATTGCCTCCCCTCATTTCTTCTCCCAAAGTGTATCACCTCACACTTCTCTGTATTAAACTTCATCTGCCATGTGTCTGCCCACTTTACCATTTTATCTATATCCTCTTGCAGATGGCTACTATCCTCCTCACTATTTACTATTCTCCCTAACTTAGTATTATCTGCAAATTTGGAAACCGTACTCCCTAAACCCAAATCCAAATCATTCATGTATTTTAAAAAGAGCAGTGGTCCCAAACCTGATCCCTGGGGGACGCCACTGCACACTTCCCTCCAGTCTGAAAGCAGCCATTCACCACAACTCTCTGCTTTCTGTCTTGCAGCCAGTTGTGGATCCACGCTGCCATTGTCCCTTTAACGCCGTGGGCCTCTATTTTCCCAATAAGCCTCTCATGCGGCACTTTGTTAAATGCCTTTTGAAAGTCCACGTAAACTACATCAACTGCACTGCCCTCGTCCACCCATTCTGTTACATCATTGAAAAATTCTATCAGATTTTTAAGGCAAGATTTGCCTTTAACAAATCCATGCTGGCTGTCCTTTATCAGCCTATATTTTTCTAAGTGAAGATCTATCTTGTCCCTGATTATAGACTCTAGACGTTTGCCCACTACTGACTTTAGACTGACTGGCTTGTAGTTCCAGGTTTGTCCTTCTGCCCCTTTTTGTACAGGGGAGTAACATTTGCAACCCTCCAGTCCTCTGGTACCACCCCTGTGTCCAAGGAAGATTCAAAGATTGTGGCTAGAGTCTCTGCTATTTGCTCCCATACTTCCCTTAGTAACCTAGGATGCATGCCATCCGGACCGGGCGACTTATCTACCTTGAGCACCGTCAACCTTTTCAGTACTTCCTCTCTGGTTATCCTTATCTTATCCATTTCTACTATACTCTCCTCCAATACTGTGACATTGGCTGCATTTTCTTCTCTTGTGAAGACAGAGGCAAAGTACTCATTCAGTACATCAGCCATGCTCTCTGCCTCCACAATAAGATTTCCTCCTTGGTCCCTTATTGGCCCCACCCTACCCTTGACCAATCTTTTACCCTTAATATGTTCGTAAAATACCTTCGAATTCCCTTTAATGTTTCCTGCTAATTGTTTCTCATGCATTCTTTTTGCCCCTCTAACTTTTTTTTTTAGTTTTCTCCTACACTTCCTAAATTCCGATTGGTTGAATTCTGTATTCTGGGCCTGACACTTATCATAAGCCTTCTTTTTTTTGCTTTATTTTCACCCCAATTGCCCTAGTCATCCAAGGAGGTTTGGATGCGCTACATTTTACCTTTGTTGGAATGTTTCTAACCTGTGCCCAAATTATCTCTTCCTTGAAGACTGCCCACTGCTTGTTAGCCGTTTTACTTGCCAATCTTTCTTTCCAGTCCACCTTGGCTAGGTCCTGCTTTAGTTCACTGAAATTAGCCTTCTTCCAGTTGAATGTCTTCACCTTTGAGTGTTCCCTATCCCTTTCCATAATTGCACTGAACCTAATGATATTGTGATCACTATTCCCTAGGTGCTCACCTACAGAAACCTGCTCTACTTGCCCCACTTCATTCGCCAAAACTAGATCCAGAACTGCTCCCTTCCTTGTTGGACTGGAATCTAGTGATTCTCTGCACTTTCCCTCCGCCCCAAATATAGTTTCCTAACAGTTGTGGTGGAGGGAGTAAGAAATCAGAATTGTGGTGGGAATCTTAAGACTGAAACTGCTGCTTTATTATTAATGCCTATTATCACTTTCAAGGCCAGTCACGGCCTTGCTCCTGCCTATCTCTCTGACCTGCTGTCTCCCTTCTCCCTACCAGCCTGCCCGCAACCTCCGTTCAACAGATCAGGCCTGCTCCGCGTCCACCGCCCTAACTGCCCAACCATCGGCGGCCGGGCTTTCAACCTCTCTGCTCCCACACTGTGGAACTCCACCCCGCAGCCCCTCCACCTCGCTTCCTCCCTTTCCTCCTTCAAGGCCGTTCTCAAGACCTTACTCTTCGACCGCGCCTTCGGCTGCCCCACTAACTCTTCCCCCTCTCCCACTCTCCTTCCCCTTCCCCCTACTTCAACCCTCCCCTAGCTCCCACCACCCGCTCGGGTTCCGACCAGACTGTTCAGCGCTTTGGGACGTCCTCCCGACGTGAAAGGCGCTATATAAGTGCAATTTTGTTGTTGTTGTTGCTCATTAATCCATTTCTCTAGTTGCTATTACAAACTATTTTAACACACACAATTTCACAGCCATTATCACATTTTTTTAAAATTCAGTGTTCCTGTTTTTAATTCTTTAACATGAAAGCACAATATACTACAAATGGCAAATGCTAATTTTGTCTGTCGAGCTCATAGGATTTTCAAGATTCCTCTTGCTTTGATTTCAAAAAAAGAAAATAACAAATGCTTAGAATTACTCTTTGTTAAACATTATTCCGAAATACCACATGCACCATGAACCTGAAGTTCACATTTCAAATGATCTAATATAAGGTCAAATAACATAGCTGCTATTTCCTCAATATTACTGCATATATAATTGCCAGTTTAGGCACTCCTATTGGTTAAGGCAATACACTTTCCAGGAATCCCAGGAGGAGAGTTATCTCACTTTTACTCTCCAATTCTAATATTTCAGGGATACAGTGGGAGTTTATTTACTTGGTTCCAATGAAGACTTGTCAACTGGAACCGCACACGAGAGAGCCATTAAAGCATCTTATACTGGATACATTTCCCACAACAGTCATTGGAATTGGCCCACCTCAAATTTGTGTTGCAGTCCAGAGGAGTTGGCAGCCTTTGATAAAAAAAATCATAGATCAAAAGAATGGGGAACAATCAAGAACACAGTATGTTTATTTAATTCACATACAGACTATTACTTAAAACTGCCAAATTTAGTTCATCTTGATAAAGGCAGGGGTGAAGCAATGCATGAAAAGGTAAAATTGAATCTACTGAATTAAAACCAATAAAAATGTCCAAAGGTTATCAGGTCCTTCTCATTATGTGACCATAATCATTTTACATATTCAGCTCTAACAAGAGGCAGCCTTTCAAAGGCTGCCAAACTTGTATCCAACTTTGAATTCTACAGCAAAGGATGCTTGGCAAAACCCAAAAGGAAAGTGCTCCAGGGTCTAGTGTAGGCAAATGTGGCAGCTATTTTGTTCATAGCAAGGCTCCATAAACAACCGTGAGGTTATTGGCCAATTAAACTGGAAGACTATTGCCCAGGACACAGAAATAATTTCTGTTTCCTTTTTAAATAGTATCATGGGATCTTTAACTTTCACAGACAGAAGGGGCCTCGATTTTGCACCTCATCCAAAAGGCAGCCTCTCCAACAATGCAACATTCTCTGATCACTGTAGGTTAGTTAAGATTATAACTGGATCAATGTTTATGCAGAAAGTCTCCCAGCTCCGCTCTTTCCTCACAAAACACTCACCCCTCGAACCCCTTCAGTTGGGTTTCCGTGCCTCCCACAGCACAGAAACTGCCCTGGTCAAGGTCACAAACAACATCCTGACCATCTGTGACCAGGGCTCCCTCTGCCTCCTCATCCTCCTCGACCTATCCGCTGCCTTCGATACCATGACCACGCTATACTCCTCCACTGTCTCTCCTCCCTCCTCAACCTGCAAGGCTCTGTCCTCGAATGGTTCTGGACCTATCTCTCCCACCGCCTTCACTTCATCTCCTCCAACGCCTTCTCCTCCAGCCCCTGCACGGTCACATGCGGCATTCCCCAGGGCTCCTCTGTTCTTGGTCCCCTGCTCTTCACCCTCTACACTCTCCCCTTGGGCAATATCATCTGCAGACATGGGGTAAATTTCCACATGTATGAGGATGACACCCAACTCTACCTAACTGAGTCAACCCTCGATTCCAGGACCACTGGCGTTCTGACTGCATGTCTGTCTGACATGGAGTCCTGGATGAAGGCAAATTTCCTACAACTCAACAGCAACAAGATGGAAGCTCTCCTGATTGGCTCAAGTCAGCGCTTCCACACCTCAGGCGCTGACAACATCAGATTTCAAGGCTGCTCTCTCCACCTCTCGAAGCCAATCAGAAATCTGAGCGTCTTGTTCGACCCCAAACTATCCTTTCTCCCCCACATCCGCTCCATGACTGGCACAGCCTTCCATCACCTCCGTAACATTGCCAGACTCTGCCACTACCTCACCCCCCACGCCGCCGAAACTCTCATCCATGCATTTATCACTTCCAGGCTCGACTACGGGAACTCTCTCCTTGTTGGCCTCCCCAGCTCCTCCCTTCACAGGCTGCAGATCATTCAGAATTCTGCAGCTCGTGTACTCTCTCCCACACCAGGCTTCATGACCACATCACTCCCACCCTCACCCGTCTCCACTGACTCCCCGTCACCCAGAGGATCCAATTCAAGATCATTGTTCTCAATTTCAAGGCCTTGTCCCCACCTATCTCTCTGACCTATTGTCTCCGTATCAGCCCGTCCGTCCCCTCCATTCAGCAGACTCAGGCCTGCTCCACGTCCACCGCCCTAACCACCCAACCATCGGCAGCCGGACTTTCAGCCGCTCTGCTCCCACAATGTGGAACTCCATCCCTCAGCCCCTCTGCCTTGCTTCCTCCCTTTACTCCTTCAAGGCCGGTCTCACGATCTTCCTCTTCGACCGCGCCTTCGTCTGCCTCCACTAACTCTTCCCCCTTTCCCATTCTCCTTCCGCTTCCCCCTAACCCGACCCTCTCCCCCCCACCCCCCCCCCCCACCCAGCCCCCTGCTCGGGTCCCCACTCGACTGTTCAGTGCTTTGGGACATCCTCCCGACATGAAAGGCGCTATATAAGTGCAATTTTTGTTGTTGTTGTTGTCATGCCCTTTCCCATATTCCATAGGATGCTCCCTGGGATCCAATCAATATGCAATGTTTTTTTAATCAATTTTACAACAATTGTGACCACTGGTCCTGATCAGACAATATTGTTTTAGCTGAAGGTTCAAAGGTGAAGAATGCATTGTAGGTGGGTGGACTACAATCATTCTAAGAAGACAACTGAAATTCCACCTGATCTTAGCCTAAAAGGCAATTGCGTTTATTGTATGAAGTGAAGCAGATCAGGAGTACTATGTAGATTAAGACATTCTTTTCAGGTTTCTGAATATACTCAGATACTCTGCCTCAGGAGAACAAGTTGATTGATTTTCTGCCAATAATTGTTGTTGAGTTTTATGGAACTGAAAAACGGAATCAAGTATTTCTGAAATCATAACCCATGCAACAACAACTTTTATATATAATCAAAACAACAGTCATTTATACATTTTTATTTCTGATACTGAAATTTGACTTTAGTTCTTAAAAGGTTATGAAAAGTTGGGAGTCATGTAGCTCATTGGTTAGAGCACTCGGCTTACAAGCAAGAGACCACATGGGTTCAATTCCAGGCAGGACAAATCATTGGGCAAGTTTCCTTACTCCACACACCTGATAATAATCCCTCACAAAAAAATCAAATTGATCATTTCAGTCCATGACTGTTTGAGGGACACAATTGGATGCTGCGTTTCGCCGAAGAGATAAAGTTGTGCATTAATGTGATCGATATCCAAACTTGTGCATCACCACAACGGATATGTGGGAAGCTAGACATGAAGCAATATACTCATAAGGAAACAAGCACAATAACAAAACACATGATAACAAGACTACTACTTTATATAATTGTTCTTTATTGAATTTCACCTGGCCAAGCTACAATGTTATCCACTCAAATCAATATTTAGCCTAAATCCTTCTATTTGTGAAACAAACCTTTTAAGTATCGCTCAGAAATAGTCCATGTTTCCTTTTGAAAGTGACTGTAACAAACGATTCAGAAACTAACTTGTAGTTGACTTTTTGAAGCTACCTTGTTGAATACTCACAACAAAACCATAATTAACAGTGTAATTTCTAAACACAGGAAGATCTTCACATCCAATTAGATTTTATGGTTTTTTAAACATGGAACATATAGATCAAGGCTCTGTTTCAGTTTCACGGGCAAATTAAGCAATTTAGCTGAAAGGCATTTGAACTAATCAATCCAGGAGTCCCAGTAATGGACAATGAGGTGTGACAATGAGCAAGAACTACCCTTTCAACTCTGAAATCTGTGTGATATTACAGCATTAATTGGTATGTCCTTGGAATTGGTGTAATTGTAGGTGTACACATTGACACGTCCTCCCCATGTGAAAGGCACTATATAAATGTAATGTTGTTGTTTTATTGTAAAGGAAATACATTAAATATTATTCAGCACAACAGCAATTCAAACCAGTGACCCATTCTTATCTGGATTCCTGATCACCCCACCACTTTGGGGCTGTTTGCAAATCTGATTATAATGTTCCTTATTCCCCCCACAGACACACAATATCCAATATTGTTATAGAACAGTGGTTTCCAGCTGTAAATCACCTGTACAGGGAAATATTGAATGGAACTGGATGTAATGTTGCTTTGCTTGCAGTCTACAGAATTCCATTTACAGTGAAATCAAATTAATTCAATGAAATTGTGTACATTTCATGATTTAACTAAATGCAGGATCCTATTGGAAAAAAAATTAGGAGTTTTTAATAGTTAATAATAATACTGTAATAATAATCCTTACTTTTCACATCTTATCAACGTCTCAATGTGCTTGACAGAATGTACTGTAAAGTGAAATGACTGTATTCAGTGCCTTGGGACGTCCTCCCAACGTGAAAGGCGCTATAAATGTAATTTTGTTGTTGTTGTTGTTGTATATTTGTGGGCAAAACGCGGCAGCCAATTGCACACAGCAGTGTCCCACAAACAGTCATGGATTGAAATGACCAATTTTTATTATTATGGGGGGTTTTGGACAGATTATTATTGGGCAGTTGAGATTAAGTAGGAATTGAGCAGAAATTATTTTATTTCTAACACTATGAGAAAGCAAGAAAAGTGCTGCCTGTGGCATATTCATTGATGAAATGTTACCAAACACCTTTCACCAGCAATTTCACTAAGATGCTTAAATGGTGCATGAAATTAACTCAGTATACAGCTCATCATATTCCAAATAATTTCAGCTATCTGGGTCCTCAATCAGCAAGAATATCACTGTAACAGAAACAAGGATCTTGGGGGGGCGGAAACACATTCTTTAAAACAAATGGCTAAAGAAAACATTTAGTCCAAGTATTAAGTAATAATTACCAATGATTTCAGCAACAATATAATGATATTGTTTACTTTTGATATACGGCCTTATCACGCTGTCAAGCTTGGCAGTTAACTTCTGCACTGCAATGACCCACAATCAGCACAAATTGAATAACCAATTTCACTCAGGAGGTGGAGTGGGATGGAACACAAATCGGGTAGGCAGAGAGGTGCGAGGGCAGGAATGGATTTGAAAATTATTGAAATAATCTTGAAATTGATCCATTCAGTAATCGGGAGTCAGTCAAGCATGGCAGGGAAGGTGTGATGGGGGTACAGAGTTTTGTGCAGTTGAGTATCTGGGCGGCAGTATTTTCAATTCATTACATTTTGTGCATGGTGGAACTCGGGTGATCATTGAGGAGAGCATTCGAATACTCCAGCTGGGAAGAGACGAAGGCATGGATAAGGATTTTGGAGGTCAGCAATGTGAGAGGTGGAGAAAAACATTCCTGGTCAGGGAATGGATGTGGGGTAGAAAGGAAAGCTAGGGATCAAATCTGACACCTGTGTTGCACAAGGGTTTGGAGAGTTTGAAGGAAAGCCAAGGGAGGTTGAGGAGTTCAAATCCGCAGGAGAGAACACGTTGATGGGAATCAAAGAGCCAACATTCAACTGAAAGAAATTTGTGCTCATCCAGGCCTTAATGTCCGTCAAACAAGTTGATGAGACTTCAGTGGACTGGGAGCCTCAAACGGAGGAGGAGAAGTAGATTTGGGTGTTATCCATATGCAAGTGGAAGTTGACCTCCATGTCTGTGGATAATATCACTGAGAGGGAGCATGTCGATAAGGAAAATAAGATAACAGCAGATATTTTAATCCCCAACTGAGTTCCTGAGTATCTATTGATCTCACTTTTATATATTCTAAATATCCCAATGAACTACTTCTTCATGCTCTGGGCCAGCCCATACAATGTACCACATTTTCATAGCCCCTTGTGAAATAAATGTTTTCTTCATTTTGTTTCTGACTTTTCCAGGTCTAATTTTAAGATTATGTTCCCTTAGTCAGTTCCTTTTAATAAGCATGATGCTTCTATAATGATTTCCATTTGCAATCCAATGGATTTCATCTAGATCACATCACTATGTGGTAATACTGCAGGGGTAAATGTGAATGATCAAGACTGTCTTGCGCAGACTGATCATGTAACAACTTTTTTGGCAAAAAGCATTATATTTTGAATTTTGTTTTAAATGAGATATCTTTATCTCCTTCGATTATAGACCAAAGAAAACACGTTTTACATTGTGGCATTCAAAATTGAATTAGTGGGAGCCTAACTGCTTATAACCATAGCTATTAAGTCAGAGAACTGAACAGAAGTTATCTCTAACCAAGGTACTGACAGTTAATTTTTTTTATTTGCTTTACCATTAATTAAATAGTAATCACCGCATCAAACCAATAAAGGGAAGTTAAGTGAGCTAGCACTGAAAATCACCCTGCTTCACATTTCCACTCGGCAGGTTCCGGCCTGCTTCACATCCCCCGCCTCACCCTCTCCACTGTTGCAGGGTGGGCCTTCAGCCATTCTGTCCCCACCCTCTGGAAAACCATCCCACAATCCCTCCAACCAAGCCCCAACCTTCAACTCCTTTAAGAACCACCTGAAGACCCTCCTCTTTGACCATGCTTTTGAGCAACGTCCTCCCACCTCCTGCACCCCACCCTCCCCAATCCCTACCCCCAACTTGCAATCACAACACTGACTGTCCAGCACCTTGGTCATCCTCCTGATATGAAAGGCGCTATACAATGTAATTTTGTTGTTGTTCCCTCCAGCTCCACCCAACTTGCAGTAAGAGTTTTCAGACATTCTGCCCCATTCTGTGGAATTTCAGAGTATGACTACCTGGGCCTCTCCCTCTTTATTGGAGTCTGGTCTGTGATTTCAAGTCCTAATGCTGAAGTTGAATCCCTAACCTTCGAACGTAAACATAATTTGGATCAATGAAGCTGTCAAAGCATTAAAATAGTGCACTTCAATTACAAATAAACTGCAACTTCAAATTGATGCTTAATGCTCCCTTCTTTTGGGGGAAAGATAAGAGGGAACGAATGCTAAAATTCGCTGTTAGCTTTTTATAATTTAACAGAAGAAAATGTCACTATATGAATATATCAACTTCTTGCTGATGAAAGCTCATTTTGATTGTGTTTGGATAGCCACAAGGAGAAAATTAAGCTGTTAATTTTTTTTTACAGCTATTTATTATTGCCGATAAATAGCTGTGAGCAATGTTAAGTCTCGGCAAACATTGGGTACTCGATAACCACTTAAGTGCATACAATATGTGTACGACAGGCAAAGTAATGACAAATGTGTATATGTTAAATGTTAGATGTTGTATCCTTAATTCTGCTTGTATAAGAATAAAACTTATCTACACCCATTGCGATTGTCAGATCGTTCTTGATTATAGTATTTAGACTACCTCGCTAACTACTAACAGGAGTAAGAAAATCGGATAGGTAGAGAGGTGCAAGGGCATGAAGGGATTTGAAAATGAATGAAAGGATCTTAAAATCGATCCATTCAGTAATTGGGAGCCAATGGAGCCTGGTAGGAACTAGTGTGTTGGGTATGGAGTTTTGTGTGGGTGAGAATTTAGGTAGCGGAGTTTTGAATTCATTGAATTTTGTGCATGGTGGAGCTGGGGAGTCCAGCAAGGAATCATTGGAATAGTTCAGCTGAGCAGTGACAAAAGTGGGTCAAATTTGCTGAATATCTAAGTTTGCAAAATATCAAATTTTTTTCAAAAATGATTTACTACTGTTTGTGGGATACTGCTGTGCACAATTGGCTGCTGCATTTTGCCCACAAATATATACAGTACAGCCAATTAACTTTACTGTATATTCTACAAAGCATTTTAAGACGCCTCGAAGATATGAAAAGGCGCTATAACACATGCAAGTATTATTACTATTTTATTAAACAGATGCGGTATGTTGCACATCAAACATTCCGATTTTATACATATGCAAAATATATGTACACCAATATATGTAAACATATATTTTTATATGTGGGGAGCCAACAAGTTTCCCTAACATAAAGAAGGCAGTGAGGAACCCAGGTAGCAAGCCCATATGGGCCCCATATGGGAAAAATTGGATTGATCCATGCCCATATGGGCCCCACATGGGCTTGCTACCTGGGAAATGGTGTCTGTGGATGCAGCCCTTGCATCAAAGGGATGCTGTACAATTCTAAATAAAATAATACTAAATAAAATAACACTTAACAACATTGTATAATGTTATCCTCTAAAATCATATCCACTAAATTCTGAAATATCCATTGGCTCCAATGATTGATCTAATCCTGTTATGTTTTTCATTCTATAAATTCATGTTGTTTTTGAAGTTTTGGCATCTGAATTATGTGAATTTACAGACTTTTCATTACTGATAGAAACTCCTACTTCAGACATCCTTCCACACGGCAACAAATTGTTTCCATTGTAAGCTGCTCAGCTGATGTAAACAGTTCCCTCCTCAGACATAAAGCAGTTAGTGCAGGTTTGGGTACATACTCTGGATTAAAAATATGTCTAAATATAAGTGACTTATCAACCCCAGCACAGTTCTACAGGGAGAGTGCAACTTTGTGTGAAAATATACACTGTTCAGATTGAAAAATCATAAACTATTGAGAACCACTGATGAAATATAATGTAAATCAATATAATGATGCCGAATCCCTACACTACAGTATTTCCAGTTTGTTGGAAATTGTGCAAATGTAGTTACATAGGGAGCAATTTTTTGTACAATAAACAAGCTGTGCATGCAAATGTCTAATTGATAAAATATGACAATTTTTAATACACTGAAGAAAAGCTGCTATTTTCAGGAAAATAGTTTGATTGGGTACAAAATTAACACATGATTTTAATGCAGTAATATTATGTAAATTGTGACCCACCACCAATAAACTTCATACTGAATTATGCACTATGATTAAATACCTTTGTGGTGCAAGCTGCTGTTCTCACTTTATTAAACAAAAATGGACCCAAACTATAGTGATGGGATTCTGCGCTTCCTTTCAAAAGCACTCGAACACGTTGTTGCAAACCAACTCTGTGCCCACCTCTCCTCCCACTCCCTCTTCAAACCCCTCCAGTCCGGTTTCCGCCCTGCCCACAGTACAGAGACTGCGCTTGTGAAAGTCAAAAGCGACGTCCTCTCTATCTGAGATCAGGGCTCCCTCTGCCTCCTTATCCTCCTGGACCTGTCCGCTGCGTTCGACACAGTTGAGCACGCCATCCTCCTCCACCGACTGTCCTCCCTCATCCACCTCAGTGGGACCGCATTCACCTGGTTCGAGTCCTACCTCACAAACGCCAGCAGTACATCTCCACAAACGTTTTTTCCTCCCGCTCTTACCCAGTTACCTGTGAGGTACCCCAAGGATCCATCCTTAGCCCCCTCCTCTGCCTCATCTATGTGCTCCCTCTTGGGGATGTCATCCGCAGACATGGGGTACACTTCCACATGTACGTGGATGACACGGAACTCTATTTCTCCACTTCACTTTGCAACCCCCAGTCCCCTGATGTTCTGTCAGCGTGCGTGTCAGACACCAGGAGCTGGATGAGCGCAAATTTCTTGCTGCTGAATGTTGACAAGATGGAGGCCATACTCTTTGTCTCTCGTCAACGTCTCCATTGGCATGGCTCTTACCTCCTCCACCTTCCCGGTCTGCCCCTAAAACTCTCCGAGCCTGTGCACAACCTAGGCGTCAGGTTCGACCCCCAATGGTCTTTCCTCCCTCACATTCCGTCCCTCACCAGCACCGCCTTCTTCCACCCCCGACGGATCGCCCATCTCCGGCAATACCTCACTCCAAAAGCCACTGAAACCCTGGTTCCACGCCTTTGCCACCTCTCGGCTGGAATATTCCAATGCCCTCCTCGCCGGTCTCCCTTCCTCCACAATCCACAGAGTCCAGTTGATTCAGAACTCTGCCGCCCGTGCTCTCATCCGCACCAAACTTCACTCCCCCATTACCCCAGTCCTTGCCAGCCTCCACTGGCTCCCTGTTTCCGAGAGGATCAATTTCAAGATCCTCACCCTTGTCTTCAAATCTCTCCACTCCTCTGCACCCCCCTACCTCTCTGATCTCCTCTCTCCTCAAACCAGCACCTGTTGTCTTCACTGAACCAGGTCTGGCTTCCTCCTTGTCCCCCGAATCCTCCGCTCCACCCTCGGCGGTCATGCCTTCAGCCACTATGCCCTGAGGCTCTGGAATTCCCTTCCTCACTCCCTTCGCCTTGCCCCCTCTTTTCCCAGTTTCATGTCCCAGCTGAAGACCTTTCTCTTTGACCGTGCCATTGGTCGCCTTTCTCCCCTGGCTCGGCCCCGGGATCTGCTATTGTGAAGCGCTCTGAGACGCCGTCCAGCGTAGAGGGCGCTATATAAATCAAAGTTGTTGTTGTTGTTGTTATTGTTTCCACAGGTCAGACATAAAAATGGCAAAAAAAAGTCCTTAAAGCATCTTGCACCACAGAAGTATTTGCTGCACAGTCACTGCATGGTGAGCTGTTGAATGGAGAAATCTTAAAAATGGGTAGCACATCACAGGCATTTTTGTACTGGTCTAATCCACTAGTGCTCAAAACTCTAAAACACAAAATTGTACATTTAATATATTATAAATGAACAGATGTTGCATCATATAAGGGTTAAAGTGCTATGTGAATCATTCAGCATTGTTGTCATGGTTATGCTATCATCCTGATACACTGCCAGCCATAATGTATTCTTCATATTCTGTCATTATGCAGAGCATGATCCTCTCCTCTTCTGAAATTTATGCATTTTCAGCAATTTGTTTAACATCTTTGTAAGAGAAATTGAGTCCTCCAACTCTTATTTCTCTCTCTTCATAATCAGGTGCTATATCAAATACAATTAATCCATTCGAATTGTATTTCATACAGCACATTATTAAACCTTCAAAACATCCCAAAGCACTTCACAGGATTTACTGCAAAGTATCACATTTGTAGGCAAACTCAGCAACCATTTTGCACAAAGCAATATCCAGCAAACAGGTGCAATGGAAATGCCCAATTTTATCTGGAGGATTGTTGACCGAGACACCATCTGAAATGTTACCATTTGAAGGTATGGCAGATGTGGAATTGCACAGCATATGCCAAATGTAGTACAGTATCACCATTGATTAATACAAGGCAAATAAGTTTTTTTCAAAAAGCCAAATATCTAAATAAATGATTCAAAGGGCTTTCAATTTGTTTACCACAACTTGTCATTGACTGGATATTTTGAATTAATTGATTTTTCACAAAAACATTTTCTAAATAATAATAATCTTTGCATTTGATCATGATAATAATCCTTGCATTTGATATAGTGCTGGATATTTTGTTGTTGTTATTGTTGTTATCAGTTTCTCATAGAGCACTAGAGATTTTGCATTTGGTGGAACTAGGCAAGCCTCAACAAGCCTCTGAGAACCTCTACACGCCTTGGCGAACATTTGCAAACCTCAGTTACCACTGAAAGTCTTGAAAAGCCTCTCAAACATAGAATACCAAATTCAAAAATTATCTTTGATTCATATTCCTGAATAAACTACCTGCAGACATGTTTATTTATATCTATATATTACTCAACATGAAAAGCCCTATATAAATGTAAATCATATTGTATTGCACACTGAGCCTCTTACATTCAACACCACTTTCCTCTGCCAAGCCAATTTTCAATTCAGAATAAGTTTGTCACAGGTTATACAGGTCTTTCTCATATTCAAACAACTCAACCATGAAATCGACGTGAAATGAAATGAATCTTGAAAATCGAGATAAATTACACTCACAGGGTAGCCCTCACCAAGTTAATAATTTCTGTAAAATAATGAATAATAATCCTTCCAATTTGATAATGCATTAAGCATTATCTATGCATTCTGATTACTCCAGAAGATTGGATCACTGTTCCATACGGAAGAAGATGTTTGGGAATGAAGAGCAGACTATTATTTGGTGAGGAGGAGTTCCAGCATGTATAGCGCCTAAATAAATTTATTTAAAAGTTATGGTAAAGCCTCCACAATGTCTAGCCTCCTTACTATCTCATGTGGCGTTCCTCAGGGCTCTGTCCTTGGTCTCCTCCTCTTCAACATTTACATGGTCCATCTTGGTGACATCATCCGCAGAAGTGGGATCGACTTAAACATGAATGTGGATAACACCAAACGGTATCTCTCTACCTCCACCCTCAATTCCAGGACCACAGCTGTCTTGACAGAATGTCTGTCCAAGTCCTGGATTAGAACTAACTTTCTACAGTTGAACATCACCAACCACAACAAAATTACATTTATAGAGCGCCTTTCATGTCAGGAGGACATCCCAAGACCAATCCCCTCCTGATTGGCTCCCATCAGCGCCTCCACAACTCAGGCACTGACAGTATAACCATCACAGGATGTGTACTCCATTTTATTAAGCCAGTCCAAAACCTTGGCATCTTGTTCGACCCTCAACTATCCTTTCTACCACACATCCGTGCCATGAGTCCTGTAGCTCAGTGTTTAGATCACTTGCCTTACAAGCAAGAAACCTGGGTTAAATTCCAGACTAGGTGAAACTTTGGGCAAGTTTCCTTACTCCAAACGCCTAATAATAATCCCTCAAAAAAACAATAATAATTTGGTAAATTCAATCCACAATGGTTTGTGGGAAACTGCTGTGCGTAATTGGCTGCTGCTTTTTCACCTACAGATATACAGTCAATTCACTTAACAGTACATTCTATGAAGCGCTTTGAGACATCTAGAAGATGTAAAAAGTGCGATATCAAATGCAAGGACTATTGTTGTTGTTATGACCTACTCTGCCTTACCCCATCTCCATAACATTGCCCGGCTCCACCACTCTCACACCGCAGGCTGCCAAAACTTTCATACATGCATCCAGGCTTCACTATGCAAACTCCTTTCTTGTCAGCCTCCTCCTTCCACAGGTTGCAGATCATCCAAAACTCTGCAACCCATGTCCTCTCCCACACTAGACTCCATGACCATATCACCCCTACCTTCGTCCAACTCCATTGGCTTCCCATCACAGAGAAAATAGTTCCAGATCCTGGACCTTACTTTCAAAGTCCTCGAAGGCCTCGCTCACCCCTATCTCTGTGATATCTTAACCCTCAACCAAACTGCCCACTAACTCTGTTCAGTGGGCTCCAGCTTGCTTCATGTCCCCTGCTTTGCCTGCCCCACCATTGGCCGTGTGTGTGTGTGTGCTTGCCCATGAGTGTATTGCATACAATGGAGTTTATAAATCAAAGAAATCACAGATAGTACAATATTTAATAAATACACCTCCAGATTTAAGACTTCTTCAGAGTCAATGGATCTACAGTATATTGCAATGCTATTTTTACTCTATCATAGAATCATAGAATCATAGAATTTTACGGCACAAAAGGAGGCCATTCGGCCCATCTAGTCTGTGCCGGCTCTTTGAAAAGAGCGATTCAATCCCACTGCCCTGCCCGCTCCCCATAGCCTAATAGACCTGTTACTCTAGCTACAAAACTGTTGATAATACATGGCCAATTCCATACCACACTTTATTTTCAATCACTTCTCTGACACACATATTATACTTAAACCAGTCAATGTAATATCAGCATATCCATTTTGAAATTAAAAAAACAACGTCTCAACATTTAGCAAATTTTGAATATCTGAAATGGTTACAATAGTGAGAGCAGTGGTTCTCAACCTTTTTCAGTAATGTACCCCTTGTTAATTTTCAACATTATTGTGTACCCCCACCCAACTACACACACACACACACACTCATTCCACTTGCATTTTATGACCAACCTTTTCTTATTTAACAAAATAACTAGCACATACAAAATGAGGGAAATAGTAATTAAATAAACAATTTGGAAGGCTATAAAACACCAAATAAGAGACCTAAATAAATCAATGTACCGCCACCTGTACCCACTGGAAGTAATTTTGTTCCCCCGATGTACATGTACGCCTGGTTGAGTTAGAGTGTCTCTGACGCCTGCATTAATGTTTGAAATTAATGAGTTGTGAACATTTGCGGACTTTGTTTTACATGAATTCTGTTTTCTCTGAAGGTTGTAACCTTCATCTTGGTCTATGCAGAAATTGAGTCAATGAGCCATAATGTTCCTTAGCTGATGAATCAAATATCTTCTCTGAAAAGATTTTCAGGAGTTACAAGATAAAATGCTGTAGCCCTCTGCAAGTAAAACAAGATGTGAAAATAACCAATAATCGTCAACACCTTAACTATACAGACAGAGAAAAGCAAACAAATGGCAACAAAATGAAACACTAAGACTGGTAGTAATCTATTTTAGTGTGCTGAAAATTCACATTGTATATAGTGCACCAAGGCCAGGTCCTGAGGGTGCCGGATAAACGGGCTTTTACTGTACATGTACACAAATCCCATATGTACATAATAGTATCAACTGGATCGGGCTTTACAGATTTTGAAATAGCTTTGAAAGTTGTTTAGCTTTTTAAAATAATTGTCCTAAATTTGACAAAGTTTTCTCCCACGTAAATTTTCTCATTATCTCTTATTGGCATACTATCTCCGTTTCTGTTTTCCCACCTCCTTATGCTAGATGGTTGCATTGGAGACATCAATTTCCCTCCAACATCACACCTAAATGACCACTGTTCATGTTTGATTCTTGGCAGTGAGTGTCAGCAGATCCCTTAACTGAAAGCCAAGACAGATCTCTCCACAACCAATTGCCAAATACATGTACAATCAGTAAAGGGACCTGGGTCGGAAAGCCTGGCTGGTTCCCACCTCCCCACAAACCTGCAGTTCCAGAGCCAATGCAGCCTCCAGCATTCAACCCAACTGGTAAATATAGCAGGATTTAAACGAGCGAGTTCCTGATCCGTAAATTGCAACATTCATCAACTTGAACAATCTTAGTTGAGATTTGTATTTCAGTTTTAAGACAATAGACTGAAGTTCTTGTTGTTCAGGTGAGTGGATTACGGTATGCATTTTGTGAGGATATTTCTAAATTAATAAATAGGTTAAGCAGAAACATAGTTCTCACACAGCACACACACACTTCAGCAAGCTATTGGGATATCCTCCCACCATGAAAGACGCAATAAAATTTAATTTTGTTGTTATTATTCACTTTAGGGCTGTTTGTAGGATATTGCTGTGTGCAAATGATCTGCCACGTTCACCTACAAAATCCTGTCACTGTGAGATATTTTGATAGGGTAAGATATGATATCAAATGCAAGGAATATTTATTTACTTTTGAATAGGGTTAGTTATTCAAATTGAAATTTTACAGTTCAACAACAACCATTAGGTGGCAGAATTGACGCTACCTTCTGAGTTTGGGATTTCAACTAGTAGGGAGAAAAGTTGAAAAGGGAGAAGGCTTTCCACAGGCATAAGCCTAAAATAACTCTCTGTTACTGTACAATACCCCACAGCCATTCTAGTATGCACAGGCATTGGTGAGGATAATAACACCCGAATAGTTACATGAATTGATTAATCTTGACATATTAAAGTATTTACTATCATTCAAGACTCTTTTCTGAAATTATTTTTACCTTTTGGGGATTCAATATACAAATACAGGTAGACCCTGCTTACCGAACACCCGTTTAACAAAATTTCACTATAACAAAGGTTTCTATTTGTACTACTTCTCCGCTTAACAAAGGCTGTTTTCGCTATAACAAATGTTTACACACACTTTAAATCTCGAGGGCTTCTCGTGCGTAGCTTCTCATGCGCAGCTTCTCTCTGGTTGCTCCAGCTACACACACTCAGTCTTTAGCGTGCCTCAGTTAAGCAGTGCAGTGCAGCCCCTCCCATATGGGAGGAGCTTAAGCGGCAGGATGCTTCTGTCTTCAATAATAGTAAGTCAAGATATGGGGGGTGGGGGGTGTAAAGAGATAGAGAGGAGGGGGGATAGAGAGGGGGGGGGGGGGGGGGGAGGGGGGTGTAGAGAGAAAGAGAGGATGAGGAGGAAGAAAGAAGTGCGTCACGTGTCCGGAAATGCCAGGGCCCAGGTTGCGATATTCCAGTGTGGTGACTGTGAAGACCTGGCCTGGAGCAGGTAAGAATGGCATTTTTATTCCTGCAATTTTTGTCACATTCCAGATTCTGGAACTCTGGATTTTGGCTGTTCAACATGTACACCGAAAATGTTAGCGTTAGGAACTGAACTGATTTTAGCGGAGAGGCTCAGGTCAGTGTTTTTGCTACCGCTTAATACAGTTAAACTCTCGCTTAATTAAATTTTCACTTAACAAAGGGTTTTAAAGTCCCTAACCCTTTCATTAAGCAGGGTCTACATGTACTGTACTTCCAATAGGAATTAAAGTGTTCCATTAATTAATGTGCACATGTCTGTTGGTTCATTTTTAACGGTTATATTGAGTAGGTTTCGAAAAAAATAACCAAAGTATAAGTTTTGTCAAACTTGCATGAATCGTATCATGTATGAACTTTGTCAAGTTAAGTACATGTCAGATATTATATGACTGATCCTTAATGATTACAGTACACAAGTACTGTACTGGCTGGTGACATTAACACAAGGCTTCTGTAGTATATTTAACCCATGCATATTAAAGCTATGCGAGCCCATTATTTTCATATATGTATCTCAAGTGCTGAAAACATGTACTGGCACACTGGCAATGAATGGTACCACCAAATAGATTTCAAAAGAAAAGTGTTTTATTAGCATATAAACCCTTGCATAGATTATTTCACATGAGCAGGTGGTCCAGGTGTTTGGCTGCTGAGAACCGGATACTCCGTTTGAGAACCATATAGGCTGCTGCCCTCACTTCCCCTCTCTCTCTGCTTTTTCTCACTTGCTATTTCTCTCTGTTCCCCTCTCTCTCACGCTCACCCTCTGAGACTAAATTATATCACTATCACTGTATGACACACGTGATTATGTAGTCATAAGGATCAGATATCTTTTGTGGTCTGACATTGCATGAGCAATTATTAGAAAGGAATAGTTCTTAATATCAACTAACACTGCAGTCTTCATTACTAGCTGGGGAAGAGGGGAGGCAGTAGACAGATTTGTTTAAGTGTATGATGACTGCCTGTTAAAGAAGTTTTGAAATTGTTCAAATTGATTAGCTTAGTTATTTAACAAGTAATTTTTCACATTGTTTAGTTTTATTCTTTAATCTAAGTGGACAATATCAGAATAAGTTTCCTCGACTCCTTCACGGTTCTTGTACACCAGCCCAATTACAACTATCATTGCAGCATCTCAGTGCAACCTAGGTCATTTTTAACATGAAATATTATAATGTTCATTCTCACCATCATTAACTCAAAACATAAAATATTGCCAAGCACTTAGGTTCAATATACGTGTAGTTTGAATTCATTAATTCTGGAATAGAAAGAACCAGACTGATGTCGTTGCTAATCTCCATACTAGTCTGCAGCATTTTAAAACAAATTGCAATCCAGTCACCAGAAATTTGAAATGAATACAAATTAAGCCAATGCTGCTACATTTTATTTACAGTAAGATATAAATTGCCTCGGAAACCTTTATCAAAAAAAATGAGGATATCAAAATCAAGAAGTGAGGTAGTAGTGGAATTAAGTTCTAATTTTGGCCATTGTTTTTTTTAGGGGTATTCCTCTCGACTTGCGTTGTTCACATCCGACTAAAAGATTCAAATGTTTAATTTATGAAAAGCACAGCATGGTGACTGTGCTAAACAATGTAATCTCTTAAATCGATGGGAGATGACAGTTTGCACAATTACATGTCGCTTGTTGTATTATATATATTGCTCAGTTATATGGACTGCAACCTGCTCTTTACAACGCTGCATTGGCATTATTCCAAGTTTCATCAATGAGTTCAGTTCCACCTTGGAGTTCCGCCACAAGAGGACAAGGACAGATTTTCAATAGCCTTTCACATTGTAACTGCTGATGCCATGAACCATGACATGAAAAGGAGTACAGTGGAAGTGAACATCAGATTTCACGAAAACAGTAACAATTTGTTCACAGCTTGTTGACATAAAATGTCCACACTTAACACTGCATTTTAATTACTTTGGTGATCACATACACAGACACAGCACAAATCTTTGCTTGAGCAAGGTTTATGGGGGAATAAATTAAAAAGAGCAGAAGCTGTTGAACAGCCCAAACATTTCAGTATAATTAATTTAAAGGAAATGTTTAATTAAAAGGCAAATCGAAATTGATTAGGGTAACATAAATTCTCAATTTTAGAAATTTAAAATGACTATTTGTCTTTTTAACTGATCTAGGTAAGCAGATTCCTCATTATATTAAATAAGAACAATAGTTTATAAGTGTATAACCTTCAGATTACAACTACAACAGCACAAAATTACATTTGTATACCACCTTTCATGTCAGGAGGACATTCCAAGACGCTGGACAGTCATTTTTCAGACCCGAGCTCGGGTCGGGAATGGGGAAGGTGGAGAGAAAAGGGGGGATTTGAGGTGACCAATGGGAACATCAAAGATGAGGGTCTTGAGGCGGGACTTGAAAGAGGCCAGGGAGTGGGCGAGACGGAGGGATTGCGGGAGTTCCAGAGGTTGGGGACAGAGTGGCTGAAAGCTCGCCCGACAATGGTGGGGTGGGTGAGTCGGGGGACATGGAGCAGTCCAGAGCCTGCTGAGCAGAGGGGGCGGGCTAGTTGTTAGGGGTTTTGGAGATCGCAGATGTAGGGTGGGGCGAGGCCGTGGAGGGCTTTGAATGTGAGGACCAGGATCTTGAATTGGATTCTCCGGGTGATGGGGAACCAATGGAGTTGGGCGAGGATGGGAGAGATGGGGTCACAAAGCTTGGAGCGGTGGAGGACACGGGCCGCAGAGTTCTGGATTATCTGCAACCTTTGGAGGGAGGAATTGGGAAGGCCAACAAGCAGAATATTTGTGTAGTCGAGCCGGGATGTAATGAAGTCATGAATGAAGGTTTCAGCAGCCTTGAGGGTAAGGTAATGGCAATATTGCGGAGGTGAGGGAAGGCAGCGCAAGTCATTGCTTGGATGTGGGGGAGGAAAGACAGTTGAGGATCGAACAAGACATCTGGATTCCTGACTGGCTCGGTGAGGTCAAGTGTGCAACCATGGAGGTTGATGCTGCCAGTGCCTGATGCGTGAAGGAATTGGCATATGCCAATCAAGAGGACCTCTTTCGTGTTGATATTCAACTGTAGAAAGTTAGCTCTCATCCAGGACTTGATGTCTGACAGGCAATCTGGCAAGACAGTAGTAGTCCTGGAGTCGAGGGTAGAGGCAGAAAGATAAGAGTTGAGTATTATCCGCATACATACGGAAGTTTACCCCATGTCTGCAGATGATGTCACCAGGTAGATGTTAAAAAGTAGTGGGCCAAGGATAGAGCCCTGGGAGACGCAACAGTGCGGTTACAATTGAATTTGCAAAGGTTAAAATTATCTTGCAAATATGTTTGTCAAATAAAGGATCAAAGTACTTAAGAACATAAGGAACAGAAGCAGTAGGCCATTTGGCCCCTCAAGCCTGCTGCGCCATTTAATAAGATCATGGCTGATTTTCTAATTTAATTCCATTTACTCACCCTATCCCCATAATCCTTAATCCCTCTATCCATTAGAAATCGATCAATCTCAGCATTGAATATGTTCAAGGACTGAGCATCCACAGCTTTCTGGGGTAGAGAATTCCATAAATTCAGTACACTCTGAGTGAAGAAATGTTTCCTCAACTCTGTTCGAAAAGGCTGACCTTTAATCTTGAGACTATGACCCCTAGCTTTAGATTCTCCAACCAGGGAAAACAGTCTCACACTGTCTACTCTGTCAAGCCCCATAGGTTTCTATAAGATCACCTCTAATTCTTCTATATTCTAGAGAATATAGGCCCAGTTTACTCAACCTATCCTCATCGGTCAATCCCGTCAACCCAGGAATCAACCTAGTGAATCTACGCTGCACTCTGAGGCAAGTATGTCTTTTCTTAAACGAGACTAAAACCCCACACATTATTATAGATGTGGTCTCAACAAGGCCCTATACAATCGCAGCAAGACGTCCCTACTCTTCTACTCTAATCCTTTTGCATTGAACGCTAACATGCCATTAGCCTTCTTAATTGCTTGCTACATACACCTGCATACGAATCATCTGTGACTGGTGTATAAGGACATCCAAATCCCTCTGAACACTAACACTACCTAGTCTCTCCCCATCTAGAAAAATAATCCACTTTTATAGGTTTCCCCCTATAACCTGCTACTTACATCCTCAAAACTCCAAAAGATTTGTTAAACATGATTTCCCTTTCGTGAAGCTGTCTTGAATCTGCCTCTTCAGCTTATGATTTTCTAAGTAGCCCATGACGACATCCTTAATTATAGATTATAGAATTTTCCCTATCACCGATGTCAGACAAACTGGTCTATATTTCCCCATCTTCTCTCTCCCACCCTTCTTAAATAATGGTGTGATGTTTGTGACCTTCCAATCAATGGGAACCGTTCTAGAATCCAAGTAATTTTAGAAGATCGAAAACAAAGCATCTACTATCTCTGCAGTCACCTCTTTCAAAACCTTAGGAACCTTAGGACCTCGTCAGGTCCAGAGTATTTATCAGCTTTTAAACCCATCAATTTCCCTAGAACTATTTCTTTACTGATGTTGATTTCTTTAAGTTCCTCACTATCATTAGCCTCTTGGTTCCCCTCTATTTTCAGTAAGTTTTCAGTGTCAGAAGCAAAATATTTGTTGAAAGACTGTGCCATTTCTTTATTCCCCATTATAATTTCCCCTGACTCTGCCTGCAATGGACCTACATTCACTTTTGATAGTCTCTTCCTCTTTATGTTTTGGTAGAAATTCTTACAATCTGTCTTTATGTTTCAAGCTAGTTTACCCTCATATTCAATTTTCTCCCTCTTAATCAGTTTTTTGAATTTTCTCTGCTGATCCCTAAAGCCCTCCCAATCCTCAGGTTTACTGCTCTTTTGGCAGTATTATAGACCTCTTCTTTTGATTTTATACTTTCCCTAACTTCTCTAGTTAGCCATGGTTGAACCACTTTTCCCCTGGTATTTTTATTCCTCAAGGGTATATGTGATCGCTGGGAATTATGTATTATATCCTTAAATGTTTGCCATTGCTGGTCTATTGTCATGTCTTTTAATCTAATTTCCCAGTCTATTTTAGTAAAATCTTCTCTCATACTCACAAAGTTGGCTTTATTTACACTTAAGACCCTTGCTTCGGACTTAACTACATCACTCTATAACATAATGTTAAATTCCATCATGTTATGGTCACTCTGCCCTAGAGGAACCTTAACTTCCAGATTGTTAATTAGCCCTATTTTGATACAAAACAAGGTCCAGGATAGCCTGTCCTCTGGTTGGTTCCTCAGCATACTGTTTTAGAAAACTATCTCTAATGCAGAAAACACAATCTGATTGATTTTAAAGTGTTTGCTCTCTTAATGCTGTTAACATTGACAAATGTTCCTTGCAGTAGCCTCTGAGGATATTCTTTGTTTTGATCAGCTGTCTGCATTTGAAAGAACTGCAGTATATGTATTTTTTAAAAGGCACTTGGCTGCATTTTGAAATGCAGAATTTAACAAAAGAGGTTATAATAATGAGTTTGATATGGTTTCAGACTTCAACATTTACCAGATCTGTTGGTTATGGTTATATATTATTAACTGTTTCTCCAAATACATCTAAGTGTTGAATCCTAGATAATAACTGCATTTGGTATTGCGTTAAAACATATCAAAGTGATCCATCGGTAATTGCTGTCAACTGTAGTGACTATTT